>OZ005689.1:18596701-19196701 GCA_963930775.1 Cliona cf. orientalis
GCTTGCATAGTGGTACCAAGGGCGCCCTTGATGGTACTTATTTTCGTGCCCCTTCTTTTTTCTCTGTCATAGAATGAACACTAAACCCTTCAAGTTTGGCAGATCATGTATACACCAACGGTGAAAAGTAGCAGGCAGCAAGCTAAGGAGAAAGCAAAAGCGCTCAAAGGTACACATTTTTTTATTGCGTGTATTGAAAGCTAACAAGTGTTTGAGATCATAATCAAGCATACTAGTGTTACTTTATTTAGAGCTATACTTCTTGATCCAATGGGAGGATCGAGATGAGGAAGATGGTCACGACTTGCTAGATGTTCTGCCTGCAAAAGCCATTGTAGTGGACAGTGATGCAAATTTAGAATTGTTAGGTGAGGGTGACAATTGCCAGGCTCTATTCAACAAGAAAATGTACCCAGCTACCATTGTAGGAAGTGGTAAGTTGTGGATGCATCTCTCCCCCCCCCCCTCTCCTTCCCTTCCTCCCTCTCTCTCTCTCTCTCTCTCTCTCTCCCTCTCTCCATCTCACTGTGAATTAGAGTACATGTACATTAGATCCGTTTCACACCTAGTACCTGTGTGGATTTTAGGGATAATCCACAGCCCCATCTTTTTAGGCTCAAAAAATGCAAAAAAGTTTGGCATCAAATGAGCCAGAGCCAATGTATTGGCTGCACTACTTTATCTTATCTACATACCATTGACCACATCAGGAGTGTTCTGTACAAGTGTCAACTGCAGTCACCCACCTTGCAATAGTGTTGCAAGGATAACCAGATTTGATGCTGGTTCCCTCTCCACTTGATAATTTCCCTTACTTGAAAGTCTTAGCTTGTATGAACCAGCAAATGCTTTAACTGTTAGCAAATGTGCAGTGTGGGGTTGAGACTACCTTGAAAGTTGATTCACTATAAGTGTAAAATAAGTATTGCATAGCTATGCACACACACCCTGTCTCTCTGGTGTTCCTCTCTCTCTCTCTCTCCATCCTTCTCTCTCTGTGTGCGTGTGCGTGCGTGCGTGCGTGCGTGCGTGCGCGCGCGCGCGCGCGTGTGTGTGTGTGTGTGTGTGTGTGTGTGTGTGTGTGTGTGTGTGTGTGTGTGTGTGTGTGTGTGTGTGTGTGTACTAACCACAGACTTGTAATTTTCTGATAAATGCCTTTTGTGTACTGCATGTCAGGGCAGGTTAATTCCTGACTTTGTTACCCTTTGAGGTGGCTTGTCTCTAGTATTGAGTCACTGTTGTTCTGTAAACTAGTTCTGGAGTGTGTGAGTGATTAGTCCTGTAGTAACCACAGTCTTATCTGATCAGCACCACCCAACCCTGTTACCTAGTACCTATGCCCTCTGTGGAAGCCAGTTCTGCTGATTAGGTGTATCTAACTGTGCTCAACTATTTCCACAAGCTCTCTAACTATGCCCATGACTGAGACTAGAGCTAAGGGAGGTACATGGTGTGGTATATCAATGCTCCACCCTGAGCTGTTGTGGGTTAGGGTAGTTTTGTGAACATGATGATGCTATTACCATTAGCCTTGAGCCCAGGACATCCCATGTTTGAACGTTTTAATATGTACAACATTGAAAAACATTGGATGGTCCGAGTACCAGACTAGTTACCATTATAGCATGTACCAAAGCATTCTAATCTTTCGCTTTTGTATGTACAATATCCACACTGCCTCTCTCTCTCTCTCTCTCTAATCTAAACTCGCATGCTATTGAGCCTTGACTAGTATTGAAAGTTTCCCCTCTCAATTTAGGAACTTATCAGGAAATGAAATCCACCCAAGAAGAAGTGGATACTTCAGGACCTCTACATGCCAGAGAAAGCTCAGATATATTTGAAGTAGCTGAGGATGACATGGACATCACCGTAGCTGCAGTCCCTGAAGATGTTGTGGAAATATCAGGAGCTCAGCTGGACGACTACAAAGGTGTTGTGTATTTTTATATTCACACTGAACATTTCAATAAAATCTCAATGTACCGCATAGCGGGAAAGTTTGGTGAGGATTAAATTTGGCAAATTGGTTCTCAGTAGGTATTGGCAAGATTTAAATTTGGTGATCTAGATTCTAAGCCCCATAGGCAAGTGTGTGCAATAGTCTATATCGACAATTTTTTTTCACTATCTTAACTGAATTCACCAAATTAAACACCTTGCCAAAGTATACATGTACACACAATATTATATGGGCGTGGGATCGTCTGTTACCCTTATAGCTAGAGTGAAATTGCCTTTGTAGCTGTGGAGAGCCGTACCTTAGTGGTGAGAGCACCTGCAGCTAAAGCAAGAGTCCCTGGGTTTGATTCCCACAGGGGGTTTTTTTCTTCCAGTTGGCTTGCTAATGTTGATGGGATGAAGGATCTGTTGTGTTCTAGTACAGTTTGCTGCTATTGACATAGATATCAATGGAAAGATTTATGGTGCTCTAGCTGCTATCAGCATAGATATGAATGGAAGGGGTGAAAAGGGCCTGGTGATAGTGTTGTATGTAGTACATTCACAGTGAAGTATGTACTTCAGAATTTTTTGTATTTTTCCTTGTGTGTAACTGTATGTACTTAGTCTTTATTTAGTATTTACACATTGTAGATGATGCTTCTGGTAAAGTTGCTGGGTCCGTTGGAACACCAAGTAAGCAACAGTGCATTTACATGTGGGAACTATATTTGATACCTTACGTGCAACTCTTTCACAGAGAGGGGTGCTGTAAAGAAGGGTCGTCCCAAGGCAGCAAAATCACCTAAGCCAGTTAGTCCCCTAAAGGAGCAAAATCACCAAAACGGGCCCCTAAATCTCCAAAAAAGAAGAAAACCACCAGGAAGCTATTGACCAAATCTCCGCCAAAGAAGAAGCCAAAAAGAGAGATGGGGACTGAGAAGGCTCGGAGCGTAGAGAGTGATAGAATAAGCTCGCTCATACTAGCCTCTGTGGGAGATTTCAGTGAGACTAAAGGGAAAAAGAGCACCTTAGTTCCCAGTCATACTGAAACTGGTCCATCAGCTGTTACTGAAAGCCCCTCAACAGTGATCAAGAGTCCTTCGAGCAGTTCAACACCAATTGCTGCCTCATCCATTATTGGCAGTTCCCCACCAAGTGCTGAATGCAGTGAACATGAACTTGATTCAGACAGTTTCTCTTATACTACTAGCAGCTACTATGACTATGAGAATCCTGCTGCATCACCACCAGCAGCAAAACCTGTGCAATACACCCCTCCATCATACCGACCACCTTCAACTGCACCTTACCCTGGGATGTATTCTGCATACCACCAGCCACCATACCACCAGCAGCCTCCATACATGCTGTCGCACTCACATTCATGGCCATCTAGCAGCGAGGTAAGTATTTTATACTCTACATTCATACAATTGTGCCGTTATAGCCAGGAGAGTGCACTCTAAAGAGACTAAGAGGCACTCCATTTGCTGTGTCAACATCCCCCCCCTCTGCTACACTTATATTGCTAATTCACAATGTTAAAACTGTACATGTGTGCATATCTGTCTGTTGGCAGTTGCCTAGCAACCAAAGCTTTTATAGGCACTTTGCTGGAAGGGTATGGGTCATAATCTAGGCAAATTACGGTAGCAATACATCAGTTGGGGCGCACAAGGTGCATGCACCCCAATTAATGACATGCAACTGTTGTGTGTGTGTGTGTGTGTGTGTGTGTGTGTGTGTATGTGAGTGTGTGTGTTTGTGTATGAGTGTGTGTGTTTGTGGGGGGGGGGGGTGGGCGGCGGAGGTTCAGTACAACATACAATATAATTATGCTGCCTTTTCTAGGTGGGTCTATATTTTCTCCCTCTTCGATAACACATTTTTGACCAAACAGTATTTGATAGCAGCAATAAGATTATTTCAGGACTTCACTCAGAAGGGGGCAAAATAAATACTAATCCAAGGGGGGCCCCTTGAAATAACCCTGGCAGCAGCTATTAGTTGATGATGATATTATTTCATAGGGTGTGGCTGCTCAAGTGGCGGAGATGAAAAGTTTATTAGTATCATCGTTAGGTGATATGAAAATGGAAATCCAAAACCTGAAATCTGATGTGTATGCCAAAAAGAAACGAAAGGTAATGCACATACATGTATATGTTTTCATATGCTATAGCACTCATGGTCGTGTAAAGAGTTAAGTAGGCTGTTTTCTTATGCTACTTACATACAGTGTACATGATCACTAGTAGTGACCCTTTACCACAAACAATGAAGTTACTAGGGATGTGGTAATCGTTTCATAGTTAATATAAGTGTGCACATGCATTGTTGATAATCATATACTGTGTACATTATGGCATGCACTTATAGCGAAGTCGGGAGCATTCTCTTGCGTCCTCAGATGTCAGTGATCAGGAGGTTGTCCCAACACCTAAGGGTAATTATATAATAGATACTGTATAAGCTTTTTTCACCTGAAGACAATTTTTGTCCCCTGGTCTCATGGGCGATATTTTTATCCTGTGGATTTTTTGCCCTGTATTGATGATTTGTGGAGCCTGTCAACATTAATATTACTAGCAAAAATTTATTCCCACTATTTTACAATGCAATGATGGTAGGTAGCTGGGCTGTCCAGTGAAAAATTTTAGCTATAGTGTATATACTGTAGACAACAATATCTGGAGGTTCACTAGTGATTACACCATTTAAACTTACATCATCACTGAGCATACTGCCTCCTCATTAGCAAATCACAAAAAATGCAGTGCATGTCACTTGTTGCTGGCTGCTAGGCTGGTAATGGACGCATGCGTGCACACATGCACACGATGAGTAAATTAGCCCCACAGCACGTGTGCAGAGGGTTGCATATTGCTCATGTTGCTAAATTAATGCTGGCGTACTTGTGGTATATATAACAATATTATATACTCTTTGCATTGTAGGAGGTCTGATACTTGGTGATCCCAATGGACAATTTATTCACATCGATCACCCAACAGTGAAGCCAAGTGACATCCGTGGTGTTGAAGTACTTTCTAAGGCAGCTCCCAAGTGTGCCTTAGCCCTCTTGGACGTTTTCATTTCAAAGGAGTGTCTGGCACGCTCCCTTGCAACAAAGAAGGAGGACAAAGACTTGCTGGACCCAGATATCATTGAAGGAATTCGATGTAAGATCAAGTTGCATAATATAGTTATGCTGCTTATATTGTTTATCTTGGTTTTATTGTCACTGTCCATGCAGTGCACATCAACTACAAATACCCCTGCACCACACATGAAGAGGAGAGAGAGAGGTGGGGAGGTAGAGAGGGAATTATAAAGAAAATCAACGACAAGTGTCGTAATATCAAAAACAGAAGCCGAGGCCATTAGTGAACTCATAATAACATTCTGTCTTCCCAACAATAAAAATTGTCTTTCAATAATGATAATTATTACTAGTTACGGGCGGGGTGTGGTAAACGTATGGTGTACTTGCTTTTGTTGCAATGGAACTTGGTACAGAATTGTCGAGACTCAGGTACGTTGTACTATCAATCAGTTATTTGAACAGGTCTTCGTGACCGTCCAACTACACAATTCTAAGCTAGCAGCAACCAATATTCCCAATAGCGTTTACGAGAGGTGGGAGAGTGGCATAACCTCGTGCCCATGCGTGAAGGGGGGTGGGCACGAGACTAGGATCTATGGAGCTTCACACTAGTACTTAAAACTAGATTGGGAAGTTGAATCGTCGACATTTATTTTGAATTGTTGCGTATTGGTGCAGAGGAAACTACTAATGAACTCCAAGTTCGGATAAGAATTTACACAGTCACTCCTTTCTCGGCATGGAAAACGGCCAAGCGTAGCGCTCGGACAAGCAGGCAACGCCACTGAGAAGAGGACAATAATGCCATTTTAGATCCAGCTACCAAAGAACTTGAGAAAGACGTACGTAGAAGCGGGACACTGGTCCCAGTAGCGGCGATCATTCAGCGCCGTTCCATATTATAATATTCATGCACGCGCACACGAACGGGCTTTGCCGTTCACGAACGAACGATCGCGATTTAGGATCCAACGAACGCGATTTCTCACGCACAGAATATCCACGATTTATTGCATTTGTCGCCGAAAAATCGGCGAATCTTCTTCACGGGTATGCATGCATGTACATGTATGATGTACTTGTAGAAATTGGGTGGAGGGAGGAGAGAAGGGAGTGGTCGAATTTTCCATAGCAGGTCACATTTCTCCCGACGACCTTTACCTACTCCACCCACACCCACACATGCACACCATACATTATTATATTACATAAATGCCTCACGTGCATCTCCATGTGGTATACAAGTATTGCATAATATTGTACGGTATAGTAGCTCAAGCTCAGCGAATTTGAAGTGAGTGCGTGTAATCGACAAAGCTGCTGATCATCGTAGAGGCTACACTCGTTGAGCTCTTGGTTCCAAAGTGAATATGATTTTTCAAGAAGTAGGCCGATAAATGACTACTAGCTATGTCCAGATCATCACCAATAGAAGTGCCATCTGATTCTTTTACATCTTGTGACTCACCCGCCAATTCGTAAGTTTATAATTTCGACTTGGTGGTGGTATTCTTTTACGTTTACGTTTAACATGCCTCCTTTTCATATTAAAATATTAGGGACTCCTCCTTAGAGCTGGCGACAAACATGAGGAGGGAGAGTCGACTAGTCTTGCATCAGATTGTATACGGCGAGGCAGGTATGTATAGCTATAAGCTGGCACATTAATTTTGAGCTTGGGGTTTTGTGTGGACGTAAACGACGGGGATACTGGCTGTTGACTCAACAGTGATTCTGAGACCGATATGTTGACAAGATCTTATCAGTAGCTGTTTATGAAGTTTGCTGCACAGGTACTAGTTTCTTCATCCTCGTCCATAACCGTATGAGTAACATGCATGTCAAATTATGCATGTATGTCCATGTAATTTAACTCGGTATTTACCTCCTCTCTCTCGCTCTCTATAACTCTCTTGCACTCTCTCTTTCTGTCTGTTCCCCCCCTCGTCTCCCCCCCCCCCCTGTTCCACCTATCTCTCTCTCTTCTCCCCCCTTAGATTCTCTGAGTCTTCAAGGCACTGTTGTGCTCAAGGCTGTGGGCTCCCTCAGGCAGGACTGGGCTGCTGCTGTTGAGCTCTGCCTGTCTACATAGATAGTATTCATATTGATTTTAGTAAACAATTCAATTCAGTATTATGACAGTGTATTGTATGATTAGGGGGTGGGGTGGATGGGTCAGACTGTCTTCTAGATTGACTTCTGGTACCGTTGTTGGAGTGAATATTGTCCCCCCGGACAGTATTCACTAATTAAATAATGTCCCCCCTTGCCCCGCCTACCCTGTCGATGAAAAGTGCGCATGCGCTATAAATCCAGATAGCTGCAGAGCGCAATCACCCCGAAGTTCAGGTGTTAAGCTTTTTACTATGCCATATACTGTGTACAGTAGACAAGTTTTAAGGTACCATTAAATTGCGTGGGCGTGAGGTGGGGGATATGACACCTAAACCACATCAAAGTCATTAGTGAGGTGCATGTTGTGTAACCACGCCCTTTTAATTGCACAGGTCTCAGGGGTGTGGCTGCTAGAGCCGGAAGTGTTCATTTAATATCCTCCATGGACCGGAAGCCGAGCCGGAAGGGAGGGGCCAGGCCACGCCCAAAACAGCCCCACCCTGTTCCCCAAGGACCACCATTCTCAATCAAGTGCCTACTAACCACCGGATGTCCACCGGAAGCCCACAATCAATCCCAATTAAAACACACAGCTTCCTCAAGGCCAAAACACACACACACTTGGAGGCCGTTCTGCCACACCGCCCACGCAAGAGCTCACCTCATTTCCTGTGTGGGCGGAGTAACAACACGTCATCGCAACCACATCCGCTTCAAACCATCGTCAGCTTCCGTCCAGCCGTACAGGCCCCTCGATCGCACCGCCGTACAGTGCCTCATTAACAGACATGGCCTCACCTTTGACCTCCTGCCACGCCCCCAAAGCCTCCTCGCGGGGTTCAAAGGTCACCACCGCTTCCGGGACACGCCCACCTATCGCCGAGGCCAAGTCCCAGGCGCCGATGTCCAAGCACTGGCCCGTGAAGCCACGCCCAATCGGAAGCAATAAAACCTGCATTAACGCACACGCACACACTCCACACAGTGCCAGGAACACGCCCACATGCTTAATTAGGCCTAATAAGCTTTTTTTTTTTTTTTTTTTTTTTTTTAAGTCGTTGCGGTTAATAGTTAAGAAAGAATGCTTTGATCTTGCTTTGATGTGGGCAATTACCGGCCTTTTCTTCAGGGGCCACTTCCGGTCGCTAATTACACGCGCATAATCATCCCTGGCCGATTCTGGACACGCCCACCTTCGACCAAAAGCACTCGTATGGCCTCTTCGGCCACGCCCCTTCACGATTCGCTAATTGAATTAGCCATTCCTGACGCTCACGCCCACGCAATTAAATGGTACCTTAAACTGCTACGCTATCAGGAACGATTACCAAGTATCTGTGTAGATAATGTACTGAATTTTAGTAGTATAGCTATTAGCATCGAAGTTAATTATTCTGTTATAGGTCATGCACAATATAAATAGCTAATTATGAAAAATTTGTGATATGCATGCATTTTTTCCCTACCTTTTGATTGTCATCTGTGATCCTGAGAAACATTGTTCCTTGAACTTGTAGCTACTACTCTACCTTGAAAGTTTTAATCTCGGACAATCTACCAATGTCAGACAGCTAGCTAGTCAAGTTTGTCCAAAATTAGAACTCTCATGGTTGACACACTAGCTAGCTAGCTAGCTATATGTGACGTAATCTTTTTGGAAAGAAGCCCGCAGAATCCGAGAAATGGGGCATGGCCTTACACCAGCACAATGCGTAGGTATCATGCATATGCATGCTATGTGTAATGATCTGGTCACATATTATACTACTAAAGAAAGGGGGACATAATTCATTAGTAAACTAGAGCTCTATAGAGCACATACCCTGCGCGCACATTGCGCAATCTATAGATCTACTTTTGTTGCTGCTTGGTTGTATCAAAGGCTTATAGACCCCGAGAGCCTCTCTGTTTTAATAGCTATAGGGCTCTTGGTGATATCATGCAGTCAAAACATCACTGACTCTCTCTCTGCACCAGATGTAGACTAGTTACATACAGGTAGCTTACGTTCTAAATCGATGGGGCTTTGCATGTGGATAGCTTTAATACCAGCCAAACGTGTGCCACTAGCATTATTGACGACCTTTACCAGTACATAATTATGCGCATGAGCAGAAAGCACAAGGCCTGCATGCATAATGCATTGAGTGGGCACTGTCGATAGGCGTGGTTACGAAGGCTAACAGAAAGGCACCATTTATGACGCTGGTGGACCATATCCCTCGATTCGAAGCACACTGAAGCCCGTTTTTCGCCAAATTCGACTGATTCATTGTGCTTTCTAGTCGCTCAGGTGCCTAGACCTCCAGATATGGCGATTTTTCTGCTAACAACGACAACAACAACGACGACGACACGACCGATTACTTTACCCCTTGCGCATGCGCGCGGGGTAATAATGTCCTAGGGGGACAAAATCCACCAGTGAATAATGTCCGGGGGGACAAAATTCTCTAGTGAATATTGATATGTCAAGGGGGGACGTCCTATAATAGGACACTGTCAATCATGGAGCCGAGGGTGAGCGGCTGCTCTGTGTAGGATCGAAAGCAAGATAAAGCCCTCACTACTGACTTTCTGAGCTATGCTAGCTCGCTAAGCGCGGGTATCGTCATGGTGATCGACCGCGACTAGTAGATTTTAATTGATCAATAACACTGTAGGTCCGTTCACATAGCTAGCTAAAACTGAACACCATTCTTTCTTTCGAGCGGTACACACACTGAACAAGCTCGGATCGCGCTGAAATTTTATAAATGGATGGGCAAAGGACTATACTTTCAGAATATCCGAAGAAAAAAAATTCTAAAAAGTAATGTTGAGTATCAAACCCCCTACTGTAAAATCATATTTTAGCACAAGTGGTCAAGTTTTCCATAGCGGGTCACATACTGTATAGCGGGTAATTTTCGTGGAAAGTCCGAAAAGGCCCCCAAAACTACTTTTCGTGGTTTTAAATTTTGTGGCAGTAATCAGTTCAGGTGCGTGGCACCTGGCAAAGTGATGATATAATCGATACATGCGCTCGATCTCGCTCGCAATCTTTGTTACTACTACAAAGACTTGGACAAATAGCATGAGATAGAAGACTAAGTTAAGTCTAAGACGCTATCAGCTGGATACAGTGGCTACTGTCACTTGCAAACACTAGGACTATTTAACTTTATAATAGGTTCACTGCCACGATGTATATGGCCACGCCCATCATCACAGACTCATCACCGGTACCGTAGGAATTAATTTTCGTGGGTGGAAAACTTTCGTGACTGCGAAGTCAACCACGAAAATAAGGAAAATTAGCACCCCACGAAAATTATCCGCCATACGGTATTATGTGACCGTATCTGACAAAATCCGGCATATAGGATCCGCGTGCTATTCGTGCAATGCGTGTTTTTAATAAAAAAAATGTCAAAGTTGAGTTTTTGTCATTCATGCCGAAGAACCTTTCTATTATCCTTTGCCGTCGTGTACGGAGGCTAATGGTCAGTTACGAAGGTGAAATAAGCCTTCATTTTGACCTGCCTAGTCAGTACGGCTGCCGTACATGGAGCCCGTTGCTATGGGCGCCAATTCGCTCACCTTTTTAGCTTCTTGGGCATCTACAAACAATCGGCTGTCGTTGTCAACAATGAAATTTGAAATTCAACTCTTGCTCGTTTATGTTCATTTCGAACAGCTCCGCCCAGGTCCATTTAATTGATTTCCGGGTCACGCGTAGTATGCGTAAACACCATACGTGTGCATAGCAACGCGTTTGGACCGTAATTTCTTGATTATTGGGGGTGTGGCACGATCGCAAACAAAGCACTGTATCTCACAAAGCGCAGTCAATCTGAAACTTGAACACTGGTTTGCTCTATGGTAGAGCTTATCAACCATACATGAAACTCAACTTTCACAATAAATCCCATATGCTGGGTTTTTTCAGATGGTCACATATACCGGTTATATGTTAGCTTGATATAATGAAATTATGCACAAGCTAGCGTATATTGTGTATACATGACTCGCTCGAACACTGTACAATACATTGCACTGTGCATGCACAATTATTACAACAGGCTTCTACTATGTCCAATTTGACATTAAAGGTCAGTCCAGTATTCCAATCCAGTGGTCCAGTCCACAGTATTGTCGAGACACAGGAGAGTTAAGTGATGTTCACACCACAGTTCTCCTAACAGCCATCAGAGATTAACATCATTTGTTTGCCATAAGAGACCATGGCAACACTTCCAGATCAAGAAGCACAGCGCTTGGTTGCTATGATCTAAAGTTGTTAGACACTGATTAGTCAGTTTCTACGTGATTTAGAAGATCTCAGGTCTCAGGCCTTGTAGAACCCTCGCTTTGCTCGGGATTCTACATACAGCCCTTCGGTCTTCTAAATCACATCGAAACCTAAACAGTGTCTACTGAATATCATAGTCATGCTTAATGGGTGGAGTAGATATGTAAAGTAGAGGGTAAGGTTACGTGTGACAGATAGAGCATTTTCCATACCAAGGTAAACCTGTGTCAAGTTTCGTGTAGATGGCTTCTCTTTTGACCGTAAGGATGTGTTTATCGTAGACATCTGGACAGTGCTGGAGTTGGTATAAACAGGCGCTGATCCAGAAATTTTGCATGGAAGGTGGCTGATGGGGTGGCTACCCGTAGTAAACTACATGTATACTGGTGCAAGGGTGGTGGCTGATTAACAATGGTGGATGTCTCCAATACTATGTTGCATAAAAGAACTAGTGAAGGGGGGTGGCTAGCAGTGGGAGACTTGTATTGAAGCCCAAGCACCATTGTTTAGCACAGCAGAAATTGTCATGAGTAACAAGCTTCCTGTCGTGAATGTTAGGCAATGGCTGCCATTATCACGATGTCTTGCGTCAAGTTTTACCTAGACAAAGGGGTCTAGACTACTTTCTACGGCTTATTTATGAAGTACTTAACTTACTCCAGTGCTGGAGTTGGTTCTCAAGTTTATAAAACCTCTATAGAGGGAAACCTACGCAAAAGAAGCTAATTTATGCCAAGTGTAATGGGGACCAGGTCGTCAACATGGCTGTCTAGCTGCTTTCTGACGGGTAGCCTTTAAAATTTTCAGGGGCTGACCCAGGGGAGGTGGTACTGTCAGACACCTGGGGCGTAGACACGATTTTGAAAGTGGGGGGGGGGGGGGGGGGGGGGGATTAGTATTATAGAGACGTGAAATGTGAACGTGTGCAAGGCGTGTGCGAATCTTTGACCATGCCCATTTGCTGTTGACCATGACCATGTCTACTTATGTGGTATACGTCTGTTTAGACGGGTTTAACTATCATTGTTTAATAAACTGTCACTGCTCATAAATGTGACCCACTATGGAAAAACCGACCAATCGCGTTTTGGGTATGGATCGATGCAGGATTTACTGTAGAGTTTAACAGTCGAAGAATCAAAAAAAGCGTCCTAAGTCGAGTTGTAGCCAAAAAATTGTACATGGGTCACCCGTGCCTCAGTTCACAATTTTTTGAGAAATGGAGTGTTTTGTATGTACATAGCTTAACATTCAATGTTTCCATATACACTCCGTATTACACCACGCGGTTTATGCAACAATGAATTTGCTGGAAAAGATGGCCACAGAGAGAGCAGTCCTACCTGGTCTTAGGGAGAAGATATCGAGAGAAGCGATGGACTTTACACTTTGTAAGTTGTCTATGATTGCTCTTATAGCTAAGGCTGCAAGTAATAATCACCCTTAACATGAAGTACTTCTGGTAAAGTACGAAGGAGTCTGACATGAGATAGCCATTCATAGCTGTGAATTTACTAGCTAGCTTTGTGCGCTGTTTTAAATGAACTACGTGGTTGTGAAAAACTTTACCATTGTTGTAGGAAAATGTATTACAATTCGAAGGCTCTGTATTGTGCTGTGAGTCTACCAACATATTGGATGTGATACTTTCACTGTGAGGACAAGTCTGCTCATCGTTTAGATGTGGAAAGCTAAGGTACATGTATAGCGGGACAATAAACGGGGAGAATTTGTGTGCATGTATGTGTGCGTGTACATGTATGATGTACTTGTAGAAACAATTGGGAGAGGAGGAAGGAGAGAAGGGCTTAAAGCGGGCGATAAACAGGAGGGGGAGTTGACTAGTCTAGCATCAGATCGTATATGGTGGGACTGGTATGTATACAAGTTGGCACATTTGAGCTTGGGTTTTGTGTGGATATAAACAACAAGGATACTGGCTGTTGACTCAACAATGATTCTAATACATTGACAAGGTTTTCTCAGTAGCTGATGACAGACTGTCCAACCGTCCCGCTTTCAGAAAAATTGTCCCGCGTCCCGCACTAACCTTGCTCGGGACGCAGTTTGTCCCGCTTTAGGCACAGCTGTGATTCATATAGTACTCTCGATCCAACGAGCAAGATATTGAAGGGTGTGGCTTGCGAGAACACGCTAGCGTTTCCACTCGCTCGTACTCAGGAGGCGGGGCAAACAGTGTTGTACAGGCAAGTGGCGACCCCGTGCCTTCCATGTGACTATGGTTAACGGGCTAGGCGTTCTGCCACAACATCAGAGCAGCCTTCTGCGAGAAATCCGTACAGCGCTAGCAGTTCCTCCAAGCATAGGATGTATCAGTATTAATATTTTTACTGAATTCTGACCGTAAAATACTGATAGAATTTCAAAAATACTGAAAACTGGGAGAATTTAGTACATATATCATGTATGGAGCTCTTTATAAAATACCAAAAAAATACTGAAAATGCATGCAAAATACTGAAAAATGCATGGAAATATCTATACTGAACGACAGGAGAGCACCTTAGAGGCACTGATACAGTATTGCTTGAATCAGATGATAATTTTATTATAAATACGGTAATAATTAGTGCAAGATGTTACGGATGCCACTTCACTTATGACATTTTAATTAGTAAGTTTTGAAAAGGTGTCCCACTTTGACATGCTGAGTAGGTTGGACAGTCTGTGATGAAGTTTGCTGGTTCCTTCATCCTCCTCCATAGCCGTACAAGTAACATGCATATCAAATTATCCATGTATGTATGTCCATGTAATTCAACTCTGTATTTACCTTCTCTTTCTCACTCTCTCTCTCCCTCCCCCTCTCCCTCTCCCTCTCCCCCCCCCCCCCCCCCCCCTTTCTCTCTCTCCCCCTCTCCCTCTCCCTCTCCCCCCCTCTTTCTCTCTCTCCCTCCCTCCCCCCTCCCTTTTAGATTCTCTGAATCTTTAGACAGCTCAAGGCTGTGGGCTCTCTCAGGCAGGACTGCGCTGCTGCTGTTGAGCTCTGCCAGTCTACATAGATGGTTACGCATTAACATTGATTTTAGTAAACAATTAAATTCAGTATTATGACAGTGTATTGTATGATTCGAGGGTGTGGTGGATGGGTGGGACTGTCTTCTTGATTGACTTCTGGTGCCGTCGATTGTGGAGACGAAGGTGAGCGGCTACTCTGTGTAGGATCAAAAGCAAGACAAGGGCTTCGAGTTGGCCACTACTGACTTACTGTGCTATGCTAACTCGCTATAGGCGCAGGTATCGTCACAGTGATCGATCGCAATTTGTGGATTTAAATTGATCGATAACACTAGGTCCGTTCATGTAGCTAGCTGAAACTGAATGCAATTTCTTTCGAGCAGTACACACACTGAACAAGCTCGGGTCGTATGGCATTCCTAAGTGGACAAAAAGGGGAAAATTTTAGTATACAAGAGAACCAAAAAATGAAAAAAAAAGGGAGGGCAAAGGCCCAAATAGAGGGTCAAAGGTCAAACAAACCAACCAGAAAAAGAGAAAGACCACTCCTAGATCCTGGAACCAGGACTGGACATGGCAGAAATTCGAAGTCTGAAAATTGATCTGAGGTCACATGACACTTGCCCCGCCCCTAGGCCATAATAATTATTACTGCCTTGTTAGTCTCTACTGCGAGTGCTCTGAGGACTGTGCTGAGTGCGGCTATAGATCTATGGTGCGGCATGGACGCTGGACATTTGGTGATGGCTGGCGTCGAAGACAGATTAATAGAGTGGTTACAGACCATACCCGGGTTCGTTCACCAGCTGGAGCGTCACCGAACGACAGATGAACTAGCCACTGCCAACCAGCTACACGGCAGATGTCAAGACTACCTGTCATTGCTGCTCTCCCTGTACCGGAGAGCCATCGAACTTCTTCCGGAGGGTGAAGACATCCAAAGTGATATCCTGGAGATAATAGAATTCATAGGTTCGTATGACGCGCACTATCAAGAGTGGGTTCTACATCTCATCGATAGCGAGGCAGAGAATTCAGGTGATGATGGTATCTCTGGTTCGCCCACCCCCCCAGCACACGCTCTCACAGGCCTTCCAGGACGACCTCCATACGACATTCCGCAGTCACAGCTGGAAGCCTTGATCGAACTCGGCTTTTCGTATGCTACCATTGCTCGTATGCTTAACGTGTCTCCGCGCACACTCAGGAGACGCAGGGCCGAGTTTGGACTCCCGGCTGGTCGCCTGTATACAGATATCAGTGATCACCATTTGGACCAGCTTATCGGCGAAATACTTCAGGTACCTACCTGATAGGTTCAGGCTTAGCCTAGTAACATGTACATGTAACAATTTTGTGATTGGTAATTAAATTTTAATACGTCATTGAATTAAGCAATGTACGTACCATTGATTATTCCAGACCACTCCGACGGCTGGACTTCAAATGGTCACTGGTGCTCTTCGCGGACGAGGCATTATTGTACAACGAAGGCGAACGTTAGAATCCTTGCGAAGGTTGGATCCTGTAAGCAGGAGTCTACAAAGATTGACTACTACCTATCGGAGAACCTACAATGTCCCTGGTCCGAATGCATTATGGTAAATAATAGTCAGATTCTATGGTTTTGCCCGATACTTTATCGTACATGGTGTGTTGCCATGTATGACATTGTACAGTGCACAATGGTGCTGTCACTCCAGTACAACCAGTAGTGACATCATGGCCCGTTCGGTTTTAAATGTTATTGGGCGCATGGGTGTGGCTCAGGAGGAGCCTTCAACCACATTAAAAAACCCACATTAAAGAAGACATAATATTGCGTCCTTGTGGAGGACACTAGGTGACTGGTATTTTGAGGTACATTGTATGATTGGCCACTATGTATGATTGATATAATAGCTGCTGTATTCTGTTGCATACACACAATGCCAAGGCACTTCACCTTTTTCATACAGGCACATCGATGGCCACCACAAGTTGATCAGGTGGAAGCTTGTGATTCACGGCGGTAAGTTGTGCTACTTGTTCCTAGGCCTACTACTGACAACGTTGCAATGTTGTGATAATAGGGATTGATGGCTATTCGAGGCTCGTGACGTATCTTCACTGTTCGGACAACAACTGTGCTAGTACTGTCCTTGGACTGTTTCTTGATGCTTGTCGCCGGTTCAGCGTTCCCTCAAGAGTTCGATGTGACCATGGAACTGAAAACGTGGATGTGGCCAGATGGATGATAGAAACAAGAGGCCTTAACCGTAGGAGCGTCATCAGTGGTAGTTCAGTCCACAACCAACGTATCGAGAGGTTGTGGCGGGACCTACGAAGAGCAGTTGTGAGACCATTTGCTAACCTGTTCTACTATCTTGAACAGTGTGATCTTTTGGACCCTCTGAGCGAGATTGACCTCTATGCTTTGCACTGTGTCTACTGCAGCAGGGTAAATGATGCTCTTGCCGAGTTTGTGACACAGTACAATCATCATCCAATGAGGACAGCCCACAATCGTTCCCCAATTCAGCTCTTTTGCGAGGGAGCAGTAACACACTCAAATTACACTGGCGCGAGGAGCGTCCTGCTTGGAGAAGTACCAGACGATAACTACGGTGTGGATGAGGGTGGTCCTCCGGTTGTACCTACGGATATGGACAGTGGTGCAGTTGTCATTCCCCCCGCGGTTCATCTGTCTCGAGCCCAGCTTGATGATCTTGTGTCTGCCATAGACTCGGTGCGAGACGACGGGCACGGAGTGTCTCTCTACCTGGCAGCACAAAGGTTCTTGCAGTCTACTGTCACTGCAGAGTGATTCAAGATTAATATAATATTGTGTGTTGTTACAATCTTATTCATGGTTGTTTGCAACAAGTGTTTTCATAATAGTTTACTATTATTATAGTGTGTACAATGTAATCTGTAACTTTATAATAATTATTATAATTGTTACCATGACGTCGACATTGCTACGTTCAACAACAGGACTACCTGTTAACTAAGTTCTTAAAATTTAACTGATACCATACCTGCTATGATAATCATGTGAAGGTTGGTGCCATGCACACTCTGCCATACCCTGGTTACTCCACTTTATTGTGATTATTGCCAGTATTGATCATGATTTCTAATTAACTTTTTGAGATCTGTATCTGTATGATATCATTGGCGTAATGTAAACTAAGTGCACTCAAAAGGATGATTCTTGTTTATTTGAGTGCACGTGCATGCAAGAGAGAACAGTCTGTATTAAAAAATCACACCCTATGCACATAATTTAGCAAGACTTGGACACAGTATTGGGCACTCCCAGAAGTATGAATCCGCACATGCTCAGTAGGTATGATTTTGGCGCTAGTTCTCAGCACGGTTATTCGGCTTCTCAAATCAATCAGATACCAGGTGAGGTGAAATTTCCTAGGTGTGCGTCATACCAGATTCTTTTGAGAGTGTCTCAGCATATCCAGTCCAGGGACTTGAATGCCCACGTGTTTTGTCACAGAAATTGAAGTTCTTTGAGTGCAGCAACGGCTCGAGTTCCGTGGCAGTCATCATAGATTCACACAGCCTCGTTCCTGGACCCAACTATTAAAGATTCACACCGCCTTCGTTGTTTGGAAGGTAAGTTCTGTTCTGCGGGCGTTGCCTAGCGCGCCTAGGTGATATTAGCTGAAGCATAAAAAAAAATTTAATTAATTAGTTCCATGCATGGAAAAGGTCGTCAAAGAAGCATGCGAGCGTATATTAAACCGTCAGTTGACGACCTTTACCGTACTGTTCTGATGAATAATAGAAGCTAAGTAGAATCTATCATATAAATGAGGACAGCCCACAATCGTTCCCCAATTCAGCTCTTTTGCGAGGGAGCAGTAACACTCAAATTACACTGGCGCGAGGAGCGTCCTGCTTGGAGAAGTACCAGACGATAACTACGGTGTGGATGAGGGTGGTCCCGGACCCAACTATTAAAGATCCTCACCGCCTTCGTTGTTTGGAAGGTAAGTTCTGTTCTGCGGGCGTTGCCTAGCGCGTCTAGATGATATTAGCTGAAGCACAAAAAATTAATAAGTTTCCATGCTTGAAAAAGGTCGTCAAAGAAGCATGCGTATATATTAAACCGTTGGTTGACGACCTTTACCGTACTGTTCTGATGAATCATAGATAAGGACAAAGCTAAGTAGAATCTATCATATAAATTTTAATTCTTAAAGAAGTTAATTATCATCAATGTGATTATTATAGTGCATGCATATGCAGGCGCTCTGAGTCTACATAGCTACCCCTATATTGAGTTTTTGCTAATAATGTTATTCTATGTTCAGATGCAGAGTGAACGTCAACCTGCTGCTGGCCGCTGCCGCCCAGTCTCAGAGGTCGTCCAACGTATCATTGGTAGATCTGGACTCTCTCAGCTTCTAAATAGGAATTCTAACCCTCTCCCTGAGTCAGCAACACCAACTAGTGTTCACCAGGAAATGGCACAGACATTTCCATGCATGTACAGTGCACCTGGTCCAAGTAGGAGAGTGTCGTCCTACCCTATTAGAGGGACACCGTACAGCCGGCAAAGGGTTTACGTTCCTAGGCCTCCCAAGAACTTCCTGAAAAGGATTGTGCTGGTGGCCCCAGGTGTTGCTATTGTTCCCAAGGGAAAAGTGCGGCAACAGCTGCATGATGACGGGTGTATCTGTGATATGATGGAGTTTAATGGATCATGGGATGAAGAAGCTGTGATGAAATCTTTGGTGGAAGCATTTGTTGCTGTTTTAGATCCAAATGCACCGGCACCAAAGTACAGTTTAATGACATTCACATTGTTTAATAATAATATTGTTATTAATACACTCTTATTATAGGATTAGAATCATGAAGGCATGTGGTGGGCAACTGAAGATACCACACGTACCTGCTGGACACAAGTGGACTGCCCCTACTATCAAAGCAATTTGCAACAATGGAGATCTATATATTCAGGCAACCAGTCCCTTGAGAAGGCTTGGGGTGGAGCAGACTGAGCAGTCAGACTCACCAATATTTAGTGTACCAACTCCTCCCGAGTTTAACAATAATAATATGATGGAGGAAATTGATGGAGAGGTAAGCCTTGGTTCTGGTTATTTCATTTTTGCTGAAAATGTCTACTAAGTGCTGTATGTTTAGCTCATAGCCATCCCTCAGTCTACCACTTCTACCACTTCCCTGAGTAATTCTAGTCCTCCACTTACATCGATCTCCCATGGTTCTTCATCCACTCTCTCTGCCCAAATTTCAGCAACTGCTCCCAGTCTAAGTGACAACACAGATTTAATGTCTCTCTCTATTGCTGAGGTTATACCTGCAGCATCCAGTTCAGATGAGACTTCCTGTAGCCATAAGGTCTGTTTATGTAGTATATTAATTTTTAGTTGGGATGGTCCTATAATCATTACAATAATAGTAGTAACACTTTGGACAGGTAAGGCTGTTCATAAGAATTAATCTTGACTCAGCAAGTTAGTAGTGTTAGTGTTCATGGTAGTAATAATATTATTATTATTAACGAACTTTTAAGTCCGTATGGTTGGGATGTAGTACAAAGTTGCATGGTTATTGGAAGCTTCACTTTGTTGGCTATGTGGTTGAAGCATTCATCTTAAATCAGCAGCCATACAGTAACTGTAATTATATCTCCTTCACCTCCCTCCCTCCCTCCCTCCATACCTCTCTCTCTCTCTCTCTCTCTCTCTCTCTCTCTCATGATCATTCCCTTCCCCACTCTCTCATATGCACGTAATTATTTAGGATCCAGAAGTAGCTATAATCATGGATATATTCCCAGGAATGTCGGAGGTGGAGGCATATCACTTAGTAAGTGAATATGGGCTAGAAGATGCCATTCTTCGTCTCTCTGAAACCACTAACGAACAATCTTATGACCATACATCCTTGGCTACTCTGCTGTCACAATATGCCAAGAATGTCACTGTTCCAGATCGAGATTTTTATCTCACTCTAAAGAGGGATGAGATTTGGCCTAAGGGTTGTCAGTTTTATAAGGCTGCAAAAGTAGATAAGAAGCGGCTACGCTGGAATTTGGTGATCGAGTATGAAACCGAAGAAGGGATAGATGCTGGCACTGCCATCAAGGGGGATTTTTTTTGTGAGTTCTTGAATCAAATTGATCAACACCTCTTTGAGGGGAGTGCTTACCGGCGAGTGCCTAAGAAGGATATTGGGTTAGAATCCCTCTTTGAGCTTGCTGGGATCATGATGGTCCATTCAGTAGTACATGGCGGTCCTTCTTTCTCCCGAATGTGCCCCCTTGTACATGCCTTTTTGATGAATGGGAGAATCGATGAGGCAGTTCAAGCAAGCATCAGTAATGTAAGTGTGGCAGACATACCTCATAATGCTGGTACTGACACAGTAATCAAGCTCATAAACATGGTAAGTATAACTAGTTGGAAACTATACTGTACTAAATTTATTATCATAATTCTTGCAGATTGATCAAGCACCTGATGATGAAGCACTAGATGTAATTCTAGATGATAGGGAGAACATGGCCATCATCAACTGCTCTAGGTGGCCTATCACTAAGGCAGTGACAATGAACACAAAGACTGAACTAGTGCAAATATTGTTGGTAGAAGAATTATTGAACAAGCGGCTGGATAACATCCGGGCCCTGAAGCGAGGCCTAATGGTGCTAGGCTTCGTTGACATGTGTCGGACTAACATTGACCTAACTTCTTCCCTTTTTCTGTACATTTCCAGGGAATTTCTTGCTGTAGATTTCCTAAATCTGGTGTGTAAGCAGCCACCTCTTACTCTAAAACAGCACAATGCATATAGATGGTTCGTCAAATTTGTTCAGGAGCGTGAAACTGTCCCTACAGCAGCAACACTGGTAGAACAAGGTATTAAGTATTATAAACCCTATGCTGGTCATGCATAATGTTACAATATTTCACTTACAGGAGCTCTGGCATCGTTGCCACTTTTCCTGAGGTTTGTGACCGGACATGTCAGTGTGCCCCCAATGGGTTTGTCTAAACCTATCAAAATTCATTACTTACGTGATGATAAATTACTCCCTGAAGCCGAGTGCTGCTTCAATATGTTGAAGCTTCCAACAGCTCACTCCACCAAAGAAACCTTCTTTGAATCCATGGATAAAGGGATTTTGATGTCTGGGCAGCATTTTTATAGGGAGTAGTGATGCAAACATTTGGTATAGTACTTACTATCAGGACCTGGTAACTGGTAATTTCACTAGCTTAGCAGATTTTGTTACAATCCACATTGTAATACTCTGATCAGTATGACTTATAATATTATTATGCGTGCATTTCATGATTAATACAATTATTGTACAATGATTTGAGTTATTGGCAAATTGTGAATATACAATGTTATCTGACAAGGTAATACACAAAATTGTCATTTAAATTATTATAGATATCCCTAGTCACTCTGTAGTGACAGTAGACTGCAAGAACCTTTGTGCTGCCAGGTAGAGAGACACTCCGTGCCCGTCGTCTCGCACCGAGTCTATGGCAGACACAAGATCATCAAGCTGGGCTTGAGACAGATGAACCGCGGGGGGAATGACAACAACTGCACCACTGTCCATATCCGTAGGTACAACCGGAGGACCACCCTCATCCACACCGTAGTTATCGTCTGGTACTTCTCCAAGCAGGACGCTCCTCGCGCCAGTGTAATATGAGTGTGTTACTGCTCCCTCGCAAAAGAGCTGAATTGGGGAATGATTGTGGGCTGTCCTCATTGGATGATGATTGTACTGTGTCACAAACTCGGCAAGAGCATCATTTACCCTGCTGCAGTAGACACAGTGCAAAGCATAGAGGTCAATCTCGCTCAGAGGGTCCAAAAGATCACACTGTTCAAGATAGTAGAACAGGTTAGCAAATGGTCTCACAACTGCTCTTCGTAGGTCCCGCCACAACCTCTCGATACGTTGGTTGTGGACTGAACTACCACTGATGACGCTCCTACGGTTAAGGCCTCTTGTTTCTATCATCCATCTGGCCACATCCACGTTTTCAGTTCCATGGTCACATCGAACTCTTGAGGGAACGCTGAACCGGCGACAAGCATCAAGAAACAGTCCAAGGACAGTACTAGCACAGTTGTTGTCCGAACAGTGAAGATACGTCACGAGCCTCGAATAGCCATCAATCCCTATTATCACAACATTGCAACGTTGTCAGTAGTAGGCCTAGGAACAAGTAGCACAACTTACCGCCGTGAATCACAAGCTTCCACCTGATCAACTTGTGGTGGCCATCGATGTGCCTGTATGAAAAAGGTGAAGTGCCTTGGCATTGTGTGTATGCAACAGAATACAGCAGCTATTATATCAATCATACATAGTGGCCAATCATACAATGTACCTCAAAATACCAGTCACCTAGTGTCCTCCACAAGGACGCAATATTATGTCTTCTTTAATGTGGGTTTTTTAATGTGGTTGAAGGCTCCACCTGAGCCACACCCATGCGCCCAATAACATTTAAAACCGAACGGGCCATGATGTCACTACTGGTTGTACTGGAGTGACAGCACCATTGTGCACTGTACAATGTCATACATGGCAACACACCATGTACGATAAAGTATCGGGCAAAACCATAGAATCTGACTATTATTTACCATAATGCATTCGGACCAGGGACATTGTAGGTTCTCCGATAGGTAGTAGTCAATCTTTGTAGACTCCTGCTTACAGGATCCAACCTTCGCAAGGATTCTAACGTTCGCCTTCGTTGTACAATAATGCCTCGTCCGCGAAGAGCACCAGTGACCATTTGAAGTCCAGCCGTCGGAGTGGTCTGGAATAATCAATGGTACGTACATTGCTTAATTCAATGACGTATTAAAATTTAATTACCAATCACAAAATTGTTACATGTACATGTTACTAGGCTAAGCCTGAACCTATCAGGTAGGTACCTGAAGTATTTCGCCGATAAGCTGGTCCAAATGGTGATCACTGATATCTGTATACAGGCGACCGACCAGCCGGGAGTCCAAACTCGGCCCTGCGTCTCCTGAGTGTGCGCGGAGACACGTTAAGCATACGAGCAATGGTAGCATACGAAAAGCCGAGTTCGATCAAGGCTTCCAGCTGTGACTGCGGAATGTCGTATGGAGGTCGTCCTGGAAGGCCTGTGAGAGCGTGTGCTGGGGGGGTGGGCGAACCAGAGATACCATCATCACCTGAATTCTCTGCCTCGCTATCGATGAGATGTAGAACCCACTCTTGATAGTGCGCGTCATACGAACCTATGAATTCTATTATCTCCAGGATATCACTTTGGATGTCTTCACCCTCCGGAAGAAGTTCGATGGCTCTCCGGTACAGGGAGAGCAGCAATGACAGGTAGTCTTGACATCTGCCGTGTAGCTGGTTGGCAGTGGCTAGTTCATCGGTCGTTCGGTGACGCTCCAGCTGGTGAACGAACCCGGGTATGGTCTGTAACCACTCTATTAATCTGTCTTCGACGCCAGCCATCACCAAATGTCCAGCGTCCATGCCGCACCATAGATCTATAGCCGCACTCAGCACAGTCCTCAGAGCACTCGCAGTAGAGACTAACAAGGCAGTAATAATTATTATGGCCTAGGGGCGGGGCAAGTGTCATGTGACCTCAAATCAACTTTCAGACTTCGAATTTCTGCCATGTCCAGTCCTGGTTCCAGGATCTAGGAGTGGTCTTTCTCTTTTTCTGGTTGGTTTGTTTGACCTTTGACTCTCTATTTGGGCCTTTGCCCTCCCTTTTTTTTTCATTTTTTGGTTCTCTTGTATACTAAAATTTTTCCCCTTTTTGTCCACTTAGGAATGCCATAGGGTCGCACTGAAATTTTATAAATGGATGGGCAAAGGACTATACTTTCAGAATATCCAAAGAAAAAAATTCGAAAAAATAACGTTGAGTCCAGTATTGAACACCAATACTACAGAATCATACTTTTGTGTGAGTGGTCGGTTTTTCCGTAGCGAGTAACATTATGGTATTGCCGTGCCCTCGTGACCCATCAGCGGTGCACCTCACATTGGGCCAAGATTGGGGGTGGGCCGATATTCAAGGTATCAGTATCGCGTTACTCGAAAGAGCCCCCAGGTAAGTTACCCACATAGCAGCGGCTACTATTGATTTCAGCCTTATTCAAGCACGGTTACCAATCCAGAGCAAGAGCGGCCGCGATAGTTCACCATGTGCCATTTAGTGCAGCCGTATTCAGGGGGTGTTGCTATGATCGCTAGCCATGTATGATCGTTTATTTGTGCTGAAACTTGGTATAAAGTTAGCTAGGCTTAGTTTTACGGCCGTTTAGCACGTTACTTATCGATCTTACATAGACTATTTGAAGTTCTGTCCAGCCATTTCATGTATTTGAGCTGCGCTTTCAAGGGCAGCTACACATGGGTGCATATTCGAGTCAACACTAGGCCTTTGCAGGAAATTGAGCCCAAAGTGGGGGGTGGGGCGACATTCCGTAGTGGGCCCTCTTTCGCGTGCGAGGGTACGGTATTATCATTGTTATAATATTACTAGTCCCAAAATCTGGGGGAGGGGCCCCCCTGGTGTCTACAGCCTTGTACATCTTTGCCTTCGATTTCCAGCAACATAATAATATGTGACCATGTATGGGAAAACCCGGCATACAGGATTTTTCTCTACTGTGCTTTGCAGGTTGCCTAGATTAGATTTGGTCAATGCATGGATGAGTAAATGTGTAGTTATGTCAATTGCTTGCACACTGCTCATACGCACAGCTGTGGACATGTATAATATGTGCATACTACACTGCAAGGCCAGGATCACCTGATTCAGTACTAGTGCTAGCGCTAGAGCTACTACCTGCATGCAAGCGCTGAGCATGTGACTGAAACGTGATCAGCCCTCACACTCTGCTCGCGCTCTCAGGACCAGTGACATACAGCTAGTACATACGCGAGTGTGGAAGTCCTGGAGCTAATGGCCAGCTATAATCTCTACTACCAAGGCCTAGGATTCCCTTCTTTCCAACTTCAGAGTGCTCCAACCTTTCACCCGCCGAACCACACCTAGCCTATCAACCCTCCCCCCCCCGGAAACCCAGGCCACAGTCCAGTGTACGTATGAACATCTACCTAAAGATGTTTGGTAAAGGGTCGTCAATGTACCCCGCGCGCCCGTAATTTTTATGGGCAAACATTGCAAGTGAATGGCTTCCTATATAAACATATGGGAATACTTCAAAGTGCCATAACTTTAGTGTGAATCAAAATTCCCTGCCATCAAAATTCTATTCTAGTTTTGACCCATTCTGCATGCCCATGTAAAAAATATCTCCCCAAGTGCTCCCAAGTCCTCAGTGAATTACATTATTTAAATTCTTTTTTTCAAGCTAGCGTGCACACTAAGCAGAAAAAAAGATGTACAGAAAACCACATAATACACCTAGGATGCACAGTGGAGCCATACAAAGCAAGCAAACAACCTAGGATGCACAGCAGAGCCATACAAAACAAGCAAACAACCTATACTCCAATTTTGAGAAATTTTCTAAATAACGCACATCACGGGTATTCCCCATTTTTCACGTAGCGCGTGGGTGGAAAACATTGCAAACACATGGCTTCCCTATACAAACATGGGAAAACTTGAACCGATTACACGCGGAATGTACATGACGTCATTACCCGTAACCGCTAAATTAAGGTACCATTAAATTGCGTGGGCGTGAGGTGGGGGATATGACACCTAAACCACATCAAAGTCATTAGTGAGGTACATGTTGTGTAACCACGCCCTTTTAATTGCACAGGTCTCAGGGGTGTGGCTGCTAGAGCCGGAAGTGTTCATTTAATATCCTCCATGGACCGGAAGCCGAGCCGGAAGGGAGGGGCCAGGCCACGCCCAAAACAGCCCCACCCTCTTCCCCAAGGACCACCATTCTCAATCAAGTGCCTACTAACCACCGGATGTCCACCGGAAGCCCACAATCAATCCCAATTAAAACACACAGCTTCCTCAAGGCCAAAACACACACAAACACTTGGAGGCCGTTCTGCCACACCGCCCACGCAAGAGCTCACCTCATTTCCTGTGTGGGCGGAGTAACAACACGTCATCGCAACCACATCCGCTTCAAACCATCGTCAGCTTCCGCCCAGCCGTACAGGCCCCTCGATCGCACCGCCGTACAGTGCCTCATTAACAGACATGGCCTCACCTTTGACCTCCTGCCACGCCCCCAAAGCCTCCTCGCGGGGTTCAAAGGTCACCACCGCTTCCGGGACACGCCCACCTATCGCCGAGGCCAAGTCCCAGGCGCCGATGTCCAAGCACTGGCCCGTGAAGCCACGCCCAATCGGAAGCAATAAAACCTGCATTAACGCACACGCACACACTCCACACAGTGCCAGGAACACGCCCACATGCTTAATTAGGCCTAATAAGCTTTTTTTTTTTTTTTTTTTTTTTTTTAAGTCGTTGCGGTTAATAGTTAAGAAAGAATGCTTTGATCTTGCTTTGATGTGGGCAATTACCGGTGTTTTCTTCAGGGGCCACTTCCGGTCGCTAATTACACGCGCATAATCATCCCTGGCCGATTCTGGACACGCCCACCTTCGACCAAAAGCACTCTTATGGCCTCTTCGGCCACGCCCCTTCACGATTCGCTAATTGAATTAGCCATTCCTGACGCTCACGCCCACGCAATTAAATGGTACCTTAATTTATATAAAAATAGTGTACTAGCTAATAGTCATTGTACAGCGTCCTAGAACGGTTGTCATAGGTATGGACGCTTTATTGACACAGAGTCATTGTACAAACTTTGTAGTTAGTTACTTTAGCTTCGTATGTACATATAGTACGCTATTTCTGAACATAAAAGCTTAAAAGCTTAAAAGCTCACTTACCTCGAAACCGTCGCCGTCTCAAGTCCATCCGTGGTTAGTAGAACTCTTCATCTCACTTTGTCTACACAGTAAGGTAGACACAGACCTAGTCTAACTATGCTTAGCGATATGTCTGTACTGCACGTACTGCGGCAGAAAACAAGGCTACTTCAACGCTTAGGTCGATCGTGGCCATCTCGATCTTGATAAGTAATCTCATTAGTACTTCCTTTCTGAAGGTCAACAAGTGACCGTGAAGCCACACTGGAGTAAGGTATTTCCTGTACTAACCTCAGACAGGATGCCAACCCCAAACTAATCTACTATGGAATGATGGGCGTGGCTATAGCACAGCAATAATGGCGCTTGCGCCTTAAGGCGTCTCTCGCGCTTAATGATATGCACGCGCATGCGCCTTAAGGCGCATCTCGCGTATAATCGGTTAAAGGGCCGTAACTTTAATTCTAAGGCGTGAATCAAAATTCTACGCCATCAAATTTCGTGTTTTGACCCATTCTGAGTGCCCGTGTAAAAATTATGTCCCCAACTATTCTCAGTTCCCCCACGAATTATTTTATTTTTTTTTCTACTTAGTGTGTAATTTCTACAAGCTAACCACACCATAAGATAAAAGAATTGTAACAAACCCCATTGAAGTAACATGAGAGATAAATGAGATGTTTACCGTATTTTATATCGAATACTAGTTGCAGACCTCCATGTGCGGCTACTATTCCAGGTGCAGTTTCTTTAGTAAATCAAGCATCTGCATGATGATCCATGGCCACTAAGTCTGGGAACTGATCATGAAGCACCATTGATTGCAATGAAGTTAATCTATTTTGGTTGCAACTGTGGATCATTTGGGGTGTGACATCCTGAAGGTCATGCATACCCCCGGTAACTAATTTCATGTTTCGTGGAGTGATTGTAGGGTCTATATGTCGGCAAAAAAATATCATAAAAGTCAAATTTACAGTAATTATATATGTCTCTAATATAATAATGATGTTGCTTATTATGAAGAGTTTATGCTCGAGGACTGTAGAATAGCTCAATATCTCAAAGTACAACTAGCATAGCAACACTGAGCACATGACACACAAAGCATTGCTTAAGAATCTGAAAAAGTCTGAAGTTGAAATGGTACGTAATTTATAGTCATAACAGTGTTAGTATTGCTGCAATCTGAAGAAGTCTGAATGATAAGCATGTGCGTAAGATGTACGTGTGCCAACATTAAATTTTGATTAATATTATGACTTTCCAAAATAAAGTTACAATTAAAACTCTTAAGATTTGTACGTTACTGCAGCTGCTTAATGAGCATTACTTTTGATTTGTTGAGCTAATTGAAATTCAGCAAAATCATCATTGGTTGTTCGAGATCCCAAATGAGGGACATCTCCCTGAGCCAATTGTGCTTCACCTTTCTTATTTTCATCGCTACTGGCTAAGTCATGTCCTTCAATTGATCCAAACCTAGTTGATAAGTAAATATCTGATGAGCCCTCCTATAGCTGTAGCAAGTCACGTTTGCATTTCAGCATACGTTGTTTGGGCTTGATCTCTGTTGGTAGATAGAGCACTTGTCTAGTCATCTGACTTTGATGAAAGCTCATAAGCACTTCAATAGCCTCAACAGAACCAATCACTCTAGTGCGTAGGTATCTCTGTGGGTCTGAAGCATTATTTGGCAAGTCAATATTGAAACTAGGCTCAGCTTTAGAGATATATTTTGCCAAATACTGCTCGTGCCCATGTTTAGCAACACGTACATTGTGTGCAGCACCCCACAGGATGCACAGTTCTGGATTATGCGGGAACACTAGTGCATCCTCTTTGTGTCTGCGAACGTAGAGATACCTTATACCATCTTCATCTAGACATTCCTCAGTCTGAGGTACTGCAAAAGGAAATTAAGCCATATTTACAGCTATGGAGCCTCTTGCCTCCATATCCATTCAAACAACGCTCAGGTACACAGCGATAATGTCGCTGCATTTTGTGCACTATTTTATGTAAAATTTAATATGCAGTGATTGAGTCATTTGCTTCTGAACTACGCGGAACCTCAGCCATAATGCAATGCTATGGAACACTCCCTGGCTTGCACCACAGAAGCATGTGCCAATGAACCGCCCCACGTTTCTGATATTCTTATTTCCATACATAATCTTCCACAATTCCAAATGGACCATCACCATCACGTGATAAAATTATTTTCATGATCCATTCAAATCTCTTCTCTGCAGCCATTACAGCTACCTCGGGGGACCAACCAACTGCCTGTCTATCTTCCCAGTCCCGAGCTACATCCTCATACTCCTGCTTAGTGGGAGCAGAGCCCCATTCCCGACTCAGAGTGGACTGGACATGTGGCCAACAATCATAAGCAGACAGTGTAACAAAGAGATCCGGCAGTCCTCTTTGTTCTGAAAATGATACCAGATCTAATGAAAATGATTTCCAATGCTGTCTGCTACCAGGAATTGATCGTGGTACCTCTGTTCCATAAACTGCATATGGATCAGTGGTTTCTCTGCATCAAGTACTTTTTGTGCTGTGAGATCTTCGTTAAGATCTGATACTCGAACAACCCTTCTGGAGTTGTACCCTCTCAATCTGAGTTTGACCATTTCATCGTATTTAAAGAACATGTAGGCTGAGTCGTGTGCCCACCAGCCTCGTACATCATAGAGCTTCATTTTAATATGGCTTTCAAATTTCATTGGACAGTGATAATGCCATCCACCAAAGGCCCAAGGAAATTAGTGTGGAAAAGTTTTGGGCTCAAGGAATTTCTCAATATACTGGGCAGTCACCAGCTCTTTCATTCACTCCTGACAATCAGAGTGTTCACGAGGATTTTGTCTTCCTGCCACATCATCTTCCTTCCCAAATACTAATGGATAGTTTTCAAAGAACCATGCATCAATCAGAAATGCCATGCCAGCTACCTCATCCTCTAGTATCTGTTCTAGGGACAACTTCACCTTTGCTATAATATCAGGATTGATACAGCCAAACTGAGGTTTGATATAGCAGAAAAGAGTCTCATAGTTACTGTAAAAGGATGAATATAAATGATTGTGAGAGCGGTACCATGATCTTAATTCTGAAAGCTGAATCTGGATTGTCTGCGAAGACATTTGTCATCCTCTTTCACAGCTAGGAATCCAAACATCCCATGAAAATGACGATCCAGCTTAGTTATGCTATTAACCTCACCAATGATGTGCTGATATTGACATGCAGAAGCTTTTTGACTGTTGTAGAAAACAGTCCACAGAGTGAAACATGGCCAATTTTGCATCTATTACTTAATTGAGCGATGGGTTGTGGTTTTCAAATATCCCATAGTTTAACTGGTTTCATGGTATCTGACTCCTCTAACACATCTCCAACATATAGCTCTGATGGAATCTGATTAGTTTTACAATATGCGCATGAATACCATTTCCTGTGCACGCTGTCATGCTCAAAGGTCAGGAAGCAATTGTCGACAGATGCCAAAAAAGCATTACCTGGTGCATCAATTTCCTTCATTCCCTTCGGAGGATCAATAATGCATGTACCTTTAGATGAACCATCTCCCCATAATGCACGGCCACATTGCCAGCATATTCGCTTTGGAAGTGGTTGCTGGTCAAATGCTCGCTGTGTATTAATTCGTTGTATGAGTTGGTGCATAGACTATCATTCATGTTGCACATCGTGGATGATATATCCCAGTTAGAAGCCGTAGAGAGATCACAATCACTGAAATCAACTTCCCAGTTTGAAGATATACCTACACGATATCCTCTGTTCAAAGTTGTACCCTCTGGACGGCCACCTGACATTCCTACATTGTATCCAGCGACTAATGTTGTACCCTCTGGACGGCCACCTGACATTCCTACATTGTATCCAGTGGCTAATGTTGTACCCTCTGGACGGCCACCTGACATTCCTACATTGTATCCAGTGGCTAATGTTGTACCCTCTGGACGGCCACCTGACATTCCTACATTGTATCCAGTCGCTAATGTTGTACCCTCTGGACGGCCACCTGACATTCCTACATTGTATCCCTCAGCAGCAGTAGTGCCCTGTGTTCTACCACCAGATAAGTATCCAGCAGCTACAGTTGTACCCACTGGACGTCCACTACTTGTGCTATATCCAGCAGCAATAGTTGTGTTTTTATGACGACCAGGACATACCCTACACCCTGCTGCAACAGTGGTTCCAACAGGTCGTCGATGTATCTTACCAGATTTAGTAAGTGTGATCCCACAATTGGGACATTTATTTGTACGTATAGACTGCTCAAATTCACATTTACTGCATGTTTTACGCAAATTACCCCCAACATGTGACATCATAGGTATAAGTTATAGACAAAGTATGTGCATTAGCCAGGTATATTATAGCTACAATCAATAACATTAACAGCATGAAATTGTACTTATAGTAGAGTCTATAATGTGTATCTTTAATAATAATTATTATACCTGGAGTTTGTGATGCAGGTTTCAAAATTGTAGCAGAACCAGCTGTATAGTGATGTAGAGCGCTCCAATATTGATGTTATACTAGCTCCCTGAGAGAGACTGTATAATTTGTGATAATGCATGCATGGCTGTGAATAATTGAGAATACAACATTATGATACATAAAGTTACTATACCACTTAAGTTTACAATTACTATTATTATTATACAATGATCAGACTTACAATTATTTCTATATTTTATTGCAAACGTAGAGATAGAAGAAATGAATGTAGAATCCTTTGCAGACTATAGAGTAGTGATTTGAAGTCACTGAACTAGTAGTGTACTAAAACGTACTTAATTTATACCTATGCTTCATTGATCACCAACTGCACTGTAAAAAACGATGAGTATACGCAGCCTTATTACTGGTTTTATATCATTAGATTAAGACTGGTTTCCGCTGAGCTTATACCTCTGTAGGTCGGTTGCTTATATGTGCGTATTCGGGCTTAAGGATATCGTTTAAGCCTTGGCCGTATAAGCGCGCTTATCCATGTGATATACATTCAACTTATTCGGTCTTATACTAGGGCGAATAACGCTCTATACCAGACGTATACTAATGCTTATACGCGTCGATTGCGCGCGCGCTCATAAATGCAATTATGTAATGCATCCTATGCGCGTGCGGTTAGCGAGCTAGCCATGAGGAATGTATATTAACCGCACTAGCCAGCCGTACTGCCGCGCTATAATATATACGCACTTGAGCAATGGCGTCACTATGATATAATAATCATGTATATATATAGCATATAGCCATAAATGGTTAAACGGCTAAAATATACCAAATCAGTTTAAAAACAATAGAATGTCCAGATGGGATTTGCTCATCAGATCTGCAGAATGACATAGGAGAGAGAGAGAGAGAGAGAGAGAGAGAGGGAGAGAATGGTGAAGTAAGCGAGTGAAACGAGAAAGAGAGAGAATGGTGGGGTAAGAGTGTATGAATGGAAGGTCTGTATGCAATATGTTACTAGTAGCAATATCTACCTGTAGTGAATAAATCTGACTGACACATCAAGATTGGTGTTGGATGCAGTGCATTGATCCAAGGTTTATACTCCAAGCCTGTTTAAAAAAAGATAGTCATTTATGAGACACATGATTCTCATCTTGGTGCATAATACAAATTACCATGATACTATTATAGCACAAACTTTTGGTTAGTAAAGGGCTAATAATTTGTATTGGGAAAGAAATTTCTGAATCAATTTCGCCAACAGGTAGAACTACCCTACAGGAGATAGTGGGAGCTAACGAACGTTATGGCATGTGCTCTTGCTCCAATGCTTTACTACTTCTGTCTTTGTCTTCTCCTTGATCTTGTTGTACTAGGTACTAGGTAGCTATAGCCCCTCACTTCTAGCTCACTACGTACACAATTTAATCGGCTTTCACAATCTCGGAAAAAAGACGGCAGTTCTATGACAGGAGCACTACATGATCAAGCAGGTCCCAGGGTATACATGTAAGTATGAGTACCAACTTCAAGCTCAGTTAGAGATCAAGAAGAATGCAGAGGTACTACTACTTGCTACTGCTTGCTTCACAACATGTAAAAATTTAATGTGATAAAATTCAATACCAGCCGATAGGCATTGGTGGACTCATGGTATACTTCACTTAGCAAAAGTATATTGATGCATATTACGTATACCTGAGTCAATCCAGAGGGTTTGAATAACATCATAATTGCTACAAAGTCCTCGCCAGCTACAGTACATGTAGAGATTGGTAAAATTATGATGATAGTAGCAATTATAATACTTGTTTAAATATACCTGAGTTTTTCCAGATTTCTTTTATACACTGAAACCAATTCAGATTGCCACAATGTCATACCTATATATACATGATCATCATAGTGACAGCAGGTGTTGTATACCCTGGCCAAATTGAGCTACCTTCAAGTAACATCATAATGCAGGTGAAACCCTCGAACCAGGCTTGCACATTGCTGCCGAACTATCCAATATACATACAGATGGGCCTACATGATATGTAGATACCTATAGCAAGAAAGAAACGAGTGATAGTCTGGTATTCACGTTATCAGCCACTTACAGGGTTAGCCTGGCAGTGCCACGGTGTTTAAACCTCTACGATCCAACATGAGATACGCACCGGGAATCCAATCTGTTGAAAATAAAACTGTACGCTACGTATATGTAGATACCTGAGCAAGAAATAAACGAGTGACAGTCTGGTATTCACGTTATCAGCCAGGTTAGCCTGGCAGTGCCACGGTGTTTAAACCTCTACGATCCGACACGAGATACGCACCGGGAATCCAATCTGTTGAAAATAAAACTGTACGCTACGTATATGTAGATACCTGAGCAAGAAATAAACGAGTGACAGTCTGGTATTCACGTTATCAGCCAGGTTAGCCTGGCAGTGCCACGGTGTTTAAACCTCTACGATCCGACACGAGATACACACCGGGAATCCAATCTGTTGAAAATAAAACTGTACGCTACGTATATGTAGATACATGAGCAAGAAATAAACGAGTGACAGTCTGGTATTCACGTTATCAGCCACTTACAGGGTTAGCCTGGCACACGATGTTTAAACCTCTACGATCCGACATGAGATACGCACCGGGAATCCAATCTGTTCAAAATAAAACTGTACGCAACGTATACAGTAGTTTCCTCGCTAAACACCGGCCGAAGATACCAATCATGATCGATCACAGAGACTCAGGGAGAGAACTTGCCACCGAGCTGGTCAGAATTTGAATCCATGTAGTCACGTGTCGTATTGCACGTATGCACGTGCGCGTTATTCATTATTAATAAAACAAGTATAAAAACAATTGAATAAAATTGAAGAATGAAGTAGGGATGGCAGGATCAAAAAGTACACAAACAAGAGATAATTGCATCTACTATACATCCCTACGCTTACTTTTCTCGACTATTGTGCACCTATTAATCATGGTTGATGTGTTTGTTGAGTGCAGTATGTGGGAGACATTGGTGCAGGTTGTTCCCTAGTTGTCATGATGGTTCGGGTTTATCAGTTTTGATTCAATTGCATTACTACTGGTCATATTTGCACCCCTCAAAAAGCAAGCAAGCGTAGGGATGTATAGTAGATGCAATTATCTCTTGTTTGTGTACTTTTTGATCCTGCCATCCCTACTTCATTCTTCAATTTTATTCAATTGTTTTTATACTTGTTTCTGCTCTTTTTTATTACACTTAGTGAAATTTATCAATGTCATCTTACATGTGGCAGTCACAGATAGAAAACGTACATTATTCCGTTTTTAATTAGCTTAATTAAATCAGGTCTCCTGCTACTATACTTTGTAATCTCAAGCCCAAATTTGGTACACTCTTAGCGCATAGATAGGAGTTACTGAAAATCAATTTTACGCTTTCTGGGACACTAAATGATGGAGTTATAATATTGCAAAGTCAAAAAGGGTGGTCAAAAAGTGATAGGAATAATGTACGTTTTCTACCTGTGACTGCCACACATGGTTTGCTCACAATTTCTGATTAAGTGGAAGATGGGAGGTGCACAAAATTCTTTGCCACGCCCCTCATTAACTTGCGTTCATAATTATGATGACGATGAACAGGATGACCAAGAACAACAAGAAGGCTCAGTGCTTTAGGCGGCCCAAGTAGTGATGAGACTTAACGCTTAGCGAGAAAACTAAGTTACAAGTTTTACTGTCGGCAGCAGCTAGCTACCCGGCATAATTTTATGATCTGTACGTTATTAAAGTACCGCTGCTCAAGCCTCAGTGCGCCTTCGTATCGCCGCGATGGTATGATATCTATGATCGAGCCAGCATAGCACTAACGCTGCAAGCGCTAGCGAGTAGCTCGCCTATGCCTAGCGCCTCACCGCTCCTCGAGCCTTGAACCTTCATATCCATGATCGCCGTTGCACGAGCTAGTGATGTACGAGCTAGTATTGTATATAGCTCGCCTAGCTAGGCGCCTAGGGCCAGGCGCTGTCACATGACTTCACCATGGCAACATATTCCGAGCATGCGCATTACATCATAAAAATGGCGTATCAGACACACCCATTCGATAATGCGCCGTACACGCCCACTATTACGTCCTATCGAGATAACGACTAACTAGCGTGCCACTGCACTGCGCGTTACAAAATAGAGTGGATTTATACTCAAAGTAAGATGAGCGGTGGAGGCAGTCTTGAGCTAGCCCAAGAAACTAGAAAGAAAGAAAGAAAGAAGAAAGAAAGAATGAGAAATGGCCTATTTTTTGAACGTCTGGTTCTGACGTGTACAACTGTTTTGATGAATGATCTTGGTCTTGTTAGATGCACAATTTGCTGGAGATTCTGATTTTCACACTTAGAAATTTCATAAAATTACCGATTTTGAGATATTTGGGTATTTATAATGTATTACATATATGGCATATCCGGGCCATCCCTACTTATAGAGTCTACCGACTCTATGATTATTAAAAATTTTAATTTTAATGGAGCGCGCGCCGTGACAGGACTGCAAAATTTGGCGTGAACGTGTGACCGCGAATCCTCGGCCAGACAATGCATGCTCGAGGACAGATGGATGCCTCTAAAGGAGTCCGGCGAGAAGAGAGCGCGAAATAGTATCAAGCAGAGACTATTAAAGACAGCAGAACGAAGTTGAGCAAGTTCCACAATAATTATTATGAGTAGTTCGGGAGCTTCAAGTGTGTTGTAGCTATACAGTGGCTGTATCATGTATATATATAGCATGCTTTGTTGTATACCAATGTTAATTATGCCCCACCCACCTACACAGGAAACTTGCAAGTGTACCAAACCAAGTACGCTTCATGAAAGTTCTCTGCTAGTATGAAGTTTATTGTCAGAGTTAAGTATTATATTCCTTGGCTACAATGTCATGCATTAGTAGTGATGATAGTGGCAAAATTATGCTAGTTACGACAAAATGTTGTGCTGAACATTCACAATGCATTGTGTGAGGGTAGAGAGAACAAAGTATGTTCAGTTGACAACAGCAGACTCTATTGCTTGTCCGTGGAACAGCAAAATGCACACCAAGTATTACCCCCAAATAGCACCCGCGGTCGATGTCAGAAGGGGGGTGTGCAATCATCCGCCAGTGACAAGTCCTGCAAAAAGAACATCATCATCCTTACTTAGTATTTTAAGTGGAGGCCTAGGGTTGTACTTCTTTCATTCATTAGTATACTGACTCGCACATATAACTAGACACCAAATTATGTGTAACACAGATCCTAGGGTGTGCTTCATTTTGAATTTATTATTGTGGAATACGGAATGTTATTACATGTGCCTAGTATTACTAGCACTGTGGTTGGCTGAAACAGGTTTGGACAACAGTCTTTGAACCTGTGTATGGCTGATTACATGCTGGTAAGCATAATATTTCCTAGTACAGTATGGGCGGTGCACATGTATGTTTGATCATATGTGTGAGGAATGTGAATTATTGGTAACAAACTAGCACTATAATTGGCTGAAACAGGTTTGGGCATTATGATAGTCTTTGAACCTGTGTACGGCTGATTACATGCTGGTATATGCCTGTAATTTCCTGGTACTGTGTGTGTGTGTTTGATTTCATATAGAGGATGATTGAACCATAGGTACGTTGTGGTTAGCTAATTAAATCTAACAATAAGCTTTTATGTTTAGAACTAGCACTGTAGTTGGCTGAAACAGGTTTGGACAATAGTCTTTGAACCTGTGTACGGCTGATTACATGCTGGCAAGCATAATATTTCCTAGTATGGGCAGTGTACGGTTGATCATATAAAGTGAGGGATGTGAATGAATTATAGGTAATGAACTAGCAGTATAATTGGCTGAAACGGGTTTGGACATTATGATAGTCTTTGAACCTGTGTACAGCTGATTACATGCTGGTATACACCTGTAATTTCCTGGTACTGTGTGTGTGTTTGATTTCATACTTCATTCTGGTTTCAGCCACTCTAATTCTACCAAAAGGCTTACCAGCATGTAATCAGCTGTACACAGGTTCAAAAACTATTGTCCAAACCCGTTTCAGCCAATCACAGTGCTAGTTCTAAACATAAAGCTTATATATTTAATTAGCTAGCCACGACGTACCTATGGTTCAATCATCCTCTATATCATGAGGGCCTCCCCTCCCATTAAATGATAATAATATGTATATGCTGATATGTTTCAAGATGCATAAATTATTGGTGTTTGTATTTGCAGACTGCCATTCATACTTCTTCTCTAGACACTGAATACATGACCCTCATCTGGGGGAAAATGCCTCTCATTATTAAAACCTTGTTAGCACTAGGGGGTGATAGTGGGGGACTCGGTTAACAAGTCACTGCATAAATTTATCCAATGATCGGCATCTGTATAATCATGATGCTCAGACAGTGATAATTAAAAAAGTACGCTGGCTTGTCATTACCCGGTAGTACTAATTGGCTCATCTGAGTGCACTACAATAATACTGGTATACTATAAAATTCTACATACCATGGAGACTGGAGTCTCAGATGATCAGTTCGACAATATCCAGGTAGAGAATAATCGTCTTGCAAAGCAGGGACAGGTACTCAGAGGGTATTTCTATTAAGAGCACACCTATTCACAATAAGATGGATACTAAAACACTTAATGAATGTAATAGGCCGGCTTTCCGGCGAATCGGGCTGGATCATACCGTCATTGACTCCTGCGTGGATATAATGACAATGGTTGGTAGAGGTAGCTCAAAACATGGGGTGACTCGGGGGGGGGGGGATCGAACCTGACTCGGCAGAGCAGCCGCGTCATTTAATAGCTGAGCCTCACTGGTGGTGATCAGATATCTTCTCTGTGAGTCTGACTGACGTTGATAGTATGCGTAGTGTCTGAATACAAGAAAGATCTTCGTGAAGCGAAGGTAATGTCGAGTTTTAATGATGTCATAGCTCCACGATGAAATTATAACCTAGCCCCACCCCCTCCCAGCTGGAGGGAGAAGGCGGGGCTAGGACCAGCAGGGAATGGGAGGGGCAGGTACTAGCTAATAAGGGTTTGATATATAAGCATTTATTTATAGCAAGCATATACCATATGAGATTGAAATAAGAGTGTTATTGACTCCAGCTTATACCCTCTAACAATATAAGAGTGCTATTGGCTCCAGCTTATATCCTTCTAACCATATAAGCTAGCTTAAAACAAGCTTATGTCACTATCACATATAAGCGGACTTATAACAGCAGAATAACAAACATACTACCATACATATACTAGCTTATACTGCCAGTTTTTTACAGTGCTGCTTTTAACTGCCATGGTCATTGATTCCCACAATTCAGAGTTTAATTATTTCACCAATTCCAGTTGTGACTGGTTATGACTGGTTGAGACAGCACACCTTAATTGTCAAATTGTAAATCCAAATTTTATCTGCTAGCACTGCTGATGTAAGTATTTATAACAACAGCTACCAGAGAGCACCTGTATGAGCCTTTATACACCTGCAGAGATGTATAATATACAACAACTGCATGATCAAACATTGACCTTGATTGTTGTTAAAAGTCATGTCCTGATTGCAACTATATAACATGCAATATCTGGACATTAGTGCATGCACAGACTCAGACCACTCCGGCCTCTCCCCAGCTCTGGGTGTATTGCATCACATCCAGAGTTGGGGAAGGGAGTGGTCTGGTACATGAGACTATTAAAGTATGCATGCGCACTGTATTGACGACCTTTGCCATATTTTAATATGGCATTGCACTTTACTTGAAAATGTAACGACCATCTTGATGTTCTAATACATACTGTAGCAGTTGAATGTTTGAGTGACATTACACTGGCATATAAGAACCAGGGGGTTGGGGGCTTCAACCCCCCCCCCAACCAAAAGCCTACCCAGAAATATGCACTATGTACACACTCAGCAATTTTACCCGTGCACACTTGAATAGGATTTACACTCACTTTTATCACCTTTGTGTTTATAATCAATAGGACATTATCATCATTACTACTCTATTTACAATAATACATGTACAACAATATAAATCTACACAGATGTACTGCTATACTAACTATGATTAATAATATTATTCATCAGTTTCGGAGTCATCACAATCTCTGTAGAGCACTGCTGTGTGTGTGTGGATTAGATTTATTAATCATGGTGAGTATAGTTTAGATCAGTATCAGACAGACCAGAATTGCAAACATACTGGCACACAGTAACATGTACTAGCATGGCAAAGAGCATGGGCATGGGCCTAGCCAGATTAGCACCGTGGCTAGGCTAGTAAAGGCTTTCAGTTTAAGGACACTGTCACAGGTCCATTCATGTTCAGTGATTCACCATCCTACCTACTGCCTTGATCATTGCCAAACGCATACAATAAATCGTAGATAAGCACATACACAAGTTATTTTTTTTTACCTCGAGGCTCATGCAAGTTTCTCCGTGGTGAGCTTCACTGAACTTGACTTGATCACCCTCAGGCCAGTTAAGGACTGGGACCAGCTAAATTTACTGTTTTTACAATGTCTTGTAAGCATAGTTACAGCAAAATGAAAAGTGATGAAGTAATGTGACAGTTATCCCAGGTTCTTCAACCTTTGATGTGGCTAATGACACCTCTTTTAGCCCCGCCCATCAAACCGCAACGGCCACACCTCCATTTTCGTGGAAGCACTTCAGTCAACATGGATCACCTAGGCGGTGAACTTCTCGGCCATGGATGAGCTAGATAGCCATAGTCGTAGTTTCTTACTTTGATTTATTACATTTTTGTCGTTTGCAATTTTTAAAATAACCGTTCATTTGGCAGAGAGAGGTGAAAATCAACAAAAGTGCCACTCCCACTTTCTATTTAAAGCCTCCTTTTGAGAAACTGGAGGGGTAAGTTAAAAATTGCAAATGACAGATCTTTATATATGAGCGACAGAACTCGTCGAACCATCTTGTTCCAACACCCCGCCTAGTACAGTCTACCTATTCCTATACTTCACTACTAGCGGGTGTGGCTTAGGTCACATGACCTGTCAGTTAGCTGCTCCAGAATCGCTATTCAGAAGGTCTCCTACTGGCTATACATGGATGAATTGTTGATAAAGTCAAAGGATTATCACGTATGTACTGGATTTTCGGTGTAAAATTCGTCCATCTGAGAGATAGCTGTACGGTGGGCTGGGACCCTGCTATGAATATCATTATCGCGCGGGTCCCAGTGCTTAATGTGCCTAAGCCTACTTTCCTAGACGTAGACTCTAAAAGTAGTGCCTACTCCGCCTGTCCGTGTAGCTAGGAGCCCCGCTCTTGGGTCGATTGCTTCGCTTGGATATCATTTAAACATTTATAGTACCTCTCGTTCATTAGCCAAGGCTAAGGTGACCCTTGCGCGACCTCGAACAAACTGGCACGTATGCTCGTTTGGCCTGATTAAAGAACGCGATTGCGCGAACGCGTCATAGCCTGCGATCGGGTTTGTACAGACTCTATGGCCGTACGTAGAATACGGGACTTTCCCTCCGCGTTCCAGCACTAAACTCACATTTACTCGGATATGAAAGGGAAACTAAAAATTCCAATTGGACCATTATTCAAGATTTTCCTTCCTCTCTCTGTACATGTAAATTTATCTCGTAAAACCTTTCCAATAAGAAGATAAGTTAATTATTTAATTACATTACATTATATTACTCATACGGATATGGTGTAACTTAGTGTGTAACTACTTAGTGTGTAATTTGCTTATAATACTTCATGCTGAGAAGCAATGGATGCACAATAGTTCGAAAACTAATGCAAGTGTGCACCCAAAAAATGATAAAAGTGAATATATCAGTGAATAAGAATATTATAACTAATTACGAATATGATGCATAAAAGATTTATAAGAAATAGATGCAGTTGTGGAATGGTCCAGCATATTCCACTTTGCTATGGTGTGAGGGATGAAGGAATTTAAATAAGCATTGGTACGAGCGAGAGGCCTCAGCAGCTGCAAAGGATTAGAATTACGACTGCATCTAGGAGTCAACCGAAATTCCCATGAGTCAGCTGGAAAGTGGCATAGGTTGTGCACCAGCTTGAACAGAAGTCCTAACTTAGAATCAGTTCTCCTATCTTCGAGAGGCTGTAGCTCCATCAGACTTAACAGGTCTTCGTAACCACTCTCCCATTTTGAAGTTGCAAGTTTGTAGGCAAATTTTTGGATTTTCTCCAAGGCAGACTTATCCTTCAAGAGGTGGGGATCTCACACTTGATAGGCATAGTCCAAGTAGGGCCGAACAAGGGAGAGGTAGAGCTGCTTCAAAGTTTCCTGTGAAGCTTGGCCATAGAATCTCCTGTATAGCAAACCAAGAACACGACAGGCTTTTTGGTAAACTGACTCAACTTGCATGGACCATAAGAGATTATCAGTGAGCAGCACGCCAAGATACTTGTAATTATCAACTCGATATAGTGCACTGTCGAAGAGCTTGAGTGGGACTGGTTCTGGAGGGTCTCTCTTACGTGAAACAATCATATATTCACACTTGGAAATGTTAAAGTCAAGGTAGTTGTCTGTTGATCACTTCTCAATGCAACCAATCACTTGCTGCAGAAGGAGAAAGTCGGCTGCACATGTGACAGTCCGGTAAAGTAGAACATCATCAGCAAAGAGATTCAGATGTGAGTGTCTTGTACAACATCGGGGAGGTAATTGATGTAAAGTAAAAAGAGTAACGGCCCAAGAACAGAGCCCTGAGGAACCCCAGAGAGAACAGGTAAAGGGTTGGATTTGGAACCATCCACAGCAACCACTTGAAACCTCTGCAAGAATGTGTTTAATGCAATTAATTATGCAGTCATCAAGTCCGTAAGATCTTAATTTTACGACCAGGGGGCAGTGAGGGACGGAATTGAACGCTTTTTGATAGTCAAAAAAGACTGTACATATGTCGTTGCCATCCTCCAAACACCTAAGCCAGTCATCAGTGCACTTAATCAAGGCTGTTATAGTAGGTTTACCCTCTAGGAATCCCCATTGGGTGGGGGTTCAGATCCCATTTGACAACACATGATGCAGAATTATTTCATAAATATGCCGCTCAAGAAGCTTACTGAGAAGTGGTAATAGTGAAATCAGTCGGTAATTGGTTGGTACAGAGGTATCGGAAGATTTCGGGATAGGGACAATAGATCGTTTCCATCGTACAGGAATCCGTGACTGAACTATTGACTGATTAAACAACTTCGTCACTGAGGGCGCAATACTAGTTGCAGTATATTTCAACATCCTAGCAGAGATCCCATCAGGTCCACTCGACTTGGACACGTCCAGAGATACCAGAAGGTCGTAGACTTCTGTGCAAAGTAAATTTGAGCTGGGTGCAGGAGGCAGACTAACAGAGGAAGATAGTGGGGCGTGAGCTTTATTGAAACAGGAGTGAAAATACGCATTTAGGAGATCAGCTTTCTCACCTTCTGTTGATGCAGTTACATCACCCAGTGCAAGTGTTGGCACTTATTTGGGTTTCTTACTGAGGAACTTGATAGCCTTCCAGAACTTTTTCGGATGTATGCATGTAAGGAGGGTGAAGTTTATAATGTGTCCTGAGTGGTACATTAATGGGCACAGTGGAATCTCCTGATCAGTTAAAGTGCATTATGGCTTCTCAATATGGAGATCAGCTATCCGATTATGAGCAAATGGAAATAGGCTATTTTCACAAAACTAATAAAATATGTATTAAGCGTTGTCTTCATCTAAAGGATATCAAGAAAGGAGAAAGGTAACACAGTAACACTCTGGTGTATTGGGGCTCCCAGTAAAGGACAACTAGAATCCCACAAGCGTCCAGCAAGTGAAGAGCCAGGACACTCGACTAAGGTCAAGAAAGGATCATCTGCAGAATAAAAGAGAGCTGCAGCTCTAGAATTTCAAGAGAAGCTACTTGCCAAGTACCTTGACAAGTACTCCCATTATCAAATAAAAATTTGGGCAGAGATGCTTGCTAATGGAGGTAATTCCAACTTGAACAATCTTCCTGCTGGTGCTGCCATGTTTAAACTGCAAGTAAATGTTCCAAACTGATAATGATATCATCATGAGTGGAATGCTCACGGTTGTGTCGAGCATTGGTTCCGCATGATCAACCCTTGAGCTCTCCCACAGCTACATAAGTACCATCTGCTACATTTTCACCAACAAAGAAAGCTGAACTTCATGGAACGTAGCTTGTCGAGCTAAGAAACCTTTTTGATTAGGGCGTTCTGACAGAGGATGAGTACAAGGAGCATAAGGAAGATCTTGTTGATGCAAAAATACAATCGTTTGTCATAGTATGCATATGTGACCGGATCTGAGAAAATCCGCCATATTCATCAATCCATGAAAATTTAGTTAGCTGTATATTTGAATAGCTGTATCATAGGGCTAACCTACCTCCAAGTCTGAGACTCATTGCGCACTTGGCTGTGGAGCTAGAGCGCTTTGTTTGCGATCGCGCCACATCCTCAATAATCGAGAAATTACGGTTTAAAGGCGTTGCTATGCATGCGTATGGCATTTCCGCATACTACGCGTGACCCGGAAATCAATTTAATGGACCTGGGCGGAGCCGTTGGAAATGAACATAAAGATCGAGCAAAGGTTGAATTTCGATGTTGACAACAGTCAGCGATTGTTCTAAGATGCCCAAGAAGCTAAAAAGGTGAGCGAACGTACAGTAGTTCGATGAATCTAGCTGTATCTAGGTAGAGAATTCTAATTGGTGTCCATAGCAACGGGCTCCGTGTACGGCGGCCGTACTGACTAGGTAGGTCAAGAAACTGGACTTTGATATTTTTTGACTGTTGATACTAAAAACGCGCATTGCGCCATATGCGCGTTTGACAAATATGCCGGGTTTTCTCAGATCCGGTCACATATACACAATGCCATGTACACAATATCTGTATCGTATTAAAACATGAAATCATTGGAGTTCAAAAGGTATATCCAGCATGTTTGATGTATCCTACTGTGTCTTCTTGAGTGACTGTTGCAAATGCTAATTTAATCAATAGCTCTGGTGTGGATGTTACCAAATAAAGATTGTCATTTGCTTTCAGTACGGCCTTTACCTTGAAAAGACTTCCCCCAATGGCATCAGATCTGGACTGTAGGGAGGTAAAAACGTTAGCTTGGCCCCAATTCCTGTGAAGGTATGACCGATTTGGGAAAACCCTCCGTATAGGATTTTTTCAGAAAATTGAGTTTGATGCATGGTTGACAAGCTCTAGCATAGAGCTAACCCGCGTTCAAGTCTTAGGCCGATCGCGCACTTCGTTGCGGAGATACAGCGCTTTGTTTGTGATCGCGCCACACCCCCAATAATCGAGAAATTACGGTCTAAAGGCGTTGCTATGCACGCATATGGCGTTTCCGCATACTACGCGTGACCTGGAAATCAATTAAATGGACCTGGGCGGAGCCGTTCGAAATTAACATAAAGATCGAGCAAGAGTTGAATTTCGTTGTTGATAACGACAGCTGATTGTTCTTAGATGCCCAAGAAGCTAAAAAGGTGAGCGAACGTACAGCAGATCGATGAATCTAGCTGTATCTAGGTAGAGAATTCTAATTAGCGCCCATAGCAACGGGCTCTGTGTACGGTGGCTGTGCCGACTAGGTGGGTCAAAATGAAGGCTTATTTCGCCTTCGTATAGCACGACTAGCCTCCGTAGAAGACGGCAACGGTTAGAACAAGGGTTGTTCGACATGTATATGACAAAATCTGGACTTCGACAAATTTCGACCTGAAAACGCGCATTGCGCGAATCGCGCGCAGATCCCTTACGGAGGGTTTTCCCAAATCCGGTCACAAATATACATACATGGATGATTTGATATGCATGAACATTACTTGTACGGCTATGGAGGATGAAGGTAGTACCTGTGCAGCAAACTTTATAAACAGCTACTGAGAAGACCTTGTCAATGTATCAGTATCAGAATCACTGCTGAGTCAACACTCGTTTACATCCACACAAAACCCAAGCTCAAATGTGCCAGCTTGTATACATATATTATATCTGTCCATCATACATAATCTGATGCAAGACTAGTCGACTCTCCCTCCTCATATTAGTCACCGGCTTTAAGCCAGTCACTCCCTTCTCTCCTTCCCCCCCCCCCCACCCCAATATCTACAAGAACATCATACATGTACATGCACGCATACACACTCTTGAACATACACATAAAGTTTCCCTGTTTGTCTCACTATACATGTACCTTAGCTCTCCAAATCTAAACTATGAGCAGCTTTATCCTCTGTCATCCTCACAGTGAGAGTATCACATACAATCAGTTGGTAGACCCATAGCGCAGTACACAGCCTTCTAAATTACATTTTCTACAAAAAAGGTACTGTATACTTTCTAATATAGGCGCCCCCCAAAAGTAATTACAGATCGCGCAGGCGCCTCCAATTAGAACCAAAAAATTCACGAGCAGGTCAAAGGGCGCCTAAGAGCTGCAATTAGAACAGTTTTGCCAGAGCACAAGCGCTATCACTAATAGGTCCTATTTAGTGGCAATGAATATGATAGTGGTGAGAACAACAAAAATATGGTTCTAGTTTCAGTTCTTTTTGGAAATTTTACTCTGATCGCTGAATCATTTTCGAGTTGTCGATACCGTAGCCATCAGAACGATTGTCTCTAACTCCAGAAAGGCATCAAACAGTCAGTAAGTGCACATATAAATGTAGGAGGCTGACTGCTAGCCCAATAGATCAATCAACGGTACGGTACGGTACCGCGGTATTCAGTGCCATATGTTCCAATTAAATAGGCGCCGCCTAAAAATAATTGATGTCCGGAAAGGCGCCTTAAATTAGAACCGAAAAAATCGCGCAGGTCTCAAAGGGCGCCTAAATTAGGGTGGTGCCTATATTACAACATATACGGTAGTTCATATTAAACAGCACACAAAGCTAGCTAGAAAATTAAGCTACGAATGGCTATCTCATGTGTCAGACTCCTTCGTACTTAGCCAGAAGTACTTCATGTTGAATCACACCCAGCTTACATGCAGCCTTAGCTATAAGAACAATCATAGGTAACTTACGGAGTGTAGAGACCATCACTTCTTTGGATATCTTCTCCCTAAGACCAGGACTGCTGTACTGGCTCTCTCTCTCTGGCCATTTTTCACGGTAAAATCATCATGGTGCAAACCGCATGGTGTAATACGGAGCGTATACGGAAATATTGAATGTTGAGCTATGTACGTACAAAACACTCCATTTCTCGAAAAATAGTGAACTGAGGCACAGGTGACCCGCGTACAATTTTTTGGCCATATCTCGGCTTAGGAAACTCTTTGAGCCTGGCTCTTTGACCATTGAATTCTACAGTAAAACCTGATACCCAAAACGCAATTTCATAAAAAAATTGCGAGTGGTCGATTTTTCCATAGCGGGTCACATATATTCTGGTTTTAAAAGTTTTGCTCTCTTGCATATTGTCGAAATACATTACATAGTGCAATGTGCATTTTTAGTATCAACTGTCAAAAAGTATCGAAGTCCATACTTACGTCAAAGAACCGTTTTACTAACTGTTGCCACCGCCTATGGAGGTTAAATGTAAATTACCAAGGCGAAATAAGCCTTCATCTTGACCTAACTAGTCAACACAACTGCCGTACATGGAACCCATTGCTATGGAAACTAATTAGAATTTTCTATCTAGAGTCATCGAACTACTGTACATTTGTTCACCTTTTTAGCTTCTTGGGCATCGAAGAACAATCTGTGATTGTTGTCAACATCAAAATCTGATCCTTGCTCGATCTTTACGCTCATCTCAAACACCTCCATGTAGGTCCATTTAATTGATTTCCGGTTCACATGTAGTATACGGAAATGCCATACATGTGCATCTATAATTTTCGGATAGTGAGGGTGTGGTGAGATCGCAAACAATGCGCTCTAGCTCCACAGCCAAGTGTGCGATGTGTCTCTGATCGCAAATGAAGCGCTCTAGCTCCACAGCCAAGCATGCGATGTGTCTCTGACTTCAAGGCAGGTTAGCCCTATGATGCAGCTATCCAAATATACAGCTAGCTAATTTTTCATGGATTGACCGATATGGCAGATTTTCTCAGATCCGGTCACATAATACTTGTGTACATACCTTGGACTGGATGTGGGTTTGAGAGAGCTCTTGCATTTTAGTGGCATGATTGCAAACAAGTGCTGTGTCTCCTCTCCATGGTACTATGGTACTGTACTTTGCAGGTTGCTTGTCTAGTTGACTATAGGCAATGGTCTGAAATGCATTAGTAGAATGTATGGCCTAGTGTAAACTAGGTGATTGTTGGGTCATGGGGGAGTCCAACCTGTGCGTGTACACACATTACAGCCTATAGCTAGCTAGCTAAAGCCACGCCTGCGCATTTGCAGCGTTTTCGGTGGGAATAATATTAAAATTTGAACTGGCACCTGTCCTGTGTTCAAGTTTTGTGAGCATGCCCAAGTCATATTCAGAAGACTTGCATTGGAGGGCAGTGTGGCTCCACATTGCCCAGGGTATGAGCTACCAAGATATATCAAGATTGCTGTACGAGTGAAAGATTTGTTGAGAGGTACATTTAACAGTTTCATGCCACAAAGAGGGACCAGACATGATCTTAACCAAGTTTCAGCAGTTCATCATACTCTCCTGACACCTTATTCACAAACCAACATCATGCCTGCATGACTTTCAAGACCAGCTTTTTGAATTGGCTGGTGTTTGGATCCACTCATCCATAATCTGCTGCACAATCAAGGAGCAACGATCCATATGCAAGAAGGTATGCAGGATAGCTACCTAACAGAGCGAGCAACTCCGGATTCAGTTCATGGATGAAATTTCCATGTACAATCCTCATATGTTGGTATGGATTGATGAGATGGGATCAGCAAGAAACAACAGCATCCGACAGTATGGATAAGGCATGCCAGCTCGAGTTCACCAGGTACAAGTAGGAGGGAGGTGGCTGTCTGCAAAACCACCAGCGGTATTGAAGACGTGTATGTGACATCAGACAGCATTAATGGAACAAAATTTGAAGAATTTTTGCTTGCTCCCAATCATTCTATATTTTAATGGTACTAATCATCACTCTCACTCTAATGGACAATGCTAGCATTCACCACCCGAATTTCATCCATGAACTGAATCCGAAGTTGCTCGCTCTGTTAGGTAGCTATCCTGCACATTTACATGTAATTTAACTACCTCCTCTCATTCTCTCTGTCTCTCTATTTTACCCCCTCTCTACCCCCGTTCCATCTGTCTCTTTCTCTCTTCTCCCCCCCCCCCCCTCCTTCTTAGATTTTGTGAGTCTTCAGATAGCTCAAGGCAGTATTGTGCTCAAGGCTGTGGGCTCCCTCAGGTAGGGCTGGGTTGCTGCTGTTGAGCTCTGCCGGTCTACATAGATAGTTAGGCAGGCAGTAATATTGATTTTAATAAACAATTCTATTCAGTATCATGACAGTGTATTCTATGATTAGGGGGTGGGATGGATGGGTGGGACTGTTCTTGATTGACTTCTGGTGCCGTTGATCATGGAGACGAGGGTGAGTGGCTACTCTATTTATTGAAAAGCAAGGCAAGGGCCTCAAGTCAGCCATTGCTGACTTGCTGTATTACGCTCGCTAAGCGCAGGTATCGTCATGGTGATCAACCGCGACTTGTAGATATAAATTCATTGATAACACTGTAGGTGTATTCGTTCACGTAGCTAGCTGAAACTGAATGCCATTCTTTGGAGCGGTACACACACTAAGCAAGCTCGGATCGCATTGAAATTTTATAAATGGATGCGCAAGGGACCAGACTTTCAGAATATCTAAACAAAAAGAATTGAAAGAATAACATTGAGTTGAGTATTGAACCTCTTACTGCAGAGTCATATTTTTAGTGTGAGTGGTTGATTTTTCCATAACGGGTCACATATTCTGGGCTAAAAACTACACAAACCTACTTGATATCAAAATGGCCACAACAATCCTTTTTGTGTTGTACAAAATTACAAATTACCCATGTATAGCTAGATGCGAACCAGCTTTCATAGAATTTTCACTGACTTTTTGATAGAAGTGGCTATATCTCAGAAGTGGTAAGGAGTTAAGACTTTACATTTTGGATTTAGTGACTTTATTATAAATGCTATCAGCCCACCAAGTGGAATTTCTAAACCGGAACAAAATTGGAAAAAATGTGACCGGATTTGGGAAACATCTCCATAAGGGATCCGTGCGCGATTCACGCAATGCACGTTTTTAGTAGCTCAAGTCGAAATTTATCAAGTTCAGATTTTGTCATATTATACATGTCGAATAACCCTTCTTCTAACTGTTGCTGTCGTCTACATGGAGGCTGGTTGTGCTACACAAAGGCGAAATAAGCCTTCATTTTGACTCACCTAGTTGGCCCGGCTGCTGTACGCGGAGCCCGTTGCTATGGGCACCGATCCTATCTGGGAGTAATTAGTGCTTGCCAAATATCAATAATATAGTGAGCTTTTTCTATTTTATAACCCAGTGACATCCTGAGCACAACGCACACTTAATATCGTTTTCTGCAATGGCTCAGTTTGTCGATACAAACCGAGGAAAGACCATTCATTTTGAGGGGTATATCTACATGAAGATAAGGGATGGTGCAAATGGCTTCCACTTCTGGAAATGCCAAAACCGCAAGGTTGGATACCTGATACCTAGCAAGAGCCACTTCCGAGGGAAGCAGCGTGGTTGTACGAAAGGAGAACAACCACCCACCAAGCGCAAGTCAGATAACCACTCAACCAGCTATTGAAAGAATGAGGAAAAGGGCCAGAGATGAAAGCATCTCCGGTCCATCTACGATGACCAATTGGAGGCACTTAGCCAAGAGCAGAACTCTACGGATATGCTTTAAGCTATGTGGCTAGTTAGTTTTTGTGAGTTGATTTAAAAGCAGTTAGTTTTATGGAAGTTGGTTTCCCGATAGTTGACTTCATGAAAAGTTGCTCTTATAAGAATTGATCACGTGGGAGTTGATGTCACAGAAGTTAATCTCGTGTGAGTAAATCCACAGATGAAACAAAATCATTAATTTTATTGATAAGATGTCACAACGGAGTCCAGATGAATTACCCAAGGCTATTGATATCACAGGCGAAGACAGTGATTCAGATCATGGTATGTGTAAAAATTGATAACTTTTATCTATAATAGTATGATTCAGACAGAGATACTCCAGGATAGTGAAGCATGGCTTAATGATAATAATGTGTGCCCAACTTTGATCAAGAAACAGTATCCTAATATTACTGGTTTGGACCCCACTATTCTGCAAGAAGTGGGCTCGTTCAAACCATTTCCACCTGGATCGAAATCATTGCAAATCCTGCACACTGATGGAAATCACTGGATAGCTGCATCAAACATTGGTTGCACTACTACAGGCGATATTAATATTCAATGTACACTTCCATATCAGCCAGTACTAGACAGCTATTGTCTCAGTTAGTGTATACTGACAAGCCAACCCGATTTCTCCAGCCTCAAAACAATCGGGAAATTCTGATTGTGGTGTTTATGCTATTGTTTTCATTACAAGCATTGCCTTTAGATTAGATCCAGCATTATCAGTGTACATCTAAACTTCCATGAGATCATAAGTTTACTTACATGCTCTGAACACAGATGACTCCATATCCTCTCAGTGGTAAAAAAGGCTACTCTAAATTCAGCAAAGCATGTCATTGTTGCTATTGTTGAGGTACAAACAATGGTGCAACAATGGTGATGTGTGACGGTGAATGTAGTCTGTGGTTTCATGTAAAATGTGATTCATCGTCAATAGTTGCCATTAAAAAAAGCAAGAAATGGTTTTGTAACAATTGTATACAATATAATCAAGTATGCTAATGACTTATAATTCACGTAGTCTATTTCACATAGAATCAGACTGTTGAGTTTAGTTTGCCAGAGAGAAATAAGTTTTATTAGCTAATAGTAATATATATGTACAGCAAAAAGTAATGTATAGAATGCGTTATACATGTATTATGAGTTTTGCCTGGAGTATGTACATTTTGGGGCATTCATGATGTGACCTTCCTGAGATGCATGGAACAGTTGTATGAAAAGCATTTGCCGTAGAATCATGCTTTGCATCAGTAATCACCCACTATATGTTTCAGATAAATGTAAGGTGTACTATTAGCATTGCTCATACCTCTCCTTCGGTAGAGTTCTCTGGCCTGCTCTTCACCTCATCAACTGCTTGCTGCATGCTAGTTTCAGCACATGATGCTACACACTCCATGTAATGGTTTTTGTGATAAACTGTAATTCAACCCGTAAATCAACACATGCATGTTTACGTACACTCTAGATCAGACTGCATGTACCATGCCACATGTACCAGTGCCCCACAACCCCCAGTCCAGCAAATTCACAGAAATTGATGTACTGGGATGGAAGTATACCGGGACATATGAAGGCATGCACAAACCTATATGTATGAAAACAGGTCAAAATTGTAGTCAGTTATGTGCGAAAGTACAACTAACTTTTGATTGATCAAATAGTGTGCGCCAAACACTCTGGAGCTTGCCCACGTACGAATTCGATGGCATTGGGAGCATCTGAATTCTGTTCGCAGAACATGACCCTTCTGTATTTTTGGTATATAAATAAATATTGTACTATATTTATGATAAATTATAATATTTCAATATCATAGATACCTGAATTAATGAATGGAAAGCCCAATGTGCTCTCACACGACAGGGACACAGTTGAACAAGAGAAGTAATGAGGTCAAAAAAGGCTGTTTGTTCCACGACAAAAGCACTTTGATTCACCGGATCAAAGTCTCCAGCAACCATACCTGTGTTGAATTCACTTGTCAATAAGAACCATCACTAAGCATCAGTCCTGGTCATGTACATGTACTAGGATATTTGAGTGCAAAATGGGCTCAAGAAATGTTTATTACTTTCATCTTATCAGGCAGCCCTCATTGGCCTGGAGGGGGGTGGGGTGGACTATACATCCCTACGCTTGCTTTTTGAGGGGTGCAAAAATAACCAGTAATGATGCGATTGAATCAGACTGATGAACCTGAACCATCGTGATAACTAGGGAACAACCTGCACGAATGTCTCCCACATACCGCACTCAACAAATACGTCAACCATGATTAATAGGTGCACATTAGTCGAGAAAAGCAAGCATAGGGTGGGCACTGAGCTCTGATGCCAGTGCTTATATATTACAGTAGCACTCACCAATCCACTAACCTGCACTCTGCAAGAATGATCCATGTGTGGGCAATGATACCTGGGTCGGAATACTGCCAGCTGGCTGGTGTCGTTCGTGCTGGGCACAGTCAAAGAGAACTAGCAATAGCGTTCGTGTATTCAACTTTGCTGATCCAGGAGGTGTCCTGAGATCTCTGATAGCGTCTAGCCTTGTACAAAATGCTTCCTTCTCCATCTCAGACCCAAAATACACATCAAGAGTGAACCTGGTATGCTTCTTTCTCGTAGCAGACGTCGTGGCCATTTTGTTAGAAAATCTTTATTCTTGTGTGCCTTATGGTAGAGGTCATCAAGGCCACATGCTAAACAGCGCGAAACGCGAAAGTTTAAACAAGTACATAGTGTATAGTATTCATATGTGGGTCTTTTGTTCAGTCAGCCATATCCCCCATTTAAATACTGGGGTGGCCTTGTTGGTTTGTTGGTAGTTCATTCTTATCCAATATGGAGCACGTCTTAGATAACCACGGTGACAGTTGTAAATGTCTGCTTTCTGGCTGTAGCTTATTTGTCCCAAAAGCTTTTCGGCATCATACTTTATCAATAAGTTCATTTCAAAAGCTGTTTCACTAGTGGAGATAAAGTATTGGTGGGTACTCCAGTTGAGATCATAATCATATGTGACCGGATTTTATGGGGTGCCGTTTGTCTCAAAACTACCTACACATCGATATTTAGCACAGGGATCGATGTTTAGCAAAGGAGTCGATGTTTAGCCTTCCTGTCGATGTTTATAGGAGTCGGACACAACATTCACAATCGATGCCGACCGAAAAGATCGATGTTTAGGGAAGGGATTGATGATTAGCAACCGATCGATGTTTAGCCACAGAATCTAGATGGACGTTAGTGAAGGGTCGATATTTAGAGAAGGGATCAATATTTGATTCTATGAGGCTATGAGGGGGCGTTGGAGGGGGTGTGACCCAAAGCAAATAGCGCATGCGCAGTCGGCTTGCGCTGGCAGCCAAAGTTGAGCGCGAAAGTGAAGATGGCGGGTTCTAGCTCTTCTAACTCTCTGCCAGTGGATGACATTGCTAAAGCTGTGTCAGGAGCAGTGTCCTCTATTCTGCAAAATAAAAACCAGGGAGAGGCAGAAACGAAGCAGCAGCCGGCCATTTCAGACTCTAGCAGTGCTGACGAGTTCCAGCTTGTGCCTCCGACCAACAAAGGAAGATAGGAAAACAAAAGTGAGAAAATTAATGATAGAATTAGTAGCCTTATTTGGATATAGCGATTTCAAATATCTGAAAATTTAATTAATATGACCTCTGACCTTTCGACCTCAACATCTATTATTTGCAGGGGAAAGTCTGCTCCTGTTTTACCATCAAAATTCCTCACCAAAAGGAATGTAACAACGAAAAGGTCAAATTCTAAGGCCAAGGAAAAGGTGTTCACGTATGACAGGGATATCATTTGCCTTCCCAAATCGTATGGGAGATCGTTGAACATATCGATTCCAAGGTCACGCACCCAGCTGGCTAAGAATGGTCTCATTGGAAAGATTCGTCTCACATCAGATATGACACAAGATATTTTTGATGAAACTAGGTCTGTCTTTCGTGGTCCAATGCATTCCTCTTACAATACCAGCTTTGTCTGATTCGTTTAAGTGGACAGCAAGTGCGATTGTCTCCAAAAATGCCAAAGTTCCTCTGTATATTATACTTGCTAAGGAACCTCCCAATAAATTAAGTGCATACATTATATGCATGTTAAGTCATACCGTTCGTAAAGGACATGCTATAGATTGTTCTGCCCTTTGCATGCCACTAAGCTAAGAAACAAGAGCTAATAGGAGGGTTAGCCTAGCGGGCCGAAGCTGCATGGTTGCCCCACCCCCAATAAAGGCAGGTGTGTGCAAGCAAACATGGGATAATGCATGTATCCATGTAGACCTCACATTGCTACTGTATGCTATGTGTGCTCATGATTCTCACCCACATGCACCACCTTAAAGGTCAAGCCTCATATTATTATCTGCAATTAGGTACCCAATAGTGATGATGATAGTGATTGTAGTGACATGAATCAGAGTGATGATGACCTTCCCTTGGTTGATCTGACCAACTCCTCATCTCCTCGTACCGAGTCAGTAACTACCAATCCATCCAGTGTTACACTACCCTCTACTAAGCCTCATCGTGCTGAGCAACCATCTGCTGAGCAAACCCCTGCTAAACAGCCTCTACTAAGGCATCTGCTGGGATCCCACGCTCTGCCAGGACAACATCAATTCCTATTGAATATGATTCAAATGGATATGGCAGTTCTAGGTAGGTATATGTAAGAATATTATTATTATAGAGGGAAACATTTGAGGGAAAAACTTCCATGGATCACTATGAAATGAGTATTTTGTGGAGACAACTTTCCCGGAATGGTAAGTATAAGTGGATAAGGCATGCCTAAATTTCATGAAGCAAACTTTCACGGATGGCTCTAAAGAGCGGAATTTGTGAGTTTTTTTCCCCTCCAAAAAGTTCCCAGGTATGAGAGAAGATTATAGTATATCATGGGAATTAATGTGTAATTGTCTTTCAAGCTCTGTACTAAGAGATCCTTGTGCGCCATGGATAGACAATCACCTGTACATCCTTTAATACAAACCCTCAAGTGTAATATCAGCACATTCATTTAACCTCACAATCTAGTTTTTATGCATACAGTTCATATTATGTATACGAAAACTTGATTGACTATGACTGGCAGGATAGCCCTACTCCGCCACCAATGTCACCAGTCACCCCTCAGCTAACTGGGTAAGCTTACCTAGTCTGATCAAATAGCCATGTCACAGGGATTCCCCCAAAACAGAATCCAATCCGGATGCTTAATGATATTCATAGGCTATTAATTAAGTTGTGGCTTTAAATTCCACCAATTAGCCTAAAGTCAAACTGGGTGGCCCACCTTGATTCAGGCATGCTGGGGGAAACACTGTGTCATTCAGTCGATACATAAAACTTAGCTGTCAATTTTTATTTTATACAGGTCAGAATTATCATTTGCTGAGCTATTATGGATCCACCGACTTGATGTTCTTCCTTATTCTAAGGAAGACAGGGCACGCATAACTGTCCGGAGAAAGTTCATCCTGCAGGATTCTCTTCATAAGCGGAGGAATGGATTAGATCTTACAAAGCACCTGCGAGTCGTATTTATTGGAGAGCCTGCTGTGGATGATGGAGGGCCCTTGCACGAATTCTTGTATCAACTCATTATAGCAGTTGCTCACAGTGATATGCTTTTCTGTGGTGCTTTCAATAACCGTGTATATACCCAGACACAACCTAGTTGAGCTGGAAAAGAAGACCTACTTCTATATTGGCGCCATCATTGCACTCTCCTTGATCCATGGTGGCCCAGGGCCTCAGTTTTTTTCATCAGCTGTTGCTGATTACATAGTCTATGGAGTACAGAATGTGAACGCTGGCATTATGGATGTGCTGGAACTTGAAATGAGGGATAAAATCAAGGTGTGTCTATTGCAGCATGCATGGTTCATCATAATTTTCCTGCATCCACTACATGCATGTTTATGAATTGTATTACCAGAATATTAATATTATAGAATTATGTGGAAATTTTTACCAATTTTGCACCTGCTCTCGTTGACCGAATTTTTTTATGCTGATTTTTGCCCTCTATTAATGATTCTATAAAGGATATGGTGACCTTTACTGTATTAGCAAATATTTAAAATTTTCTGGGTAGCTGGACTTAGCAAGTTTCCATGTACAATTGTCATGGTAACTATTATTAAGAGATACATAATGCATAATCTATGTGACCGGATTTGGGAAAACCCTCCGTATGGGATCCGCACGCGATTCGCGCAATGCACGTTTTTAGTAGCTCAAGTCCAAATTTGTCAAAGTCCAGATTTTGTCATATACATGTTGAACAACCCTTCTTCTAACTGTTGCCGTCTTCTACGGAGGCTAGTCGTGCTATACGAAGGCGAAATAAGCCTTCATTTTGACCCACCTAGTCGGCACAGCCACCGTACACGGAGCCCGTTGCTATGGGCGGTAATTAGAATTCTCTATCTAGATACAGCTAGATTCATCGATCTACTGTATGTTCGCTCACCTTTTTAGCGTCTTGGGCATCTAAGAACAATCGGCTGTCGTCAACAACGAAATTCAACTCTTGCTCGATCTTTACGTTCGTTTCGAACGGCTCCGCCCAGGTCCATTTAATTGATTTCCGGGTCACGCGTAGTAAGCGGAAACGCCATACGCGTGCATAGCAACGCCTTTAGACCGTAATTTCTTGATTATTGGGGGTGTGGCGCGATCACAAACAAAGCGCTGTATCTCCACAACGAAGCGCGCGATCGGCCTAAGACTTGAACGCGGGTTAGCTCTATGCTAGAGCTTATCAACCATGCATCAAACTCAATTTTCTGAAAAAATCCCATACGGAGGGTTTTCCCAAATCCGGTCACATATGCAGATAGAAAATGCCACATCAGTAGCTCAGCTGCAAGAGTTGCTGGAAACTGAGGAGTTCGACTTCCGATTTGATCTAGGTATCAGCAAACCAGTGCGCGAGATTCAACTCACAGATCGTGAAATCTTCGTCTCTGCAATGGCCCTTCATTATGGAGTCTTGGTGGTGAAGGCTGAACTTGACCAGATATTATGTGGGTTATCCTCAACATTGAATGCTCTCACACTAATCCGAAATAATTCTCTCGTTATGAGACGACTCTTCATTCATCAAGACCATCATTCCCCCACTGCTGATACTCTCTTTGACATGTTTCACGCAAAATTTTCTGAGCTTGGAAGCAATGCCCGAGAAGCAGAAGAGGCCACTATGATGAAGTGGAGCGATTTTCTTCAGATGGTTGAAGGTAAAGTGACCCTAGGGCTTTCCCATTTTCATTGTCCACCACATAAAAAAGATCCAGTTTGGGTGGTACTGTCTACATCGTTTAGGGGGTTACCACATCAAAATGTAACCAGTAATATTAATCTTATTTTGCCATGTAGACTAATATTATTATTTTTTTATTCCTTTATTGTATAGAATCTGAGGCTAAAGGATCTGCAGTGGTGTTCAAGTCAACTGCATTGCATTTCTCATTGAGTGAAATTCTGCAGTTTACCACTGGTATGCCATATGAGCCACCAATAGGATTTATACGCAAGCCATCAGTGGCTTTTACTTCATCAGTGTTTCCTGTCGCCAATACCTGTGGCAACATACTACATCTTCAAACAATGCACACATCGTTGGATGACTTCGGGTGGCACATAGTCTTTGGAATCAAAAATTCTGCTGGATTTGGAAAGGTTTAACTGTCTGAATGAGTTTCAATGTTTTGCTATTGACACTAGTACTATTATATAATAATATTATTCTTGTTGAATATTCTGATTTTAAATTTCCTGCTAATAATTATTAATTTTAGTGGTGATTCATTCATTACTTTTATGTACAACACTGATAATAAAAATCAAGCTAAATGATTATAAAGGTCATGATTTATGCTTGTTCAACAATAACATTATTACAATAATAAGACATTGTGACTAAAAAAATTATGTTTCACATGCTGGCAGCCATTCTGTAAGTGACGACCAACAATAGAGAGTAATCTATACAACTCACACCCTAAGTCGTTAGATGGATCTAGGGGGTCCAACCTACTAGTAACATCTCTATACAATAATGGACATGGAGTAAATGAAATACGCGGAACAGAAACATGATTAGAAGTGGATGGTAATCCACTGCTTCCTCTGCTGCCAGGTCCAGAAGTTGAGGGAGGAAAGAATGGTGTCAAATTCTGCTGTATAGCCCCTCTGATAAACAACTGGTTTGGAGTTAGGTTATTCTCAGTAGACAGAGCATGATTATTCCATGATTCAATGAAGCTCTCAAGTGTTGAGTTAATTCGTGGCATGAAAATGAAATGCAGGCAATATAGATCTGTCTCGTTTAAAGGATCAAGGCAACCTTCCTCTTCTAGCTTGCGAAGCAGTCATGGTAAAGGACACCAACACACCGATAAACATCTCTATACGCTCATTGTGAGTGGATGAGCCAGTGAGTACTGCACTCATTGATGCATGCTGTTCTACCATGTATCGCCACATGTCAACATTTTCACCTCCAAGGTCTGTCCGCACACGCTCTGGTAATCCATGTTTCTGGACAGCACCAGTGAATACTGAGAGAAGAGTGGAAGCCCAATTGTTATCTGAGCACCTCAGGAACACTATTGTTTTTGAATAACTGTCAATACCGCCATGGATTACCATTCGCCACCTAATCAATTTATGGTTACCATCAATGTGCCAAAGGGAGTTGGGTCCATCAACATCGAAGTCCACGAAGAAATTCAATATCTTCAATATCAACATGTACTCGAGGGCGTCCTCCAGTTCTACCAAAATAATTATATTATTACTGTAAATGGGGTTGCTACATTAATATTATAGTGATCCTCCCCACCCCAAAAGTGCAGCCTTGTCATTCGTAACTGTGGGTCCAAGCTCTTTCTCACACACAAAAAAGTGACCTAGGTTAAAGACTTCCCCTCGTCCCCGGCAGGCCCCTCCCTATCAATGTTCTCCCCAGCATACCTAAGGCATATCGGCCCAACAAGCCTTTTGACGTGGGAATGGGAATAGTCCACAAGCTTTGTTGTGATCACAGGCCCCACCCAAACTATGCCCACCAGTCACATGTGAATTATACTTGGGGAGAATGCAGCTGGGGACGAGGCTACTCCCACACAAATCACTCTCATATTGAAATTAAGGTTCAACATACCCTTTACAACCGCCCTCACTCCAAGAACCGGTGCCAATACTGTTTATATTAACAATACACCTTGTAGAGTCAGATTCATCACCATCAGAGTCAACAGCATATCCTACGTTCCTCAGGGCCGTTGCAACTGCTCGAGCAACTGCATCTTGCAAATCATCTACTACAGCGTTCATTGTAAAGAACAGATACCAGACAACTTCAACAGAGGTGTTTGTATGTCACCCAGGATCGTTAGACTAGAATCAACTGCACATGAACTTCTCCCTTGCGACCACGCCCTCGAGCAGGCTATTCTAATTAAAGCACATCGTTGTAGGTCAAGGGTCATGACGGATGACCACGCCCTTTTTGGGTGTTATTTTAATTAAAGCACACCGTGGTAGTTGCTGGGAGGAGTCATCCAGTACTATGTCTAACATTGACCCTTCACTATTAACCGATTATACGCCATAGGCGCGATTTCGTGTCATGCACGCGAACCACCATAGGCGCGATATCGAGCCAGTACACTGAATTGCGGCTGCGTTCGAATTTTGTGTTGTCTGGAGTTCCATTGCGTACGTTTCATGAATTCGGAACTCCGTACCTCTATACCACATGATCCTTGGCCACGTGAAGAACATTGAGCTGGTGAGCTGGTGCTTTGTCTCAAAAGCGAGTCTTCTCTGAGATCACAGCTGATATGGAGCTAGAGCATGCAGAGGGCGACGCTGAGGAAGACTATTCTGTCGCTTATGATGGACGGGATACAACCGTGAACACCCCTAGCGCAGGTCCAGGATACTGGCCATCCTTCGTCTTAGATGGACTGGTCAGCGGTCAGCCTCAGTCACTGTCATCCAGCAGTCACCCTTTGACAACTACGGTCCGAGTATCGAGTGGGTCATCCCATACTAGTCTAGAACTACCTTCTACACCTGTCAACTCGGGTACATCGAGTGATTCCAGCTCCAGCTCAAGCGGCGTGGAAATCGAAGTGAGCCACAAATATACCAAGCTACTTTTATATTAATTTTAAACCCACCCCCTTCCCTGAAAGCTGAATCTGGTGGATAGAGGGTGGTTGAAGGTCAAAGGTCACCTTGTACTTATTATCATCTTGGCTGGGTAAGAGCCGAATGATTGTGACTTTTTAAGCTTCCATGGGGGCTTAGTACCATGGGTACACAGATGCACACACACACACACCGTACTACATGTATAAACTATTAAATCAGGCTTGGATTTCCAAGAAACCACACACACACAACACAAATACACATGTACATTGTACATATTATCTGTGCTTAGGTTGATAGTACAAGGGTTCGTGTATCCCAAAGTGCTGGAAAGCGATTTAATTACACTATAAAGTTGATGAAAACGGTTCGAAAATCAGACTATTCTGTTCACAAGTTGCTCAATAAACCCAAATTTTCTTCGCTTGTTGCTCTTCATAATGGGATCACCTCGTCTTTGCATGTTGAGCCACTACAGGTTGGCTATATTGTGCCTGGCCATGGCTTGAAGGGCAAGCAGGAGTGCATAAACGAAGATTCTGACCTCAAAAGTATGTATGACGTGTACTCTGGACGAAAAAATTGTGATATAATTTTATGGTGCCAGTGTATCACTGAGGAGTCAACCATAGCTCCTAAACAGAGCCAGAAGAGATCACACACTACAGGAGGAACAGCAAGCACCAGTACCTCCAAACGAGTTGCTGGTTTGGAAAAGATTGCACAGATAGAAGAAATTGTAAGCCAGCTTCAGGAAAAACATGGTACTAACTACAGTGTGGAGAATCTCAACTGCTGGGCACATTTAATTTTGATGAAAAAGCATGACAAGTTGAAGGACGAGATTTTGAAAGATATGTCAAAATTTTGATTCTTTGAAAAAAATGAAGTTATGCTAATAGTAAAATACTTTGAAATTGTAGGTCAATGACATTATAATCAGTAGGTTATAATAATTTTAATGATTATGCTGATCAAGTATGTTATAGTAATCAAATGTAGCCTCCATGTTGGATCCAGTGTTGACACATTTGTGGTGTAAGAGAGTAGAATGCAGAGCAAACCACATCAGTTGGATCTGGGATCACTTGCAGTAAAGTATCGTATTTTCGTAAGTATCCCTTGATGTACCTAAAGGTCTCCTCTATTGGATTGAGGTCCGGGCTGTACGGGGGCAAAAATAGCACAAGAATTCCAACTGACTGAAAGAGACTGATTACTTCATGAGTGTGATGGACTGATGTATTGTCCATTACAACTATCGATCTTGGATTAGTTCCATTGAATGGAAGCATGTTTGGAATCAAACTTCCCATGGCAAAATCAAGAAATACTTCACTAGTAACAGAAATTGTAGCAAGATCAAGAGCAACCAGTCCACTTGTTGCTATTCCAGCTATGGCATTGATCCGAGTACCTCCATGGAGGAGTCGATGTGTTGTGGGTGTCATGCCCCATAAAGCGTACCCATACTTGCGTATACAGCTTCTGCGATCAGAACCTGACTCGTCTACAAAGACAAACATATCTGGACGGAACATTAGGCATTGTGTAATGTATGCACCTCGCAAAGCATCACATCGTTGTAGTGCGACCTGTCGAATCTTTTTGCGCGTTATTCCACAAGCCTTTAGCAGATGATAGATGCTGCTAGGAGATATAGAGATATAAAGGCTCTCTCTGATCTCTTCACTAACTTCGTACAGGTACATAGATGGATTCTCCAGAATTATGCCCAAAACATACACCTCATTTGCAGGGCCCAGAACTCTCTTGCACTCCTTACTGGTTTGTGAATCAACTGAACCAGTTCTTTCAAACAAAGAGTAAATGCGGTGTGCTGTGCTGGCTGCAATATTCAAATTTCTGGCGATACTTTCAAATTTCAAATGCATTCCGATACGTTGGTAAATAACTCTTCAACGAATATCCCAGCTATATGCTTTTTTTCTTCCAGGTTCAGCAGACATTATGCGGCAACGTTAACTGGGGAGTTTGAATGCTCGCGCCAACTTCAAACTACTACGCAATGCCCAACGCGGACGCAATACGTGTATCCACGCAACATGTAAACGCACGGAAAATTCGAACGCAGCCTCAATCCGCTGTATAGCTATGGGATCGACTAAGTTCACCCCGTTTGAAACGTGGTCCCACCCACTTCACGCGGCGCAGCGCATCGTTGGCCGCCGCTAGTACTTGCACTCTGAACCACCCTAACACCAATTGCCATCAACAAAGAAGTCAGATCAGAGATAGAGCTAGGGAAGGTTGTGTCTGTCTGTGCCATGGCCTGAAGAAGAGGTAGTAGTACAGCAGGGATATCGATGCTCACGCCTGGAGGAGCTTGGATTGTTCCCATGTAGCAGACCTACCAGTGCAAGGGTACGTGCACTCATTAGCCTCGTACCCAGGCTCAAGAGCTGAGTCATCTTTATTAAAATTAATAGTGAAGGTACTTGTAGAGGTGCAGATTCTACAGTAGCAGCTTGCTCTCTTAGTCAGTTGATCATAAATCAATGGTGAAAGTTACTAATAACTTAATTAGCTTTGTAGTCCACAAATCAGCAATTGCATATCAACATCCAGCTCTCCCTTGTGTACACAGTACATGTCTTCACTATACGAAACTATGGAACTTTGAAGCTATATAGAAACACTAAGTTTATTATACTGATTGGTTTGACTGGTAGTTAGGCCAGACCAATTTAATTTGTTGTTGCTCGGATATTGTGAGGTAAAAATTGGACCGAGCGACCGAAAAAAAGGAAAAAAAGCAATCAATTGGGGTGTAGTTATAGACCACAATCTAATTAAGACAGACTAATGTGACTATCTAGGACCAGGGAATCAAGATAGAATACAAAAACCACTCTATTGTATAGACGACTTAAGGCGTGAACGTTTAGCCGATTAGATGACCACCAGGAGATGTGACCAGGTGCGACTCGCACCTTTGCTGCTGCCTCAAATGTATTAGTCGTATATGGGAATAGAAATACTCTCAGTTGCTACGACACGATAAAAATCGAGCAGCACCCTAGAGCCTGAGTGCAGTAAGATCGGCCACTATAGTATCTATAATTGTGGCGATAGATGAATGGCAAGAGTCCTTGCTATTTTATGTGTGTTTTAGAGCATTTCTTCCCATACCCATAGTGTATTTTTGACCACCAGTGGGCGTATGCATATGTGTGATATAGTGCGATTCACACTTTTTAATGAGATAAACGTTCACACCGTAAGTCGTCTATATAAGCTCCACCCAAGTTGATTAAATTTTTTCTTCTGTTTGCCCAAAAATTGGAGCAAGCGAATCTGTGCAACAACTTATTTAATTGGTCTGGCCTTACATATGTCACTGTGTCAAGGGACTTCAAAGGAATGGTACCTGCTTTGAAGGATGGGATACCTTGATGAGCTGCTCTCATCACATGCAAAGGCAACGTGACTAGCTATGGTACACACGTACGGTAGACCATCAAAATCCTGGTCTGGAATAGCCTTGTACTGAGGTCAATTCACAAGGCTAGGTCTGGAAATACATTGTTGGTGGAAAAGAATTATTATCAGTACAGACACACAAATTAAAATAATGTAAAAACACAGTATAAATAGAAAATAGTCACTTTGATGTTCACTCTTTGCCAAATATGTCCTGTACAAAGAGGAAATATTCCCTCTATACAATACAGAATTCAATATTTGCTTACGGAAGGTGCGTTAAACTAAAACATACATTGGGAACTAAGGACAAACATTCTGAATAGCCAATTGCTACATGTACAACAATGTATGCACACACACACGTACACATACACAAGTATATACGTACAGTTATTATCCAATTACCTAAAGTGGTCAGGAATGGTACTAAACCAATCAAATATTATACTGCTACTGTTCAGTAGATATGTGAAGGGCTATATTATATGGGAGGGGATTGGAGTGGTACATGTACATGTAACCCGTGTACTTACGTTTTTCATAACGTGGGTATGTTTTCCATAATGCAGCTGGGACCAGAAAGAGGAGTGGGTGTGGCGATTGCCAAGGCTGTAGCTACTGAGCAACAGGACTGTGGTACCTGCATTAATTGGGAAATTGTGTACTTAAATCTTTGATGTATTCAAATACTTCATTACTATCTACAATAGTGCCTACAATACCCCATTAAAATCCATAAAATGCCCTCGATACTTCATTAAATCACCTTAAATCTTGATCCTACATTACTAATCAACCTTCCTCCATAGGGGTGTATCCTCATCTGGAATAGCTCAAAGATGAGTGCACGTACCTTTGCAGTAGGTCTGCTACATGGGAACAATCCAAGCTCCTCCAGGCGTGAGCATCAATATCCCTGCTGTACTACTACCACTTCTTCAGGCCATGGCACTAACAGACAGACACAACCTTCCCTAGCTCTATCTCTGATCTGACTTCTTTGTTGATGGCAAAATTAATTTTGGTGTTATGGGTGGTTCAGAGTGCAAGTACTAGCGGCGGCCAACGATGTGCTGCGCCGCGTGAAGTGGGCGGGACCAATGACGTAACCGTTTCAAACAGGGTGAACTTAGTCGATCCCGTATAGCTACATTAGCGCTATGGCACCGCCTACATTCCAAAGAACGAGAAGCCATAGGCTTGGCTTCCTGTCAATGACTACTAGGGGGCCTCGGCCTTCCTTGCATACCTGTGGCGTGAGGTCACGGTTGGCCCAACCCACCGCTCGCTACTAAAAAGGGATCGACTAAGTTCACCCTGTTTGAAACGGTTACGTCATTGGTCCCACCCACTTCACGCGGCCTGCACAGCGCATCGTTGGCCGCCGCTAGTACTTGCACTCTGAACCACCCATAACACCAAAATTAATTTTGTCATCAACAGAGAAGTCAGAGCTAGAGCTAGGGAAGGTTATGTCTGTTTGTGCCATGGCCTGAAGAAGAGGTAGTAGTACAGCAGGTATGTTCACGCCTGGAGGAGCTTGGATTGTTCCCATGTAGCAGACCTACTGCAAAGGTACGTGCACTCATTAGCCTCGTACCCAGGCTCAAGAGCTGAGTCATCTTTATTAAAATTAATAGTAAAGGTACTTGTAGAGGTGCAGATTCTACAGTAGCAGCTTGCTCTGTTAGTCAGTTGATCATAAATCAATGGTGAAAATTACTAATAACTTAATTAGCTTTGTAGTCCACAAATCCGCAATTGCATATCGACATCGAGCTCTCCCTTGTGTACACATCTTCACTGTACGAAACTATGGAACTTTGAAGCTATGTAGAAACACTAAGTTAATTATACTGATTGATTTGACTGGTAGTTACATATGTCACTGTGTCAAGGGACTTCAAAGGAATGGTACCTGCTATGAAGGATAGGATACCTTGATGAGCTGCTCTCATCGTATGCAAAGGCAAGGTGAGTATAATATAGCTATGGTACACACGTACGGACCATCCATCAAAATCCAGGTCTGGAATAGCCTTGTACCCAGGTCAATTCACAAGGCTAGGTCTGGAAATACATTGTCGGTGGAAAAGAGAATAATATTATCAGTACAGACACACAAATTAAAATAATGTAAAAATACAGTTACATGTATATAAATAGAAAATAGTCACTTTGATGTTCACTCTGTGCCAAATATGTCCTGTACAAAGGGGAAATATTCCCTCTATACAATACAGAATTCAATATTTGCTCATGGAAGGTGCGTTAAAATTAATTAAAACATTGGAAACCAAGGACAAACATTCTGAATAGCCAATTGCTACATGTTCAACAATGTATGCACACACATACACATACACAAGTACATACATACAGTTATTATCCAATTACAGAGTACCTAAAGTGGTCAGGAATGGTACTAAGCCAATCAAATATAATGCTACTGTTCAGTAGATATGTGAAGGGCTATAATATAATATGAGAGGGGATTGGAGTGGTACATGTACATGTACATGTAACCCGTGTACTTACGTTTTTCATAACGTGGGTATGTTTTCCATAATGCAGCTGGGACCAGAAAGAGGAGTGGGTGTGGCAATTGCCAAGGCTGTGGCTACCAAGCAACAGGACTGTGGCACCTGCATCAATTGGGAAATTGTGAACTTAAATCTTTGATATATTCAAGTATTAAAGACACCGTTGATTTATGTTCAATTAGGCATTCAAGAGAGCGAACTGCTACTATAGAATCTGCACCTTCACCTTCACCATTAATTTTAATAAAGGGCTATTCCAGATAATAGGCGTACACCCCTATGGAGGAAGAGATATATGTTCATTACCCTAAATACCAATTAAAGTGCAAAAATAACCATCAAGACTAATCAATTCGCTCATTTACAATATAAAACTAATCAATAATCTCGATTTCACCCTACAGAACTAATAGTAATTCCTCCATACCCTGACCAGCTACTCCATCAAATTATACTAATCATTCACTGCCATCCCCCCTCAATACTTTATTACTATCTACAATGGTGCCTACAATACCTCCATAAAAATGCCCTCAATACTTCCTTAAATCTTGATCCTACAATACTACTAATCAACCTTCCTCCATAGGAGTGTATCCTCATTATCTGGAATAGCCCAAAGATGAGTGCACGTACCTTTGCAGTAGGTCTGCAACATGGGAACAACCCAAGCTCCTCCACGCATGAACATCTCTGCTGTACTACTATCTCTTCTTCAGGCCATGGCACAAACAGACAGACACAATCTTCCCTCTGACTTCTTTGTTGATGGCAAAATTAATTTTGGTGTTATGGGTGGTTCAGAGTACGAGTGCAAGTACTAGCCGCGGCCAACGATGCGCTGCGCGGGGCGCGGGCCGCGTGAAGTGGGTGGGACCAATGACGTAACCGTTTCAAACAGGGTGAACTTAGTCGATCCCCTACTAAAAATGATTTGTGAAGATCGACGATAATGGCGATCGATCCGGGTGAGAGAGCGGTACGTTTTCTACCACAGGGCAGGCAGGAGTTACAGCTCTGTCGCTAAGTATATAGCTAGACTACCTACAGATATGACGAGCTTTTCAACAGAGCCAAGCGCTTACCTGCGAGCGACTTGAAGACGGCGGCCATTATGGAGGTAAGTAAGCTTATAAGCTTTTGTGTATGTTTGTAGCTTATAGTATGTATACTAGCGCCCTAGCGGCGTACTAGAATGTAGCAGCTACCTGTCTTACATATCATGAAGGCCTGTACTGCTTGTGTAGCTGTGCTGCTATGCTGTACAAGACACTTGATTTGTGTCACTATACTTTCTTGAATAAATTTCGGCGTTGGCAATACGTAGCCTCGTCCCCAGGCCACTCCCAATTTTTCAATGTTGCACGCACGCAGAAAAAGGGGAGGGCCTGGTCGATCTGGTGATGTAATCGGACGCGGTTGCGATTCTCCGCCCACTCGCCCACGCAATCCGCGTGCGCATGACTAGCACTCGTGACAGTACTATCCGCGCTCGCTGATCCAGTCCCGGGAAGTGCGCGCCACCACCATGTGGGCCAGATATCGCTCTCAGATGGCTACCGTTTTAAAGATGATCGATGGAGAATGTTGGAGTCGGAAAGTATACAAGAAGAAGCCAATCATGTAAGTAGCTGTAGCTATGAACAATGTACATACGCGGGCGAAGGATGGGATGAATATTATTGGTGTTCACTCTGATTGGTCTGCTGTTGTAAACAATTATAAAAGCGCGGGATAATTCGAATTTGAAAAGTTCAAAATATGGCTAGTTCAGCTGATACAACGACTGTATGCAAGTCTGAGTGTCCACTTTCTAGAGGTTTATCTGTCTGTGATACCAGTGTTCAATCTGAGTGTTGTGTGTTCGATAAGATCCATCATGAACTTTGTCGGTTTGGATTTAGCTCTTTCCGTCCTGGTCAGTTGGATGCAGTATTGTCGATTATGCATGGAAATGACGTATTTGTCAGGATGGCAACAGGCTGTGGTAAGAGTTTGTGTATGTTCTTGCCCCCACTTGTGTATGGTGAAAGAGCTGTGGCTGTCATTATTAGTCCCCTAGTTGGGCTAATGGATGAGCAGGTACCTCCTGATATTGAACTGAAGTAGTGTTCATATTATGTTACTTGTCGTGGCTCAGGTGCACAAATTGCATGGTTACAATCTGTCGGCTGTTCGTGTTAGTGAGGGTAACAGTCAAAAATATGAAGACGTCAAGTGTGGCAAATACAGATATGGTATGGGGAGTTCTTTTTAACATGTATACGAAGTTTATTTGAAATACGTGTAAATATTTTTTAGTATTTATGTCTCCTGAAGCGGCTACCACTCGTCCTTGGCATGCGATATTTGGAGAAGCGTACTTCAAAACCAATTTATCTCTACTAGCCATTGATGAAGCACATTGCATCACTGAGTGGTCAGTGTCTGAAGTTAGATACCAAATCAGATTTCAAATGTTAATATAAATTTTGACAATTTATAGGGCAAAGGATTTTCGCAAATCTTTCTCCATCCTAGGGGATTTGCGGGCACTTACAAAGGCCCCAGTACTTAGCATGACAGCCTCAGCTCCTCCACGTGTTGAGGCTGAATTAGTGCAACAATTACAGTTGAAAAATCCTGTTTTTGTAAAGTTATCTCTAAATCGTGCTAACATCTTTTTGTGCATACGCACAAAATCAAAACTCGAAGTAAGTGTGTTGCATACTCATAGTTACATGTACCTTCGATCTGAAAGTATTATGCAGGATGATCTTTCCGGGATTGCCACCAAATTGACTTCAAGTGACCCTAATTCAATTCCAAAAACGATCATTTTCTTCAACACTAAAGCACTAGTCCTAAGGGCATACACATATCTTCGTAACCAAGCATATCAGAAGCATTGTGTGGGAGCATATCATTCGTCTTTAACCAATGAAACTAAACAATTCATTTCCCATTCATTTTCATCTTCAACAGCTGAAATGAGATGTTTATGTTCGACAATTGCATTTGGCATGGTAAGTAGCATGATATATTATCATAGAGGTAGCCTTGATTAGATTTATTCACTTGTACAGGGCATAGACATCCCAGATATTGCATAATATCAGTAGTGTATTGGATTCCTGATTCAATATGTCAGTTTTACCAGGTATTAGTAGGGAGAGTTTGCCGTATAGCGGGTAACTTTGGCAAATTTAAATTTGGCGAAATGGCTCTCTGTTGGTATTGGCGAAGTTTAAATTTAGGGATCTGAAGCCTAACCACCATAGGCACATGTTGCATTAACTTAAATTGGTGAGTTTGTAATTTGGTGATCTCTACCAAATTGGCCAATTCGCCAAATTAAAAATCTCACCAAAATTTCCCACTATACGATGATATTATTATTACATCATGTAATAATGCTAAATATTATTTTTAGTTGTGTGGACGAGCTGGCAGGAATGGTTCTCCGTCTCTTTGTGTCCTTTTTTACAACAAAAAGCAATTAAACGGAATTACAGATGCAGATATGAGAGCATAATATTATTGTGAGGGTAAAGAAAATTGCCGTAGGCAGCATTTACTCAGATCTCTTGGAGATATTGAACGTTTAAACCAAGACCGGTCTAAATGTTGCGACCATTGTACCCCCCGCATTGTGCCATACCCTAAATTAGCACTAATGATCAAAAGGCACACTACTAAACGTAAGAAAAATGAAGCACTTGAAGCAGCACTATGTGAGGATGATGTAAGAGTCCTTACAGAGAGACTAATGGAGACCAGGGATAGTGTTTTGGAAAATTCTATAGGATTGAGGATGTTGGGCTCTGAAGTAGTTTGTGATTCAATTATGATTGGTGAGATGTGTCGAAAAGCACCATGTATTCGTTCTGTGCAGGATATGTCAAAGATATCTAATCTTAGACCACAATTTTATGAACCAATGTTTCATGTCATAAATGCTATGACTGACAGTATTTCACCTCCAACAAAACGGTAGACCAATCAGAGCATAGTGCTATACATGTTATTGATTTTATAATTTTTGATATTATACTACATCAAACAATTCATAATTTATATCATTTTCTCCATATTCAGTATTAGTGTCTTGTTGATCAAATTCAACGTCTCCTTTCAGGTAGTCATCTAATTTTCCTGCACTCACTTTCTTGCTGCCCAAAACTCTCGGATCTTCGAATGCTGGTCCTTCACTGCCTTCCTGCTCCTTTGTGACACCTTCACTCAGTAAGTAATGTGCTATCTTTCCAATATCACCAGTAGCATCTCTTGTGGTATGCAATGCGCTTTGTGTAGCACCATACATTTGATCAACCTTTTTAGCTGTGTTCATCAACATTAATGCACATAGTGATATCTCCTCCAAATGTTTCTTTGTGGCATTGGCTCCGCTAGCCCTCATAGCTTCCTTAATCATCCTGGATAGACAAGGTATTATTACATTAATGTATTATTATTAGGCTTGATGAGCGTTAATCAGAATTGCATGGTCTGATAATTTCTGGACCATCTTCATATCGGATTGCATTCCGTAGGTCCACATACAGAAACCCACCGTGCATAAAGCAGCGATGCATAGAGTAAGCGGGATCACTTGAATTTGTTGGCATTATGCTGGTTTCTACCACTGACATAGCTTTAGATTTTAGCCATTCAATACTGGTTTCTTCATCCACGTCATCATCCATTGATGCTATATTCAGGTGGGTGCATATGCTGGCAGCAAGGTGACCATGGAAAGAATGGACGAGAAATTCGTCTCCAGTGCTAAACACCTTGCCTTTTTTATCGACTCCTAACCGCTCAATGTGTTGACGGAGATTGGAAAGAGAGCCAATTGCAGAGGGACTCCCCCAGAAGTACTGGAGGATACATTGGCACTCCCAAAGGAAATGGAAATCTCCTTTTATTTAATAAGATGATTTTGTCATAATGCGTGTACAAATTTATCACATGCACACATGTTTAGATTACCTGGGACTTCATTGACCCACTGGAGTCGATGGGCAGGAGTTATCTCTGGAAGTCTCCACAACTTTGCTCCACGCATATTCTTACAAGTAAGCTGATCTCCAACAACCACCTTGTTTTGTTGTTAGAGTAAATGATGCATGTGTGCACATACACATTATAGCTGATAGTATTCTGTACTATGCATGTACATACCTGTGGGTCACCTTTCAACTGTGCATCATACATAATTTGCTCAAGGATCTCTACATTTGCTTCAGTGTACTTCTCATCTTTGTGCAGTATCTTCATTGGAGCTACTATAGACTGACTAACTACATGGGGTGACTTTAGCTGGGGAACTTGATTGGCAAACTTGGAGAAAGCTTTGAAGTGGGAAGCCATAAACCTCATAACATAATCAACTGCTCGGTTGTACATCATCAACCCATCACTCTCACTGGGGATAATATCATGTACAGCAAGTTCACCCCTACTCTTCTGAGGATGTGTGTCACTCCAATTAACAACACCCTGAGGTAAATACTTCATCTGGACAGCTAATCGTGATGTTACATTCATCATTTCTGGGTAAATATCTATAATAACGTTATACACACAATCACAACAGTGAATTATAATTATTATTGTAGTAACTAATCTATATGTATTTGCTTACAGACCTGATCGCTCATGACGTACTTTCTGGCTAAAGTTAAGATTGTCGTATACCCAGATCCAGTGACCTTCTCTGATCATATCAAGGTACCCTGCTTCATGTATGAGGTTGCGTAAACACTGCCATGTTGCATCATATGTGACCGGATCTGAGAAAACCCGGCATATTGTCAAAACGCGCATATGGCGCAATGCGCGTTTTTAGTATCAACAGTCAAAAAATATCAAAGTCCAGTTTTTGTCATATTTATGTCAAAGAACCCTTCTACTAACTGTTGCCACCGCCTACGGAGGGTAAATGTAAGTTACCAAGGCGAAATAAGCCTTCATTTTGACCTACCTAGTTAGTACAGCTGCTGTACACGGAGCCTGTTGCTATGGGCGGTAATTAGAATTCTCTACCTAGATACAGCTAGATTCATCGAACTACTGTATGTTCGCTCACCTTTTTAGCTTCTTGGGCATCTAAGAACAATCGGCTGTCGTTGTCAACAACGAAATTCAACTCTTGCTCGATCTTTACGTTCATTTCGAACGGCTCCGCCCAGGTCCATTTAATTGATTTCCGGGTCACGCGTAGTATGCGGATACGCCATACGCGTGCATAGCAACGCCTTTAGACCGTAATTTCTCGATTATTGAGGGTGTGGCGCGATCGCAAACAAAGCGCTCTAGCTCCACAGCCAAGTGTGCGATGAGTCTCAGACTTGGAGGCAGGTTAGCCCTATGATACAGCAATCCAAATATACAGCTAACTAAAATTTCATGGATTGATGAATATGGCGGGTTTTCTCAGATCCGGTCACATATGATAAACACACCCCACCGTGATTCAAAACCCTTATCACCTACAAAGAAGTGCATTATTGTTTTTTACCTAATTCAGGTGAGTGTACTATGGTTTTGTAATATTTACCTGCTTGCCAGTACCCCGAGCTATCAACATCATTGATATCAGAAGCTGAAGCCCCTTGAACCTTTGTGACCTTGCATTAAAAATGGTGCACATCGACGTAACTGTTTTTATTTCTTGTACAGTTAAGGCTGACTGCTGAGGCAATTGGTGGCGTTTGGAGTCTCCAAGCTGGAGGAACAGGTGATACAACTCAGGAGTATATGACTGAAACTCATCAATTATGCTATCGAAACTGATCTCATCTAAACGAAGCAGTGTGTCCGGCCCACACTGACATATTACAGACTGAACCACCATATTGTCAGCCTCATGAAGAAGGTGCCCAAAATCTTCATACCTTTGTAACTGCTCCTCAAGTTCGTGTATGCGTCTCACAAGCTGGTCTCTATCACCCGAGTTTGGCTGAGATGATGCCGCTTCCATAACCTCGACTCCAAGTGCATACGTCTGTTTGACTCCACTTCTACTCAAACGTTTACTTTGGGACAAAGGAAAAGCTAACTTCAGGATTTTACATGCTTCAACTGCACTTATGACGTCAGGGTGAAACCTTTCTTGGAGCATCTTTTGAATTCGGCTCACTGGTACTACATTTGAAGTTGTTCCTCCTCTCAATTGTGTCTTTAGCCTAATTTAAGATGTTTCTTTATTTCTAGTATCAAATATTGTTATGTATAGTATCTCTATTCTTACCATTCAGCTCTTTCTGATCTTTTTTGGCCATAAAATACGATTAATGATGATACAAAAAGAATTTCTAACTATACAACCAGTACTGAGAATACAACTCACAGATAAAAAATGTACAAGGCCTACAAATTCTAAGCTACCCTACCTACACACGACGCTACAAAATTGTCAACTTGCTGCCGCGAGTGTCTCCAAAAAGTCTTCGGTAGACCGTCGAACTTGCTTGAACGTACTTGGACTCGTGTTCATGCGTACATACGTACGTACGTTCATGGCGCCACGTGGTAGATTGCGTGGGCGAGTGGGCGGAGAATCGCAACCGTGTCCAAACCGCGTCCGATTACATCACCAGATCGACCAGGCCCTCCCCTTTTTCTGCGTGCGTGCAACATTGAAAAATCGGGAGTGGCCTGGGGATGAGGCTAGGCAATACGTATGACGTCATCACCTCTTGGCCTATAATCGGTTAAACATCAATCTAGCACTGCCAGATTCCGTGGCTAAATATCGAAAGAACGCTAAACATCGATCGATTGTTAAACATCGATCCCTTCGCCAAACCTCGATCTTTTCGGTCGCCTAAACATCGATTATGAACGCTGTATCCTATAAACATCGACAGGAAGGCTAAACATCGACTCCTTGCTAAACATCGATCCCTTCGCTAAATATTGATCGATTGTTAAACATCGATCCCTTCGCCAAACCTCGATCTTGAGCCATCTTTTCGGTCGCCTAAACATCAATTATGAACGCTGTGTCCTATAAACATCGACAGGAAGGCTAAACATCGACTCCTTTGCTAAACATCGATCCCTGTGCTAAACATTGATGTGTAGGTAGTTTTGAGACAAACGGCACCCCGTAGGTTCTGGGAAAACCCGGCATATCGCGAGAACGCGCAAGCAGCGCAATGCGCGCTTTTAGTACCTCAGGTCAAAAAATGTCAAAGTCGAGTTTTTGTCATATTCATATCAAAGAACCTTTCTACTAACCTTTGCCACCACCTACGGAGGGTAAACGTAAGTTACCAAGGCGAAATAAGCCTTCATTTTGACCTACCTAGTCTGTACGGCAGCCGTACACGGAGCCCGTTGCTATGGGCACTAATTAGAATTCTCTACCTAGATACAGCTAGATTCATCAAACTACTGTACGTTCGCTCACCCTTTTAGCTTCTTGGGCATCTAAGAACAATCATCTTTCGTTGTCAACAACGAAATTCAACTCTTGCTCAATCTTTACGTTCATTTCGAACGGCTCCGCCCAGGTCCATTTAATTGATTTCCGGGTCACACGTAGTATGCGGAAACGCCATACGCGTGCATAGCAACGCCTTTAGACCGTAATTTCTCGATTATTGGGGGTGTGGTGCGATCGCAAACAAAGCGCTGTATCTCCACAACGAAGCGCACAGTCGCTCTGAAACTTGAACGCGGGTTAGCCCTATGGTAGAGCTTATCAAATAATATGTAGCTAACTAAAAAATCATAAAATTCGCTATATGCCGGGTTTTCCCAGATACGGTCACACATATGCTGAATGATTTACATCTGTGCTGTATCCATACTGCTGTGTAAAACTGCACCCTTTGCGAAAATTGCTGCAGAACTTTGTGTAGTGTGTCCCCAAAACTGTACCATACGTTTGAGTATAAATCGTTACCTTACTTGGACGATCACCTCGAACAAGAAGAGTTGCACCACATTTCTTACAAGTATCATTGTGAGATATGAGTACAATACCAAGAGTATTTTTTGAGCCAGAAGGAAAACTAAGGGAATGAGTGGACTTCTTTTGCAAGCTGATTGTCTATTATAAGTGATTCTTCACTCAAGTAACGCAAATTCTCCACAGCAGTTTTGAGAACAGTCTCACAGATTGGCTTGCCTTGTGATTGTTGAGTGAGAAAGGCACTCAGTATGGACCGGTACTTTCGGAAGTCTTCTGGTAGATAGCCAACAGCAAAAAATAACCTCTTAGGAACATTCGAATCTTGCAGCTCTGCTGGTAGTGCTTCCATGATCAGGTTGTTGGTCAGCTTTAGAATAAACTAGTACTCTAGTATGGCTAACAAGGAAGATTTTACACATGCCTTCATTACAATTTGTTATCCTGTCACATGATTCCTATCATTAAGCTGACTTACTATACTTAATCTTGGGTAATTTTATTTCCTGTCACGTGACTTAAATTACATACTTTGCCTATACGCAAGTTTAATGTTCTAGGCTGACTTTTTAGTGTTTATGCTGCATGGTGGTACTTGGCGGTATGGCAACTTCCAGAGAAACAAGGCAAAGGTTGGAGAAGTGTTGGACAGTAGACCTTGATTGGGATTTGTTTCCTAAGCCACTGAAGGAGGTGTGTTGATTTCCATACTTTGCATGCTCATGCATCTATTACCAAGCTAAAATCTACATCCATTCAGCTATACCAATTTATGCAGGGGTGTTTCCAATTTAGCAAAGCTTTGTGCATACCTCCTCTTGCTGTGATGGGTGGGCTGGTTACTCTGACCAGTTTTGTAATTTCTCTTGCTGTGGTCGAGGTGCTGGGAACCCAGTATTAGTGTGGCTGTCCGTCAATATGCCCACCGGGAGTTCCAAATCATCCCTATATCAATTTCTCCATGGTGTGATTACCTAAGTTAAGAAGGAATGTGGTTGCACTTCCCGAGATCCTTCCTGGCTGCTTGGAGATGCAAGCTGTGAGAAAATGGGAGACCTAATGGCTGTTAATGGAGGTCAACTTTTGGGACTCTACGATGAGTTCTCCACCTTCTTAACACAGCTGAATCTATACAAAGGAAAGGGGCTAAATCTTATGCACGAGCTGGCTCTCTTTCTCCAATTATATAACGGCCACCCGTGGACAAGGACGACGGGTAAGATACAGATAGTCTTACACATAGTTATACCACAGCTATTTTATGTCATGTATATTAATATCCTCCTCTGATACATTATTACTGAATTGAAAAGCACATTCCATTCTGCATAAGTCCTATGTAATTTTGTCAGTATTCCATTCTGCATAAGTCCTATGTAATTTTGTCAGTGGGCAGAGCAGGACCTATACATCCTCATGCAATTTCGTGGTTTAAACCCCATGAATACCATTAGAAGTAAATGCCAAATTTCCCCTACTGTTAATGTGTATGCATGCAAGCTAGAATTGTCAGTTCTTTGGCTCAGAAGTTGCCAGTCATGTAAACATTTTTTTAATTAATAGTAACAGGTGATGCAAATTTTTCAATGGAGTCAACCAACTTGACAATTGGAGGTTTTAGCCAACCAGCTGTTGCCAGATCACTGATTGAGCAATCAGGGAGCTCAGAGATTGGTCTGGCTCAGCATTATACTTTGGATTTTTCCGAAGCCATCATATTATGCCAAATTCTCTACACTGGAAGCAGTGGAAGAAAATTTCGTTGATGCTCTAGGTAACACCAAGAGTGCAGTATATAATGTACATGTGTGTGTAAGGGAGAGTATCATACTAAAAGTCTTGTGCATAATATTATAGTTGTAGCGCAACCCTGCAAAAATTTTACTACCCACGTAAGGACTATAAAAGTGGAAAACAAGTTACTGTATGGCATTGGTTAGGTCCTCCAAAGTGGTAGCTTACATTTACCTATCCCCCTAAACTAGATATATTGTGTCTATGACTATCTCACCTTTCCATGTTGAACCCATGCTCACACACACACACACACACACACACACACATACATACATACATGTACATGCACATACATTTGTACATGCTTCCTAAGTTGCATTGTTTAAGTTCTTGTGGATGCCAGCTAAAATTACCAAAAATATACCACATTGCACCACAGTCTACAGCATTCGCCGAGTATTTTGATAGAGTGCAGGCCCAGCTTGAGACTTCAGCATCCATGGATGACCTACCGTCTGGTTAGTCCATCTTACATACAATCCTTACATCATATATACTTCCATGATTCTTGTCTCGTAGGTATGCTGAGCAAATCCAAGGGGCAGATTCTTCGTGTAGCTGCTACTCTATACACCATCTAAACAAAATGGATTCTCTGACAGGAGAGATGGATGATGCTGTAATAACTTCAGCCATCAATGTGGTGGAGATTTGTTGTCAACAAACTGCCTTCATAGCAGGAAGAGGAGACATCAAAGAAGAAATAGATATCATACAAGCTAGTGAGTTCAATACAAGTGTAAACAGACAGCCAGCCACCAAGTAAATTAAAGTGATGGCCACTCACAGAAGGTGGAGCACTTTATCTTATACACTATTCATGTGCCCACAACCAACTTGCTGAGGGAGGTACACACAAACTGTCTTGCTGTGGGAGACTTGCAACCAGTACAACACTAGCAGTTCACCTTATCACCCACAGTGACGTAGTGTGGCACATTGTGTAGCCACATCTGGTGTGTCTGGCTTGCCACTGTGCTTCATATCACATGGACACAGCTTAACCACACTATATTGTGTGAATAGCCAGAGGTTGAGACTTTTCCTACTTAGTGCACAATAATTATTGGTACATACAATTATATTATGGCCCTAGATTTTTGGAATCAGTCATGAATGTTTAGATTGTTTTTAGTTCTGCATCTAGAGGTAGTGGCTGGTGTCAGTGATTACATACTGTACACTGTATAGTGCGAAATTTTCAAAGGAGAAACATTTGTGGATTGGTAGGAAGGGAAGCATTTCGTAGAATGTTAAACTCATCACATAATGGGTAATTTCATGGAGAAATCTTTCGTGGGTGGCTGTAAATTTGAGAAATTTGTGAAGGTTTTCTCCCTCTTAAGTTCCTGCTACAAGGCCTGTTTGCTAACAGCAATGAACATGCTACCTCATTACACATAATTTTGTCCTGCGTTGATTTGGTGGAACCATTTCTGTAACACAGTTGAGCACATACATGTACTTGTTACATATATAAATTGTGGTATATAAATTGTGGGGTCACTAAACTGAACCTCAGTGCAGTAGTGACAAAGCTTCTATCAATAGGTGCAACATCAAGTGGATGCGATTTTTGGGGGTCTTGATGAAGTTGACTCGGCAGCTGCTCACTGCCTTAAGCTCCCCGGAAAGCAGCTAAACCTGACGGCTCTTTTACAATATTATGCTAAAATGTTTCGGGCACATGACTACAAAACTGGTGCCCAGGCTGCATTCGAGAGGCTGGTGAGAGATGGTCTTGGAACACAAGAACCACCTCTCGAAGAAGAAAAAAGTAAAGGGAGGTCTAAAAAGGTATTTCTACTAAGCAATAAAGAACTTGTATTTAATTGAGCCCCAGTGGCAGTGTTTCTGCTACTATACTTAAAAAGGGGTGCCCCGCCCTGTTCGTGAGTGGCTGGTTTGCAATAATGCTGACAGCTGCAACAGTGGTTTGCAGTATGGTAGTAGCTCCCAAGTGTTGTGGGTATCTCTGGCTTCCCACAATCAGCTCAGAGACACACTACTAGTGGTTGAAATGTGGTTGTACTAGTGTACATAGCACATGCACACATAGTAGATTGTGCATACACAGTGACTATCCAAGTGCACATTGCATAAGCCTGTAAAGCAAATCATTCCCTCTTCATGGTCAATATAATATCCCATAATAATATTCAATGATAGTAATGTTAACACTCAACCACCCTGTTTGAATTCAGTCCTAGAGGAAACACTGCAGTGGTAACTTAAAATGTAAGTATTGGTTTATTTCTACAGCCAATTATTTTTATCAAGCCATCTGTGCCAGACAATATGGAGGAAAAGGCAGCATTTGCAAAGAAATTGGTTAAATATGGTGTATCTCTGAAAGAATACATGAAAGCCTTGAATGAGGAGATTGTGTACGTATAATATAGGTTAACAAGTATAGTGAATGTCAACTTAACAATCTATTTACTCTATAGGTCACCAAAAGGAAAGTCTGTGAAGAGGCCCTTAGACCTATCTAGTGCTACACCTCCGTCACCACCGAAAAAAAAAGGAACCCCTTTACCAGAGGATGCGGTAGCTGACCGACGCTCAACCCTTCGTAGCAGCAAGAGCCCAAGCAAGTCTCCATCTAAGTAGCTTACGTGATAATAACATTATTCAGTAACAATTATTACATCCCAAAGTTGACCACGTGCACACAGAGGACAAGTGTGTCGCATAATTATAATCCTGATAATAATAATATGCCATTCACGGTTGTTGTAAGCTATTATGATATCCAATTTAGTTGCACTCTTCTCAGATTTTTTGAGTAGCAATGAGCACACGGCACTTGTTTATTGAATCCACACTTGGACGGGACGGACAGCGGTAACACAAGTACAATATATTGGTACATAGGTACACAATCCCGGTGTCCCAATGGTACACTTGGACGGGACAGACAGCAGTAATACAAGTATATGTACACGTATATTGGTACGTAGGCACATCCCACTACGATCCCAGTGTCCCAATGGTACACTTGGATGCGACAGACAGCAGTAACACTAGAGTATGTACATGTATATTGGTACGTAGGTAGGTACATCCCATCCAGTGTCCCAATGGTACACTTGGACAGGACGGACAGCAGTAACAAGTGTATGTACATGTATATATATATATATTATTGGTACGTAGGTACATATTCCACTGCAATTCCGGTGTCCCAGTGGTACACTTGGGCGGGACAGACATCAGTAACACAAGTGTGTATTGGTACGTAGGTACATCCCATTACGATCCCTGTGTCCCAATGGTACACTTGGACGGGACGGACAGCAGTAACACCAGTGTACATACATGTATATTGGCATTTATAGACACATCCCATTATGATCCCAGTGTTCCAATGGTACACTTGGACAGGACGGACACAAGTGTATATTGGTACCGAATATCGTAATTGGCAGAGGACATAAGAAAGTCAGTACAGAACATCGGGTGACAAAAGCCAGATAATAGTAATTGGCTGTGTGAGTGCCACAGGCCATGCCATTCCTCCTTTTGTGAGATTTGATTGCAAGAGTCTTAATATGGAGTGGAGAGAGGGTGAAGTTCCCGGTACTTCTTATGGCTTAAGCAATAAGGGTTGGGTAGATACGAAATTATTCAGAGGCTGGCTTACTGACCATTTCCTTGAGCATGCAGTTAGTGTTCGATCACTACTAGTCCTACTGGATGGCCACAACTCCCATTTCCAGCCTGACCTGATACGCTTTGTTAGGAGCATGACATCATTTTGTTTTGCTTTCCTCCCCATACAACCCATGAGAGTCAGCCTCTTGACCCCAGTATTTTCAAGCCATTAAAGCAGAACTGGCAGGATGCCTGCCATGATTAGTTCAAACCCATCCTGGTAAAGCTATTACAAAATATCAATTTCCAGAGCTCCTACACAAAGCGTGGGACAGGACCATGATATCAACAGTTACCTGCTGGTTTCAGACGACGTGGTGTGTATCCATTTAATCCACAAGCCATTGATTGTAGTGTCAGCACTGACAATCCAGAAGCTACTCTAACAAAACCCAGTGACCAGCAACCTAAACAAGAGGATGACCTCATGGAGAATGGAGACGAACATAGTCACAGAATTTTCAGTTGAACAAGAGGAGCGTTTCCGGGTAAGGTTTGAAGAAGGATACGATCTCATAGATCCGAAGTATCTTCGCTGGTTGGAGATTAATCATCCCATTAGCATTCCAGCCGACAGACACATGCTTGTCCTAGCTCCCGAGTTGTCTGCAGATGTCAGTGAAGACAATCCTACTCTGATCGATGTATTCTCCTTTGTGCAGCTGTCATCACCAATTCCTACAACTGAATCTGCCGCACCCTCTAACTCTCCCTCCATTGACTCTCCTACCCTTCATGCATGATGCATGCATCATCAGCTACAAAACCAGGTGATACTCATCCTTCTTATGGATCAACTACAGAGTTGGTTAAAACTCCTCCCACTCTTGAGTCCACCCCACATGAATCAACTAAGGAGTCCATTAAGACTGTTCCTAATAAGTCTCCCACTCTCAATTCATGCACCAACACACCAATGGATCTGTACCCTCATCTGTGGGAACAAGTTCTGGAGAATCTGACTCTGAACTAAGGTATATATCAAAGGATCTAGTGCAAGTTATATCAGAGCTAAGAAGAGAACAATGCCGGCATCAGCTGGCAAAGAAGCGAAAAGAGACAGCAGCAGTGGCAGGTACTTCGGCTACAACTGATCCAGGTGCCTCAACAAGCTCCTCTGATCCTGGTACTTCTACAAGCACAAGGTATAGGAATTCCTCACGCTCATCGGCGGCAGCAGCACACTCTGGCACAAGTGAGGACAATACAACTATTAACTCCAATGTATGCTGTGTTTGCTATCGCACATTCGAGGAAGATCAGCTGGAGGGCAATGGACTGGAATGGGTGCAATGTGTCTGGGAGGTGGCTACATGAAGAGTGCTTGTGATATAGATGTAGATGATCAAGATTGAGAGCTATTTTGTCCTTTTTGTGCAGTTTAATGTTATTGTGTATAACGTAACTTGTATTAACCCTTAAAAAATTCATATCTCAATAATGAAATGGTATCTTCAAAATAATTTTATACAACAAAGACAGTGAGTTGCTGGGGCATCTTCATGATTTTTGTTAAGGCTCAGGGTTGTCAGCGCAACAAGTTTTTTCCGTGACTGCTGATAATCAATGTTCTAAGGTCAACGTACTGCTGATAATGCGTACATCATGCTGCCAATAATTGATCCCCGTGCCACGATGGTCGTAGCAGTCGCGCCAATCGGGACAAAACGAGAGTCTCTTCAAAAGTAAGTACGATTATAGAGGTCATCAAAGCAACCCTAGCAGTACAAATTAGATTCCAGGAATCGTTCCTAGGCGAGGTGCCAATAATTGATTGTTTACACTATGTGACCATCTTTGAGAAAACCTGGCATAAGGGATTTTTTTATGAAAGTCGAGTTTGATGTACAGTGCTACCAAGAAAAAGGGGAGAAAAATTGCTTGCTTAAAAAAATAGCTATAACTTAGTCAATCTTGCATGTTATTCAATTGCATGCAAAAAATAATGGCTCTAGTCCCTACTAAACAAGCATCTAAATTTATGGGATGTTACATGCAACGATACATGCTATATAAACACAAAACCACAAAAGTCTTCAAAAATATTTTAGGTTGGGAATTTCTTTAGTATTTGCAGTTAAGGGTTCAACACTGGTTTGATGAAAGATCTACAAGGTAAGTTACTGACCTGCAACTGAAAACCCTTATCTCCGAATCGTTCATGAAATAATTTTATGGATTTTGTTACATAATATTGTAGGTTGGGATTTTGCCCAAAAATGCTAGTTTAGAGCTATAAATTTGCAGCCAGTCTTCTTTTGCAGTCTATTTTTACCTACATTAGAAGGCGGAAAATAAACCTGCAGTATTTGCCCAATCCGGACATAACGCATATTCATCACCGAATGCTACTGAGATGATGACGTACAAGCAAACACGTGAGTTTATTCGCGTAGTACAAACGTCACACTACGTACATGGGTGGTGCCCATCATGCAGCCAGCCGGCCAGCCGGCCAGTAATGTTAGCGATCAACGATTTGTTCGCCCATAGCAGTACTGTGCTGAGCGACGAAAGATGGAGAGCGAGCTGTTGGTGTTCTTCGAGTGTCAGTGTCGAGGGGTCAAGTTTTATCAGTTACGTGATGTTAGTGTGAAGTATGGTACACCTGTAACGCTGCAGCCAGAGCCTACAAACGAGCATGATCCATACTGCGTTGCCGCTTTTGTCCCAGGAAATGTGTCTTGTACAAGAATATTATAGTTACGTGGTGTCAGAGCCCTACTCGCGAGTACCAGGAGACAAAAACTGGAGGCACAGGGTTGTGGATCTTCACATTTTTGTAAATGGGCCACAACACTACCTACCTTTTCTCAAAGACCACCTGGGTGGAAGGCATGGTTGCTTGCATGGACTAATGGTAATATTGCCTTGAATCTGGAGGACAGATAGCTACAACTGTTTATTTTGTTGTTGTATAGTTTGGACACTTTAAGGAACAAGGCGATGTGGACAAGAGTACAAACGAGGACAACTGCAAACAAATTCAAACAATTGCTACTAATCACAGTGACAAAGTCCAGTCTACTAGATCTGCTACTTCAACTAGTGTTACTGAAATGTGTACAAGTACATCTACCTCTCTGTGTCAACCCTTCACTCAACTGGACAATATTCTTGCAAAGTCAAAGCCCACCCACAACAAACCACTCACTTTTGGACTCAAGTCTTATTCTACATCTACTACAGCACGTGTTACAGTGACTTCAGACAACCCATTTGACTACAAAGCTCCTCTTGACATTACAACCGAAGACATTCTCAACACTCTGTTTCCTTGTACACCCCCTCCTCGTGTTATAGTGACTTCAGACAACCCATTTGACTACAAAGCTCCTCTTGACATTACAAATGAAGATGTTCTCAACACTCTGTTTCCTTGCACACCCCCTGCTAAGCAACTGACTAGTGGACGATTTACCCAGGACCTAACTCATACTTAATGCCCTCTTCCCATCTCCTTGAACCCAGCCTACCGTACAACAAACTTAATCCTACAACCGACTTGTTAAAAAGCCACCAAAGTCACAAAGGAGTCCACGTTAAAGATAAGTGAAAATTATATCTTCGCCATAGGTATCTGTGCATGTACATCAAGCTATACCATGCAAGGTAATACATAGGTAGATGTGTGTGTGTGTACACAATAATTAATGTGCATACATACTCAGGCGCATTAAGGACTGTGACCCGCGCGATAATGATATTCATATTAGGGTCCCCGCCCACCGCACAGCTATCTCCCAGATCGACGAATTTTACACCGAAAATCCAGTACATACGTGATAATCCTTTGACTTTATCAATGATTCATCCATGTATAGCCAGTAGGAGACCTTCTGAATCGCGATTGTGGAGCAGCTGACAGGTCATGTGACCTAAGCCACACCCGCTAGTAGTGAAGTATAGGAATAGGTAGACTGTGCTAGGCGGGGTGTTGGAACAAGATGGTTCGACGAGTTCTGTCGCTCATAGTACTTATGTAAGTAATATCTAAAGAACTGTCGTTTGCAATTTTTAACTTACCCCTCCAGTTTCTCAAAAGAAGGCTTTAAATAGAAAGTGGGAGTGGCACTTTTGTTGATTTTCACCTCTCTCTGCCAAATGAACGGTCATTTTAAAAATTGCAAACGACAAAAATGTTATAAATTAAAGTAAGAAACTACTATGGCTATCTAGCTCATCCATGGCCAAGAAGTTCACCGCCTAGTTGATCCATGTTGACTGAAGTGCTTCCACGAAAATGGAGGTGTGTCCGTTGTGGTTTGATGGGCGGGGCTAAAAAGGTGACATGAGCCACATCAAAGGCTAAAGAACCTGGGATAACTGTCACATTACTTCATTACTTTTCATTTTGCTGTAACTATGCTTACAAGACACGGTAAAAATAGTGAAATTTAGCTGGTCCCAGTCCTTACTGACCTGAGTAGTTTGTTGTGCTGACAGTGCAAGTCAAAGCCAGCTGTGCAACCCAAATGAGTGTTGGTTTATTTAGACACATAATTGTGGATAATTATTAGTCCGGCTTAAGTTGATTCTCACATAGTATTATACATACACAAATGTACATGTATACACAATTACTGTACTGTACATGAGATTTATAAACTTGCATAGCATCCTCTACATTTGTAGCATCGTGTCCTCTGTATGCTTTCTCATAATCCCGGCATGTTCGGAAGAATTTGTCCATTAAATCTTTTGTGATACTATCTAATGACTTTGGAACCACTTCCAGTAGTTAGTCAATCCGTCCATTAACAAATTTTCTTGCTTCTCATTTTGCATGATACCAGTTGCACTCTATAGGATTTAGTTCACAGTGGAACTTCAGGAAAAATATGCAAATGTGTCCACGTTGTTCCACTAATTCTTTGATAATTTTTTTTTGGATTTTTAGTCATCATTTTTACTTAATGTAATATATGTCTCTCATTTTTGCAGTATTCAATCCCTTGGTATTGATGCCTCTCTCCTGTAGGACAAACTTCATTCCTTTAGATTGTCCATCACTAAGAACCATTGACTGATGTGTGCCATTCCAAGTGGTGTCCCTCATGATCGGTTGTTTGCCTCCTGGGTGTACATTCATGTCAGCTGCATTGAGTCCATCACTAGGATATTTTTTGTGACTTGGAGCATTAGGCCAAGCTTTGTAGATTCCTTGCTTCCTGTCACCTGCCCGCATCCTTTCTAGGCTACCGCATCTACAATTATTATTGAATTTTCAGGCTTATGAATCTCATTAGCAGGTGGCCCTTAATGATATTCATGGATGAAGCAGTCGTATAATAATTCTGCAGTATTGTGGCCAATGAATAATAAATTTTTAGGCAATAATAGATAATAACCGCCCGCCCGCATACTCTTGGCATCTTGATGGTGACGGGAAACAAGGATATTATTACTACTGGCCTTATCAAACATGAAAATCCCAGTTGCGTTGGGAAATACTCATTCAAATACATCAATAGCCTTGTCTACTTGTGCAGTGAACATAACACTGTTATAATAACCATCTTTTTGTGTTTCACGCAGTAACCGTGCCTCTCCTTGATCATCTCTGAGATATCCGTAGCCTTCAACTACAAAATCAGACACCATTATACTTGCTCCTAAGGAATTTTGCCGAAGACACTGAATATGACCATCACCCCAGAACCCTGTTTGATCAGCATTCCAGTCGTTAAGCCAGCGGTCCAAAACACGTACAAACGTTGCAGATCCAGGAAGTGCATCCGGTGCAACATTCCAGTGCATGCAATTTTTGCCGTTTTTTATCTATTTTTCATACCTGTTCTATCTAGGGCATCTTTCACTTCTAGGACTCCAAACAAAGACCAGAAGACAGAGCAACTCTTCTACTTTCAGCTCGTTTAAGTCCTATAACCTGGAGACGTTCATGAGCTCCGCGGTGATCGCTTTTGTGCATGCTGTTTGCAAGCATTAATAAAAGTGCCTCGTGCAAAAAGTTTTGGTTTCCTTGGATGGATTCCCATGATTCAAGCACCATTCAATAGCTCTTGTATTGCTCTACAATATGAGACTGGAACGAAGTTTTTCCATCGAGCGGTTCCAGAGTTATACGGCATCAAAAATCAGAAAAGTTCAGTACAACCGCGTGGCATTTTCTATATCTTAAGGTTTCATCGAGTGTCTGACCTTCTGACCATCCAAGAATGAGCTATAGGCTTAGTAGCGCTCATTATGAAGCTCCAAGTTTCTAGGGAGGAGGCGTCGTCATCCAGATGGGTAGTATCTTTGTGCTCACAATTTCAAGGACTGAAGGTTGGTGTCAAGTGTGTGTGAGGCCAAGTAGCTAGCTAGCTAGCCATTCAACTATGTATACTTACCAGGCAAATAATAAAGCCCAGGGATGAGGGCGAGCCTTTTACCAGCTAAAGAACAAGCAACACAGAAGAGTCTCACTGTTGTGCCTATGCCATTATGAAAGTCGGCTTACATCAAAGCCGAAAATGACAAGTTCCAAGGGGGTGGGCGTAATTTCTCAAGCAGTTCGAGTTCAGTTCTCTCTCTCTCTCTGTTTTCAACCCACCCCATATACATACACAATTCATTAGGTGATAATCAGCTACCTATTGATGTCAGAGTAGGATGGTGAGAGGGGGCAGAAATGGAGTTCCACAGCCTAGAGAAGGGGCTGCCTAGGCCTCAGGCTGTAGCTTTGTAATGAAGCTGACTTCTGAGGTGCTGAAAGCCTACTCCATTTACTGAGGTCCTCACTTCTACCGTCTCTTGCAGATGATCGAGTACTTTCTCTGTCAACCATAGCTTTTATGATGCCAGATGACATAGGAGACTGGTTGTGAAAGCTTTAACAACCTTAAGCAAACCTTTAAGAAGGCATTTGGTAGCTAGAAATCTTTGTAGCACCTAGATAATGCTGTGTTATCATTGGTTTGTATGTATTCATTCAATATTTGTATTGTGAAAATATCAATTTTTGTACTGTTTTTAACAGCGTGTAACTCTGGAACCACTCAATGGAAAAACTTCGTTCCAGTCTCATATTGTAGAGCAACACAAGAGCTATTGAATGGTACTTAAATCATTGGAAGCCATCCAAGAGAACCAAAACGTACCACTTTTTGCGCGAGGCACTTTTGTGAGCACTTGCAAACAGCATGCACAAAAGCAATCGCCACGGAGCTTATGAATGTCCCCGGGTTATGGGACTTGAACGAGCTGAAAGTAGAAGAGTTGCTCTGTCTTCTGGTCTTTGTTTGGAGTCCTACAAGTGACAGATGGCCTAGATAGAACAGGTAAGAAAAATAGATAAAAAACGGCAAAAATTGCATGCACTGGAATGTGCCACTGGATGTACTTCCTGGATCTGCAACAGTTGGACCACTGGCTTAACGGCTGCATTCGAGTAGAATGTAGATTCATCCTATACAACTCTCAACAAAGGTTTTTCTTGCCCGATAAGGGATGAAGGGATGAAGGGATGCTGATGGCAGAAATGGTGAAATGCTTTTAACATCCAACTCTCTCATTCTCATTTTGGCCAAAAAATCACATCTGCATCTTCTCTTTCATGGCCATCAAAAAATACACCTTTTTTGTGATCACACTGTTTGAAACCAAGACAACGAAGATACAGTCGAGCTGTCTCCAGGCAAACATTGACATTGAACTTATAATGGATCCATTGTTTGAACATGTAAGTGGTCATGTTTGGTTCACCCTTCCTGTAAGCATTCTCTCTGATGTATGTTCGAGCAGTTAGTTTGAACTCTTTGCTGTGAATGAGAGAATCATGGACTGATGCTTTACCACGATCTGATGATAACTCGAGTTCAACAAATTCATCAACTTCATCTAAATTTGAATGTGCAGCCATGGAGGTAAATAATGCAAAGGCCCATTTTCGTACATGCTCAGAGGAATATCCACAAACTTGTGCAGCTAGTTCAGCTGCTTCCATAATGCTATATTTCATATTTGCCATTGCCGATGTCATTACATTGATTGCTATTCCTTTTTTTATTTCAAACGTTAGATTTCTGTTTATGTATCCTTGTAAACATTCCCTACCTTTGTTGAACAAAGTTTGATTGTTTTTAAATATATGGAAGAGAGTCATCGTTTCTGCATGCAGTGTTTGCATCCTGAACTGGTGTTTGTACTAGTGAGTCATGATCCGTAAGATTGCTCAGGTTGGCCATTCTCACTTCTACTCCTTTCTTTGGATCCCCTCTGCTCTTTTGCACTCTGAAACTAGTAGGGCAGCTGCAGATTCCTTGCTGGCTCTGGTGCTGCAAGTAGGAGCATCAACTTGATGGGTAACCTCAGCAAGAAAGGCACGGATACCACACTTCCGGGTAGGTCGCACACGGGCTTTGTTTTCAGAGATGAACTGCCGATCACAGGCTTGGTTCTGAAAAGAACCGGTTATAGAAACATCACGCTCCAGCTCCATCCGATTGAATCGCAGATTAAACTGCGTTTGAAAATTGGCGCGCGGTTTGAACGCGGCGTGCGCGTGTATGGCGCCCGCACGCGGAACATGCCTACGTCAATATTAATTTTATGTGCTGCGTCATCTGTACATATTTTTTTTGTATGGTGTTATATGGAAAAGGTGTCTGAAAACGTCCAGGTCAGATCAGTTATACATGCTATAAGTTTGCATTGTGCAACATAAAATTGTCATTAAAATGTTCATGCAACTTTCTCCCCTTTTCCTTGGTAGCACTGTGTGGTTTGTAAGCTCTACCATAGAGCTAACCCGCGTTCTGACTATTCACTTCGTTGTGGAGATACAGTGCTCTGTGATCGCGCCACACCCCCAATAATCGAGAAATTACAATCCAAAGGCGTTGGTATGCATGCGTATGGCATTTCCGCATACTACGCTTACCCGGAAATCAATTAAATGGACCTGGGTGGAGTCATTCGAAGTTAACGTCAAGATCGAGCAAGAGTTGAATTTCATTGTTGACGACAGCCGATTATTCTTTGATGCCCAAGAAGCTAAAAAGATGAGCAAACGTACAGTAGTTCGATTTGCCACATCACATAATTGTAATCAATAAAATTAATATAAAACATGCTGGATACACTGAGTAGGTACAATATATATTCGTCACTGCAATTTGTCCATATTGCTGAAAAGCACATCCCTTTGTTTCACAAGTATTTCGCTTGATATGCCTCCAGCTTGAATGAAGATCTTTAATTTACTGAATGCTGATGCTGAATGTATGTTGTGAGCAGACTAGCAACTTTAGAAGGCGTAAGACGTCTCCAGAATGTTTCTCTGGTATTTCATCATCAGAGTAATCAGAAACGAGCATGCATAGTAGTGTTTGGGGACGCTTTGAGCCTGTAGGTAGGACAGTAGGGATAGCAGAATGAACCATGAAATACAAATAAAGATTCTTTGCAGACAACTTAACTGTTTGGTATAACTTACCGACATTTTGACTAGATGCTCTAGTTATCCTCAGGGCAAAAGTGAAGCGAGGAGGTGCAAAAAGCTGGTGCTCTTATAGGCATGGTTACTGCACTCGTGTGCCCATGTGCCTTAGTGCAAAGACTGAAGGGCTGGCACGATTAGCACTAACGCAGTTGCCCCCGCCCCCTAATTTCTTTCATAGTTGCAATCCAGCAACCTGGTAGCTCGTAGCCCCTGTCTCGATTGAGCCTGTTGTTTGCCGGAATCCTCTTGATGTGTACGGCTTCCTTTTACCTTTAGCTGGACAGATCTGGTGGCCCTATCCAGCACTCTGGTTCCGTCCCAATCCAAATGGTGTTGCTGGTCCCGCATGTGTGAACCGGTAATCAATTAAACAGCCCTGGGCAGGGCCGTTCAAAATGAACGTACTGATCGAGCAAGGGTCAAATTTCGTCATTTAAAACGACAGTCGATTGTTCTTCGATGCCCAAGAAGCTTAAAAGGTGAGCTAACTTCAATAGTTCGATGAATCTAGAGTTATCTCAATAGCCCGCTGGCAGAATTTCCAATTACGTAGGTCAAAATGAAGGCTTATTTCGCCTTTGTATAGCACAACTACACAACTACACAACTAGCCTCCATAGTTCGACTTTAGCTATTGAAAACGGGCAAATGTAAATGGAGGAAACAGAAACGGAATAGGAAAGCGGAGCTGGAAATGGTCGTCATAATACTATATGTTGGCCATACGGTAACAGCCACCGTCAGACACACGTGATTTGTCACTGGTGTGCATTTGCTAATTTTGCTGTATATATCCATCTTCATCGCCGTCTGGTGTGACTTATATTAGCTCACACGTGGAAGTCCTTGAAAGGTAGTATTCCTTTTACCAATGGGTAACTTAAACGTACGTTTTATTCCTAGCTGAAGGTAGTTGGCTGTTGACATAATTATTATTATCATAATGCACGCAGGGTCACAGTGCCGAATCGCCGCTGGTGGTGAGCAGTGGAGAGTCCACTTCTGAAGTAGACAGCGATGGCCCTTCTTGGAAGAAGAAAGAGGTTTGTCTTCTTAGTAGCTAGAGTGACTCAGACTTACATATTTGGTAAGAGGGAGAATCATTTGGATATTGGTCTTATATCAAATAGCAAAATTTAGTACACTAAAATACGGATCAAGTGGCAAGAACGGCACCGCAAAAATTTTCAACCATAGAAGATACCGGTAACCTAAAACCCTGTCACAATAGCACCTGAAAATTTGGGTCTGTGTTAATATGGCACCTACCTCTCAATGCAGTTACCATGTAAACAGGCAGTGGCTCTCAAGTGCATAATTCAGTTGAAGTTATCAGAGTTTGCATAATGGCATAGCTTCGTGCCTTCCCCCCAACACTTAGATCACTGACTCTCAAGCAGAACCCTGTTTAGGTGCAGGGTATGTAGTCAATAGTATACCAGTACCCTGTTCAGGTGTAGGGTATGTTGTTCAATACTCCTGATATTGAAGATGCGCTATAGTATACACAGTGAGCCATGCTACATGTATATGCATGCATGTAGCGGTGAGGGTTCTGCACTCCTGTGCATTCATTTTGATCGGAGATTTTGACTGCCCATACAAAACGTCTGTCATATATTGTATGACACTTCACATTCATGACACTCACAGCACTTCTAGGAGAGTGTGCATACAATCTAGAGTATACGAGTTTCGCGTTCTGACACTGGTCATGATAGCAAAGTGTGTGTGTATGAGAGCATGTGTGTGGTGGGCTTGTGTTGGATATTTTGCTGACTACTTTTCATTGTATATCGTGTAATACCAAGTGCTAACCAACCTGCCAATCTTCTGACTTGGGCTTTAGGAGCTTTGTATAATGTACATGTACTATACATGTATCTATTGGAGCACGTACCTCACACTGCCTGTACGACTTGCCGCCGTTCATATACATATTATTGATGACCCTTACTTTCAACAAGCTTGACCATATACAGGGCACATGGTGTATCTAAGGATGATTAATGTGCTTGGCAGAGCAAACTTACGATCAATCCCATTTGTGGCCCTTATCAAGCAACAAATCCTCCATTCTTGAGTGATCATGTTATAGATGATATTGCTATTCACCTAGGCAATTTATGTGGACAATATTAATGATAGACCAGCTTGTACATGTGTGTGGGTACTATGTTTTATTTGTACACTTACAATAAATAATTGTGTGTATGATTTGAATTAGCTGAGATAGGTGCTTTTGCCACGTGCTAAGGCGCTGTTGATCCATGTGCAGGCTATGTTGCCAGAATGCATTTTTGGACTAGCCAAAAATGTCATTTGTTTATAACCAATAACCCCCTCCAATTAAGTGGTAGTTATCAAAGATATGTCTTAACTTGAGTAGAGTGTTCAGATTACCAAATTTCAAGTTTCCCAATATTAAGAGCCATTTCACCAAAATTAATTGTAGTTATAATCATGATAGATGTTGGTTTTGCATATTCTACAAAGTGGTGAAGCCGCGAGTAGAATTGCGAAACTAACATCTATTTTGGTAGCAGTCACTACTGACCCGTTAACCGATTAGTGCCGGGATTTACGCGCGCATGCGCGCTGACGGGACGGAATTAATTTTATGGGCGGAGAGAAATTTGACATCACGGAAGTCTGGAGGTCATATCGCCTAAACGATCGACCTTTTGTATTAGCAACACGCGTTTTTCAAAGAGATGGTTGCCTAAGCTACCCGTTGATACCAAGAACGCCAGCCGATCTTGAGAATCAAAGGAATTTTGAGGGACAAAAGCCAAGCGGTAAGTGAATTCATAAGATAAGGGGGGTACGAAGGGCATATGCCGCACTATTTGCGATATTAGAGTTGCGCATGTGTGCAGATGTAAGACGATTTTCATTACATCAGACTTTTAAGTTGAAACGACAATTTAGCTATCAATGGCCAATTTGAAATGCATGTTCAAGTACTTACCTTATGTTAATTAGGACTACAATTAAGCCACGCCCAATCGGAAGCAATAAAACACACGCACACACTGCACACAGTGCCAGGAACGCGCCCACATGCTAAATTAGCCCTAATTAGTTTTTCGTTGCGGTTAATTGTTAAGAAAGAATGCCTTGATCTTGCTTTGATGTGGGCAATTACCAGTCTTTTCTTCAGGGGCCACTTCCGGCCGCTACAATTACACGCGCATAATTATCCCTGGCTCTTTCTGAACATGCCCATCTTTGACCAAAAACACTCATATGGCCTCTTCGGCCACCCACCCCCCCCTCACGATTCACTAACAATCCTCACGCCCACACACTTTAATTAAATTGCGTGGGCGTGAGGTGGGCAATATGACACCTAAACCACATCAAAGTCATAAGTGAGGTGCATGCTGTGTAACCACGCCCTTTTAATTGCCCAGGTCTCAGGGGTGTGGCTGCTAGAGCCGGAAGTGTTCATTTAATATCCTCAATGGACCGGAAGCCGAGCCGGAAGGGAGGGGCCAGGCCACGCCCAAAACAGCACCATCCTGTGCCTCAAGGGCCACCATTCTCAATCAAGTGCCGACTTGCCACCGGATGTCCACCGGAAGCCCACAATCAATCCCAATTAAAACACACTGCTTCCTCAAGGCCAAAACACACACAAACACATCAAGGCCGTTCTGCCACACCGCCCACGCAAGAGCTCACCTCATTTCCTGTGTGGGCGGGGTAACATCACGTCATCGCAACCACATCCGCTTCAAACCATTGTCAGCTTCCGTCCAGCCGTACGGTCCCCTCGATCGCACCGGAGTACAGTGCCTCATTAACTGACATGGCCTCACCTTTGACCTCCTGCCACGCCCCCAAAGCCTCCTCGCGGGGTTCAAAGGTCACCACCGCTTCCGGGACACGCCCACCTATCGCCACGGCCAAGTCCCAGGCGCCGATATCCAAGCACTGGCCCGTGAAGCCACGCCCAATCGGAAGCAATAAAACCTGCATTAACGCATACGCACACACTCCACACAGTGCCAGGAACACGCCCACATGCTTAATTAGGCCTAATTAGCTTTTTTTTTTTTTTTTTTTCAAGGCGACCAGAACACTAAACAGAAAAAAAAATGTCCAGAAAACCACCTAGGATGCACAGTAGAGCCATACAAAGCAAGCAAACAAGCTTTACTGCAATTTTGAGAAATTTTCTAAATAACGCACACCACGGGTATTCCCCGTTTTTCACGTAGCGCGTGGGCGGAAAACATTGCAAACGCATGGCTTCCCTATACAAACATATGGGGAAACTTCAAAGGGCCATAACTTTAATTCTAAGGCGTGAATTAAAAAAATCTGTCATCAAATCTTGTATTTCGATCCATTCTGCGTGCCCGTATAAAAATTATCTCCCCAAGTGCTCCCAATTCCCCCAAACATTATTTATTGCAGAAATCTTTTTCTACTTAGTGTTTAATAAGTCGTTGCGGTTAATAGTTAAGAAAGAATGCTTTGATCTTGCTTTGATGTGGGCAATTACCGGTCTTTTCTTCAGGGGCCACTACCGGTTGCTAATTACACGTGCATAATCATCCCTGGCCGATTCTGGACACGCCCACCTTCGACCAAAAGCACTCGTATGGCCTCTTTGGCCACGCCCCTTCACGATTTGCTAATTGAATTAGCCAATCCTCACGCTCACGCCCACGCAATTTAATGGTACCTTAATCAGTGCTACTTTAAGGTACCATTTAATTGCGTGGGCGTGAGCGTCAGGAATGGCTAATTCAATTGGCGAATCGTGAAGGGGCGTGGCCGAAGAGGCCATACGAGTGCTTTTGGTCGAAGGTGGGCGTGTCCAGAATCGGCCAGGGATGATTATGCGCGTGTAATTAGCGACCGGAAGTGGCCCCTGAAGAAAAGGCCGGTAATTGCCCACATCAAAGCAAGATCAAAGCATTCTTGCTTAACTATTAACCGCAACGACAAAAAAAAAAAAAAAAAGCTAATTAGGCCTAATTAAGCATGTGGGCGTGTTCCTGGCACTGTGTGGAGTGTGTGTGTGTGCGTTAATGCAGGTTTTATTGCTTCCGATTGGGCATGGCTTCACAGGCCAGTGCTTGGACATCGGGGTCGGGGACTTGGCTGCGGCGATAGGTGGGCGTGTCCCGGATGCGGTGGTGACCTTTGAACCCGTCCAGGAGGCTTTGGGGGCGTGGCAGGAGGTCAAAGGTGAGGCCATGTCTGTTAATGAGGCACTGTACGGCGGTGCGATCGAGGGGCCCGTACGGCCGGACGGAAGCTGACGATGGTTTGAAGCGGATGTGGTTGCGATGACGTGTTGTTACTCCGCCCACACAGGAAATGAGGTGAGCTCTTGTGTGGGCGGTGTGGCAGAATGGTCTCCAAGTGTTTGTGTGTGTTTTGGCCTTGAGGAAGCTGTGTGTTCTAGTTGGGATTGATTGTAGGCTTCCGGTGGACATCCGGTGGTTAGTAGGCACTTGATTGAGAATGGTGGTCCTTGGGGAACAGGGTGGGGTTGTTTTGGGCGTGGCCTGGCCCCTCCCTTCCGGCTCGGCTTCCGGTCCATGGAGGATATTAATGAACACTTCCGGCTCTAGCAGCCACACCCCTGAGACCTGTGCAATTAAAAGGGCGTGGTTACACAACATGCACCTCACTAATGACTTTGATGTGGTTTAGGTGTCATATCCCCCACCTCACGCCCACGCAATTTAATGGTACCTTAATTTTAGTGAATTTCCATAGACTCCAACAGATACCGGGACAGTCCTGGATATTTAGCAATTGTCCCGGATCCCGGAAGGCTCTACTACAGTTGGTCCTGGATGAGGTCCAGACACTAGCATATATAAACACTGGTATAGCTAGTACTACAACTAATCAATTATTGGTGGTAAAATGATCGAATAAACAGCTTGTGGTAGTGTTTTGCAAACTTTGGTTTTGCAGTAGCTAGCTAACAACACTATAAGAGGCCTACTTCGCTTGCAAATTTATGCTCTAGAAATTTATTTCTAGGCATTGATAATCATCAAAATTTGATGATAGTGGGTGTGGTATGGGTGGAATTGTTAGGCGGGTCTAGTGGGTGTGGTCTATGTCCCTGGAATTGTTCAGGAAAAGTTGGAGCCTATGAATTTCACTATTAATAATTTTAGCGGATTAGCTATAGTCTCATGCAAGTTTTGACACCTATCAGACAGCTTTCAGTGATAAAGAATTAGACATCTCAGATACTAGATTTCTAATTATAAATCTAGACTGACTTAGCAACTAGGTAGCCTGGCATGTGCTCTCAAAGTTTAAGGTACCATTTAATTGCGTGGGCGTGAGCGTCAGGAATGGCTAATTCAATTAGCGAATCGTGAAGGGGCGTGGCCGAAGAGGCCATACGAGTGCTTTTGGTCGAAGGTGGGCGTGTCCAGAATCGGCCAGGGATGATTATGCGCGTGTAATTAGCGACCGGAAGTGGCCCCTGAAGAAAAGGCCGGTAATTGCCCACATCAAAGCAAGATCAAAGCATTCTTGCTTAACTATTAACCGCAACGACTTAAAAAAAAAAAAAAAAAAAAAAAAAAGCTAATTAGGCTTAATTAAGCATGTGGGCGTGTTCCTGGCACTGTGTGGAGTGTGTGCGTTGTTTTGGGCGTGGCCTGGCCCCTCCCTTCCGGCTCGGCTTCCGGTCCATGGAGGATATTAATGAACACTTCCGGCTCTAGCAGCCACACCCCTGAGACCTGTGCAATTAAAAGGGCGTGGTTACACAACATGCACCTCACTAATGACTTTGATGTGGTTTAGGTGTCATATCCCCCACCTCACGCCCACGCAATTTAATGGTACCTTAAAAATTTCTTTTCTAAAGTTTCTCCTCCAAATATAAATTTCACATAATACTATTAGCTATTTGTGATTTTTTGTAATTATGTATGGGTAAGTTCACCCCAGTCGTCCTAAACACGCAGATCCAGGAAGCGTAGCTATCTGGTACCACATTCCAATTTTTTGCCGTTTTTTCAGGTCATTCTTTGGACTCCAAATAAGACGGAGTAACTATTCTACTTTCTGCTTGTTCAAGTCCTATATATAATTATTGCGGAGACATTTATGAGCTCCATGGCAAGCACTTTTGTGCACACTACTCGCAAGCACTCACAAAGTGCCTCGTGCAAAAAGTGGCACAATTTAGTTCCCTTAGATGGATTCCCATTATTCAAACACCATTCAATAGCTAGCTCTTGTGCTGCTCTACAGTATGAGACTGAAACGATGTTTTTCCATCGAGCGGTTTCAGAGAAACATGACATTGAAAATCACAAAATTCCAGTATAACCTGCGTGGTGTTTTCAAGAAAAACTGACCCAAGCTGATGCTGTTCATGTGAGAATCCGGGCCCGTGTGGGTGTTACTTATTCACTGCATCAGGTTGGGTGACTCTTACATGTATATAGCCATACCCATTGTATGCACGGTATGGATGGGAGGGGCTGGCTGCCTGTGGTTAGCAGGGTTTGGTCTCTAGCATTTTTCTATGAAAGGGGTAAAATAACGATTGCCATCAGTGACAATATAGCTATACAGTGGTGGTCTAGTGGTTGGAGCCCTTGTGTGTGGAGCAGTATGTAACGGGTTCAAATCTCGTTTACACTTGGAGCGACTTCTTTTTTTTTTCTCCTTGAAATTTTTAAGTGCTAGCTACTTCCGGCATCAGCTTGGATGAACTTATTAAATTTTAGCCATATCCTTTTGTAATTCGCTAATTTTGCTAAATTTAGTACCTGTAAATAAAAATGATTGTCCTTGATTAAGGTAAATGATGGCATAAACTCGCAAATTCATTGCCTGATTAGTTTCATGTCAAGTATTTGGAGTTTCTAATTGTGTCATTATAGAACTTAGTGCTCTAATTAAGGCGCTTCTCTAATGAACATGCCACCTGCGCCGGAGTCCTAATTTTCACACTCTAATTATGTGCCAATGCCATCCTAGCTATTTATTTTTTCCAGTGTTTGGTCGTAAGGAAATTTTCCATTTGTAGCTAAGTATTTTCCAAAGAGACAGGGAGGGATATTTGGTTGTAAGGAAATTTTCCATCAAGTTGTAAGGATTTTCCAGAGAGACAGGGGAGGGATACGTGGAGAGGTATGTTGCATGCACTATGTTGTAAGGAAATTTTCCATTTGTAAGGATTTTCCAGAGAGACAGGGGAGGGATACGTGGAGAGGTATGATGCATGCACTATGTTGTAAGGAAATTTTCCATTTGTAAGGATTTTCCAGAGAGACAGGGGATGGGTACGTGGAGAGGTATGTTGCGTGCACTAGCTATGTTGTAAGGAAATTTTCCATTTGTATGGATTTTCCAGAGAGACAGGGGAGGGGTATGTGGAGAGGTATGTTGCGTGCACTAGCTATGTTGTAAGGAAATTTTCAATTTGTAAGGATTTTTCAGAGAGACAGGGGATGGATACATGGAGAGGTATGGTGCATGCACTATGTTGTAAGGAAATTTTCCATTTGTATGGATTTTCCAGAGAGACAGGGGATGGATACGTGGAGAGGTATGTAACATTGTTGCATGCACTATGTTGTAAGGAAATTTTCCATTTGTAAGGATTTTCAGAGCGACAGGGGAGGGATATGTGGAGATGTATGTTGCATGCACTATGTTGTAAGGAAATTTCCATTTGTAAGGATTTTCCAGAGAGACAGGGGATGGATACGTGGAGAGGTATGTTGCATGTAGCTACAGTAAGGAAATTTCAAGTTCAATTTGTAAGGATTTCCAGAAGAGATATAATTAGCTATAGCTAGCTGCATGGAGACAAGAGTAATGTTGAATGTATAAGCACACACTGATTATGCAGTGCATGAGGAGTGGTTAATTTTGCTACCACAGAGTATAATCAAATCAGTCACTGAAAAGTGTATGCCTCAGTGGAAAGCACGAGTCACACAGTTGTGTCATCGTATCTTTGTATGTTATCAAACTTGTATAAATAATTGCCATACAGTTAGTCTTACAGCAATACATAAAAGGGAATTGCAGGTCGCAAATCATGCACTATATCACGAAGGGAATAAACCCGAAATATCGGTCCCCAGTTGACTCAGTATGTACTGACAGCGTAGCTCATTGCTCTGTCTCCTTCAGTTGTCCATGATATAAACAACTGAGCGAGCAAAAGCTTTAGATCTTTCCCGTACTTTGTAGGACTTGCCTGATCGTTGATAATACACCCTGGCCACTGGATACGTAGAAAGCGCTCGCTAACGATCGTGTATGCCGAGTGTCTGTGTGACTTACCCTGCCTGATTGAAGCTTTGTATGTACAAGTCTAGGTTATTGCTTCTGTTTGACTGTGTTTCAAGCCTTACAATGTGGCCACTTAGATTTGTGTGCCTACAGTAGTAAGATAACTAATGATATTCTCTTCTCTTTCTTTTACAAAAGGTGTGCTTGATGAATAATATCATTTAAAACTTGCCTGGCCATCTTCACAACCAATGTAAGTTTGCCTTATGTATCCTGTATAATAGTATGTATAATGCTTCTGAGTGTGTCTGTTTAGTATTTGTGCATGGTGTGTGTGTACGAGTGTGTGTGCATGTGTAGGTTTAGTGTATTGTGAGTGTGAGTGTATGTGTACGTATGTTTTTGTTCATCGATGTGTGTACATGAGTATCCATGTGTGTACGTGAGTATGTAGGTGTACGTATGCTTGTTAGTACATGGTCGTGTGTATATGGACATCTTTTGGCATGTATGTGTATATGTATTAGCTAGATAGTGTAGGCATGTTCATGAGTATGTGTACATTCAAGGGTGTGTGTGTACTATGTATGTACACACATGCACACACGCTTGCATGTACGTATACACACGCACGCACACACCGGATGTGCACATACAGTGCCTTGTATAGTGTCTATGTTATCTTATCAGCATGTACTAATTATTATTCATAATTACCATGCCCAGGTGCTGTCCAGCCTACTACTACTGCTGCTACACACACACACACACACACCATGTACACATGCACACATACATACACACACATGTGCACGCACATACATAGATCACATACTGCTTGGATGGATGGTAAGTTGAATGTACTTTAGGCATGACTGTACATGCAGTCACATGCACACACACACGCACACACACACGTGCATGCACACACACACACTCACGCACACACACACACACACAATACACACAGATCGAGTGATGGTCTTTGGATGGTACATGTAAGTAAAATTTTATTAGTTGTATGTATGACCATAAGATAGTTTGACGTGCATGTACCTCACATGCACCATGCATTCACGGAGGATTAGGATTAGGGCCAACGGTAGGGTACTATTTCGTGTACCCTTTGTTTATTGATTATTATAGTATTATGGCTACATAGGTAGGTGTGTGTGCCACCGCAAAAAGCAGTCATCGGGATCTCCTGAGTGACACAACCACTTCGAGCACTCTCTGCAGAACCAGGTTGTGTTCATTCTGCTGTTCTTGGACTTCCTGCATTGGGCACAGTTGCCTCGTCTCCTCTTGGCAGGAATGGAGTCGTCGTTAATCTTGACGGGAAAGTGCCGAAGAGGAAGGGGACGGATGGAGGATGATGTACGTCCACGTCGGCGACGGCTACAATACTCGCCAATCAACTGTGATGCCAGCTCGAGCCGAAAATCCTTGATTGTCATCTTGGATCCATTGGCAGTGTGGTGCTTCATCAGTATGAAGGCGTTGGTGATGGCCACGTCCAGTAAGAAATAAAAAATATATTTGTAAAATTTCCTACTTTTCGTTCGGCAACGGTAGTAGCCTCTTAGTTGATCCCCTCTATCCACTCCACCCATGTAGGTATTGTACATAATGATGGACTGAGGACACGGCACGGGAATCCGTGAACCATCCTGTGTACCTCGAAGGATGGTTCCTGACTCGTCTGGTTGGCAGTTGGTGGCCATGGCAGTAACTACACTCCGGTCAAGCCAAGCTGACGCCGACACTTTGCCCTTCTGAACTGTTACGGATTATCCTCTGTAAGTAGTAGATAGTAGGTGATAATGATATTCATGAATAATTCATTTTTGTATACCTGTTTTTCAGGTTGACCTTCTTCAGCTGCTCTGGGAAGCCTTTGCGATCCTTTCTCGCAGTTCCACATGCATACACACCATCCTCCTCCAACTCTGTCATCAGCTGCTCACTTGTGAAGAAGTTGTCGAAGTATACATGATGGAATTTCCCTTTGAGCGGCTCGGTAAGGGTCTTGACTACTCTAGTTCCCAAGTTTTTCTCGGGTGAGGATCCCTTTCCACAGTAGATGTCGAACTTGGAAAAGTACCCGGTCTGACTATCACCCAAGACCCACACCTTGATCCCTCGCTTTATGGGCTTTTTTGGCATGTATTGCTTTAGCGATGATCTGCCTTGGAATTTAATCATGGCTTCGTCGACTGCGACCTCCTTGTGAGGATGATAGGCTTCTGCAAACTTAGCAGAAAGGTGGTCAATGACCGGGCGAACTTTTCCAAGGCGATCATGTCCTGGAGAGCCTCGTGGTTGCAGAGTGGAGTTGTCAACAAAGTGAATGTACCTCGAGATCTCTAGAAATCGATCTCTTGGTATTCGATCTGCGATTGGGCTGTAGTGCAGGTACTCACTCTTCTTCCAGTAGTCCTTCACTGCAGGTAACTGGTTGATTCCATGAGGATCGAGAACCCCAAAAAAGCCTTCATTTCATCAACTGTGATCTTCGTCCAGGTAGCAAACTTTTCATTTCCCATAACCTCCTCTGCATATGTATTGCTCTCTGTTACCATCAGCTTCATCAGATCATCAGTGAAGAACATCTCGAAGACCTCTCTGGGGGACTCGGGAATCACTGTTGCTGGACCCACTGGTGAGGTGAATGGCTTCACTTCAACTGGTGTCAGTGTACTCGTCCATGTTGCAGGTGGGGATGGAGAGTCGGACGTAAAGCTACCTGTAGATGGAACTGGTGAGGGTGGTGATGGTGGAGTTGGTGTGCTGGGAGACAACAGGAGGGGAGACCTTGGCGGTGGTAGGTGTACTTCAGCATCAGTTTCATCCTCATCCAGTTCCAAGTCTGAAAACTCGTCGTCAGAGCCCTCCATGACCGGTTCATCGGGGTCATCATAGTCCTGGTCATCATCCACATCCTCCAGTACAGCTTCCAGCACCTTCTCAGCAGTGTAGAGCCTCTTAGTCATAGTTCTAGCGCTTCTATAGTCAGTTTATAGGTAGGTAGTTAGCATTTTTGCATGTTAGTATTGTAGCGTACATAGCGTAGGCGTTAGCGTGTATAGCTATATGTATTGTTATTTTTGATACAAATTTGTGGAATAAACTTCTATGTATAGTAGTATAGTTTACTACAGTAATACTTACCTCAACTATCGTGGTTTATCGTCGGTGGAAAGATCGTCTCCGCCCAGGCCTCTTTAGCGAGATATCGTCGCGAGTATATGGCGCTATGCAGCTGACGCATTTTTGCGTCTCCCGCCCTTACGGGCATGCGCGCGCATGACGCAATAATGCGTCTCTCGGCACTAATCGGTTAACATACTAATGACCCTCTATCACCTCTAACTATCCCACAGTTTGGGGTTCAAGATTATGTTGCTATGGTAACTACTACCTAATACATTTGTACTGCTATCTTGCACTAACTCATGCTATTCTATACAAATGTTGAGTCACATAATAATGTCATCAAGAAGCATACCAACTATACTGCTCAAGAACTACCACAATTTGTGGAGAAAATGAAAAGCTTGATCATTAACCAAAAGGAAGAAATTGAACATGCTGTAGTGGGAATAGGAGAGTACAGGGTATCGAAAGATTTTGCTCATCTTGCAGTAGATGCCCAGAAGTATGTCTTGATGTCAGATAAACAAAAGGCGAATGCAATTAATCGATTTTTTTAGTGCCCCATATGAGAATAAGCACCTATCTGATGCAGTAGAAATGAACAGTGAATATCTGTTTTTAAGCTCCAGCCAAGAAAATCCATTACATCAGCTTCCTATACCTCAATGTGTAGCAGACAAGTTGTGGCGACAGAGCAAGGAGCTGACTTCATCAGAGTGACAAAATTATGTGCTTGTCCAGGTTGTACTGATGGAAGTGCATGGTTAGTCAAAAGCACCATTCTAACCCACCAGCAACCTTTTTTGTAGAGTGTCAAAAGACGAGCCAAGTATCATGTGAGAAAACTGCACTTTTTCATTCCTGCAGTGTGTGTGCACACACTGTGGCTATAGCAAAGAAAAAGGGCTGCTTGGATTCTCTGGTGAAGTGGCTGAGTAAGCGTGATGATCTGAATGTCCTAAAGCTAGCTAATTCAGGGTTACCTAAGGGAGCCGGAAAGAAAGGGAATACCAAGAGGAAGTTTTCGACTAAATTGAGCACAAAAATTGTGAAAAGAATGTTGGAAAATGTCAGTGATGATGTATTCACTCCTCGAACGGGTGTCACTACAAAATTCATAGGAAACCATATGGTGTAGTGGAATCTTTGGCCCTGGAGACATCACTTGCCACATCATCTCATGCTACGTTCACTGACCCTTCCTATCTGCCTCATGTACCTCTACCTGTTACCTCGCCACTTCACGAATCCCCACCTCCTGTGCTTCCTGGCTTGCAGTCATGTATAAATGGTTCTTACAGCTCTCCGTGTGTCATTCCTCAGTCTCCTGCTTCAGTACAACAGCTGCGTGCTCCTCCACCGCTCATTAGAGCTCCTGTTCAGGTTTCAATGCCAGTTATGTATGCTCCAATGTATTATTCATAGAACCTTGAGTCACAAAAGGAGTGTGAGGAAATGTCATTTCATCTGGTGTTTGTAAAAGGAGATATGTGACCGGATTTGGGAAAACCCTCCGTATGGGATTTTTTCAGAAATTTGAGTTTGATGCATGGTTGATAAGCTCTAGCATAGAGCTAACCCGCGTTCAAGTCTTAGGCCGATCGCACGCTTCGTTGTTGAGATACAGCACTTTGTTTGTGATCGCGCCACACCCCCAATAATCGAGAAATTACGGTCTAAAGGCGTTGCTATGCACGCGTATGGCGTTTCCGCATACTACGCGTGACCCGGAAATCAATTAAATGGACCTTGGCGGAGCCGTTCGAAATGAACGTAAAGATCGAGCAAGAGTTGAAATTCGATGTTGACAATGACAGCCGACTGTTCTTAGATGCCCAAGAAGCTAAAAAGGTGAGCGAACGTACAGTAGATCGATGAATCTAGCTGTATCTAGGTAGAGAATTCTAATTACCGCCCATAGCAACGGGCTCCATGTACGGTGGCTGTGCCGACTAGGTGGGTCCAAATGAAGGCTTATTTCGCCTTTGTATAGCACGACTAGCCTCCGTAGAAGACGGCAACAGTTACAAGAAGGGTTGTTCGACATGTATATGACAAAATCTGGACTTTAATAAATTTGGACCTGAGCTACTAAAAACGCGCATTGCGCGAATCGCGCGCGGATCCCATACGGAGGGTTTTCCCAAATCCGGTCACATATATCGAAATGTGGTAGCTGTGGCAAAAAGGACTTGCGTGATGTATGTGGGACACCGCACCCTCCACCAGAGGATTTATGTCTCCAGCACAAAGAATTTGTTTGACAATCCTCATACAGGTAATTGTCAGAGATCACATGATCAGAGAAATGTTTACTATCATGCTTGCAAAGCTTGTGCAGAGAGAGTGTTACCATCCCAAAGTGATAATACCAACTGAAACCCGTGTATGATTGTCAGCTATCCATATACATCATATTATGCAAGAATTTGGACTTGAGATATTGAATATGTCTTATGAGCTGGTTAGCTAGCTAACTAGCTCACAGTAAAATATTAATTTCAGGAACACTTTCATTTCTATGGTTAATCCACACACGCTTTTTTTTCTGTTAACTGTCTATTGTAGTCCTGGCACTAATCTTCCTGTGGTGTTAGAAAAGGGCAGACTTATCACTCCACTTTCAGAAACTAGGGGGCTGAAAACAATTCTTCGCACTTTGCGCAGTGACGACCACTTCCAGTTTACGCTTTCCTATTCCATTTCCGTTTCCGCTTTCTGTTTTCTTTGATTACATTTACCCATTAAAAACGCGCATTACGAGATCGCGCGCGGATCCCATACGGAGGGTTTTCCCAAATCTGGTCAATTATTTAACTCACATCACATTAGTCCGCAAGAACCTTTCTACTAATTTGCCACTGCCTATGGAGGGTATACATAAGTTACCAAGGCAAAATAAGCCTTCACTTTGACATACCCTAGTCTGTACAGCTGCCGTACATGGAGCCCATGCAGTATGGAGCAGTTTGTCATAGAAGTGACATGATTGACATGCTTAGTAAACAATGCCAACCACAATCTATTCCGAAGTCTTAACTTTAACAGAATATTAAAAAAGCTGGGCTAAAGCTTAGGCACAGATGGGAATTTCCTTTTCAATCCCATAAGTGATCAGCTGAAGGACTTCATCGATATAGGCATAGACAACTATGGAAATTGGTAAACAGCTAACTTAAGTCACACCCATTCATACTAGAATTATATGTCTATTAAGCTACATTATTATACTCTGCTACCATTATTATACATTTAACAGGAAGATGGCTCACCCTCAAGGTGTGGGTTTGTGGATACTGTAGAAGACTGGGAGAATATCTGGATAGAATGAACGAGAATAAGGAGTGGGGATCCGCTTACTGCTCTAGCAGATGCTATAGGTGTACCAATCCTAGTAACCTAGTAACAACGGATTCCCTAGGATGAAGAGCGATATTGAGTCAGGATATATCCAAATAAAGTCCAACCTGAGCAGCCGTTAAGCCAGCGGTCCAATTGTTGCAGATCCAGGATGTGCATCCGGTGGCATATTCCAGTGCATGCAATTTTTGCCGTTTTTTTACTATTTTTCTTACCTGTTCTATCTAGGCCATCTTTCACTTCTAGGACTCCAAACAAAGACCAGAAGACAGAGCAACTCTTCTACTTTCTGCTTGTTCAAGTCCTATAACCCGGAGACATCCGCGGCGACCGCTTTTGTGCATGCTACTCTCAAGCGCTCACAAAAAGTGGCACGTTTTGGTTCCCTAGGATGGATTCCCATGATTCAAGTACCATTCTATAGCTCTTGTGTTGCTCTACAATATAAGACTGGAACAAAGTTTTTCCATCGAGCAGTTCCAAAGTTATACGCTGTTAAAAATAGTATAAATTTTTATTAATTCACCATAGAAACATTGAATATAATACGAAAATCAATGATAACGCTTTCTAGGTGGTACAAAGATATTGTGCAGCCATCAAAGGCCTTCTTGAAGGTTTGCAGAAGGTTGTTAAAGCTTTCATAATCAGTCTCCTATGCCATCATCGCACATTGACAACTACGGTTGATAGAGAAAGTGCTCAAGCAGCCACAGCGATGGTGCAAGGACCTAGATTGAGTAGTTAGTTCTATCAGTACCTCAGAAAAACAAAACTAAGTCTGAGGAGGCCTAGGGAGCACCTTCTCTTTGGCGGTGGAACTCCAGTGCTCCCCCCTCTCATCATCTCATACTCATCGATAGCTGATCATCACCTAAGAGATTGTGTACATGCACATACATGGGGTAGGGGTGTGTGTGTGTGAGAGAGAGAGAGAGAGAGAAAGAAAAGAGGGAGAGAGAGTGAGACAGGTGGGACAAGTGCTAGCATATTTAACCTCCATGGATGTGAACTTGTGCTTTTCTGATTTACACAAATTATGGCACAGGTACATTAAAACTATTCTTTTGCCATTTCAGCTGGTAAGGCTCACCCTCATCCCAGGACTTCATTATTCACCTGATACAGAAGTTAGGTATTTGCCTCACACTAGCCTTCAGTGAATCGGTAATTGTAAAAGCTGGACTGTGGACTGCGGACTGGACTGGACTGGACTGACGACCATTACCTGCACGAACTCGGACCGACTTTTTTCGCGTCCGTAGTATGAATTTGGCCGACTCTCATATCAGATAGATATAGAGTAGCCTGCAGGTGAATCTGAGCCTGTTTGCATTACGAGCACTTAACTCGTATATGTGGTGTGATTGATATCGATGTACTTCATCCGCATCCGCAAAATAATAGCCAGTCGGCTCGGATTTCAGGCACATGGTTTTTGCAAGGCCGAAACGCCAAAATTCAATAATTACTTCCTCCTGAATGAACTTCATGCCAACACAATGATTATTACTTCAACTCGGATTCAATACCCAATCATTTATAAAATTATGCGTTTAATAAACACGAGGAAGAGTCATTAACCATAAGATAAAGCCACATGTCTAGTCAAAAAAACTTTCACCTTGAACTATTAAACAGTAATCTGAAATGTGTTCATCAAATGCTGCACGTGAGCAGTGCAGAGATTAGTGCGAATATCTTCTGGGATACGAACACTGGAAGGAACAAACAATGGTTCTACAGCCTTAATGCACTCCACTTTGAAGTGATAATGGTACACAGTTGGCCGTTTTGGAGTAATCAAATTGCCACTGGAGTCTCGGAATGGACGCTGCTCTGCACGTGCTATAGTAAGATCAAATGGGGGACTAGGACTAGGAACAGCACCATCAGATGTCTTTAAACTGCCTCGGCATCCTTGACACACTCGTATATTGCCCTTAATGAATTTCAAATAAAACGGGTTGACATTTGGAGCCGGTGGTGGAGTTGGTAGCGTTGACGGTGTTGGTGGAGTCTGTGGGACAGAGATAAGAAGAGGAGGTGGTCTGGAAGAGCTAGGAAGTAAAACATACATTGTAGTTGATCTGGCTTGTGGATGCTCCAATGTTCACTCCGCTCGGGCCACACTCGCTAGCAGCACTACAACATTGGGCTACAGTTACCAAATGTTCAGGTCTAGCATTGCTTCTTGTCCTCTTTCGTTTAGAACGACCACCTTTTTGTCCTGCCCGCCCTTTGGGAAGACCTTCCATTCCCAACACAGTGATATTGGGACAAACTCCAGATGTAGTATACCACTGCAAAAACTGTCTCAACTCGCCATTGGTTTCAGCAACTGCCAAAGTGTGACTACATATCTTGGCTGAATTCCACTGAATACATGCAGAGTCACATACATACTGACCATTGGATCGGTCACTGACAAAATGTGGAGTTTTTCCACTGAAGGAAGACGCCATTTGGGCTCTCCTGTCATCACTTGGTGCAGCAGTAATTCCATTTCCCATAGTTAGGAGTTTCGACGCCTTTTCCCACATACCATGTGGAGTAACCAAAGGAAGTGTCTTGATACCAGAATCCTCAGCATCAACACTCAAACTCGCCCGATTTGTATTGGTACCTTCACTTGATTGAGATACTGCTCTGGCTTTAATTTCTCCTCTGTTATCGAACCTCAGTGATGAAGAATCAAAATCAGCAATGATCTTCTGTTGTTCTGGTCTCATCTTGGACCACTCGAGAATCGATGTTGACAGGTAGTTATACTTGGCACATAACCGGTACTGTCCTCAGCCGGATAGAGCTCGAATCACTTCATCCCTTTGCCCTTCTACCAGTTGCTTTAGGTGCTCATTAAATTTGGGCCATTCATGCTGCTTGTAATCAACCTTTTTCTTAACCATGGCATTGACCGATTCACTAGGGTTAGTGGTAAATATGGCAGGAGAACCAAGCCAAGCTGCCTCCCTGATATCTCTTCTCATGTGACACTTTACTACATCAGCTTGGTATTGAATGAAATATGAATAGAATTGGGGACCAGAAGCTGGGGCAAAAGGTTGCTCGTACTCATCCCACACATCCTTCAACTGCTGCAGCATAGAATCGAATGCTTCTTCGCTAGCACAGTCGACGAGTCCCTCAGTATACACAGAGCCAGAATGCTTGCCAAATATGTCAGCTAACAGTCGATCAGATATAGAACTAGGGAAGCAGAGGGAATGTAATTTTTCCTGCACATTTTCCTTAAAATGGATGAAGCATCGCAGCTGCAATGCATAGGGGAAGTTGTGAGCAAATGCTTCAACTAAAGCTTTATCTCCATCTGCACCAAAACAGAGAGCATTTCTAAGCTTCTTGTTGTGGCTAATGAGTGTCGCTGCAAAGTAATTGAAGGATGGAAAGTCCATCTGTTGGTGAATGAGAACAGGACCAACCATAGCCGGATGCTTTCCCGTACCAACATCTTGCAGCATCCAGTGGCGTAGGTAGGGGGGTGCTCAGAGGGGCTCGAGCACCCCCCTCTGCTCTTGGCCTAGTCACTGAGTCAGTGCCTAGTTCACATAGTCCATAGAACAGCCTCATCCAGCACCCCCTTGGCTACTCCAAACTATCATCTACTACAAAAAAAACAGCTTAGAAGACTGTTAGAAACTTATCTTATCCCAAGGTCTGGCCGAAAACCTTGAGCTAGCTCGCTAGCTACATTCGGAACGCGTTCTCTTTGACAATTTGAACTTCGACCTTGGCGGTTAATAAGTGGGCCTAGCTTAAAATTTTGCGTGCGCGCTTTGCGCGCGTATTCCAGCTCCCCCTTACCTAAAATCCTGGCTACGCCCCTGGCATCAGCTGTGGGTAAGTGACTATGGTCACGTAAAACTCGCCAAGATTGAAGGTTGTGTCCACTGTTAGAACTCCAAATTGGCGGTTATCAATGAGAAAGCGTTCCATATCTCGAAGCTGCCAATCAAAGAAAAGAATTGATTGAGGAGAAGGAGCTGCTTTGACATCTCTCACAAATGCATTATCTTTTCCTTGCGTGAGCTTGCATTCAAGCATGACTGAATACAAAACATTCTTATCATGAGCACAGTGGCTGCGACGAACATTGCTTATCTGCTGCCTATACGGGGCAACATACTAGTGGAAGCAACTTCTACTTCACCGCCAGCTTCTTTGGTTAGAGTAAAAATAGCCGACTTGGGCTTTTCTGATGCAGCAATGTCTCGAATTCGTTCTCGAGCAGAATCAGATGTTCGTAAAAAGGGGGCAGCACTCTTTGAATTTCCATGAAGCTTTACCCCAACTTGAATCTCTGGTCCATCAAATGAATATTGGACTAGTGCCAGCTTATTTCGAGTACCGGTATTTCTGAATGTGTGCGTGCATGAGAGAAAGGGGGAGGGGGGACAGAGTAGTAAGATTGCTAAGAGTTAACAATATACTATTTCAACACAACTCATGCCATGCCATGCTATATGGATCAAAGTTACGTGCTCAGATGTCCAACCAGTGCACCAAGATCAAACAATTTTTCTATACATGTACGTACACTGTGCTACTAACAAAAAAGCCCATGGGTGGTGCATCTTGTGCTAGGCTCAAACAGGGGAATGGGCTGTCAATGGAGATATCAATATATTCGTCCCAAAGGCCAGGTGGAATTAGAGAGTGACACAATTAGTTTTAAAACCCAGTCTCACTACATAGCAAGGCTAGGTAGACTATGAAAGCCCCTATTGGCTCTACATGAGCACTCCTTGAAGTTGTAGACTTAAGCAGGATAATCCTGGGGGATGGGCGAACAATCCATAGTACATGGGCCGTAGTGATAACCAATTTTTCTGTTAACATATGTTCAACTCAATATTTACTCACCTGTTATGTCTGCAATGAGTCTGTGGTAAAGATTGTACGTGTTGTGAACATAATAACGACGGGTCAACATGTGATATAAACCAGAAGACTCCTTGGAAGGCTTTCTGTCTGAAATTCTAATACCGCTTTCAGTTATGCGGAAAAATGTAGATTTTGTTCCCGTTGCATTCCATGATCCCAAGTCATCACTCTTCAGGTCTGTGAATCGCACGACGTCTAAATCAACTACAAATGTTGCATTCTCCGAAACACCGCATGGTCGTACAGTACAAATTTTCGAAGCGTCGATGCTGGAGTTCATCAGAATTTCTATCAGCTGATCAAATGCATATCCTGATGTCACCTTTGAGTAGATCGGTAGGTATTTATCACCCTTGTAGTAGGCCTGGCAGGTATCATCACATTTTTCAAACTTGATCCTATAGGACAATAATACACTAGTTATGACATCATCCTATTATGCAGGCACATGTAGGTAGGCATAATATTAGGCATGTTCATTGGATAGGGTAAGATAGGCAGTAATATAAAACAACTAATTCAATTAAGGTGCATGTCACAACTCAGTTACTATAGCGACATGCCAGGCCAGGTTCCTTTTTTTCCTTCCAGACCACTGATCTGCAACATCCATACATACTAGAACTGCTCTTGAGCTGTCAAACTTGTGAATTTCATGGTGTTTTGGAAATAATCCATGCTCAACTACACTGAATAATATGTACATCCACTAGCTGCTTACTATAGCTGAGCTGCTACATCAAGCAATTCGAATGGATTCCCTACTTGTCACTGCTCTAGATAGCCTAGAGAGCTCTAATCAAGCATTTAGCCCAGAAACAAGAACAAAAACTCTCTGGCACCACACTAAATCTTGCTCAGCTAGGCTAATACTAATATAGTCAGCTAGTAATTGTCAAAAAGGTCAGTCCAACCTTATGTTGCCCTGCTGCATTAATAGTATGCCACACTTGTATTATGGACAATCACAAATCTATTAATACAGAACCCATCTGATGTATACAATATCAGTGACACTGAGTGCACACCCACTCTAATTGTTTATGTGCCAGGTACAGAGAATGTCCACATCAACAGTCACTGTGGTTCCCAGTCACAGACTAGTTGCACACAGGGAGAGAAAGGCACACAGTGCCACTCCCTCCCCACCCCTCACACACATACATACATACATACATACATACACATACACACTACATATATCCCCCTGGCTCAAAATTAATATGTAGGCCTCAGATTCTCAATAGATGTTGCCTATTGCATTCACTGTACTTTGCATGTCAGTTGTCCAGTGGAAAGGATATGGGCAGCAGCTCACACTTGAGTTGCACTACAAGTCACAAAGAAAGGCTATTAGTTTATATAGTGACAGCCAGGTGCCACTACCTAATTTTTCCGAGACAACTGCCACCTGCAAAGCACAGTGATATGGATTATGCACAAATCTATACAGAAGCCATGTGTGGTATGCACCATTCAATAGCAGCTTGTACTATCCCACACACAAGCACACCACAGTCACATACCAGTTGCTATGAAGCTCACCAACAGACATATACAGACTCAATCCCTTTCCTCTCTGCACAGTGCACACACACTTTCCCTCTCACCCTCCTTCCCTACCTCCGAGTCTCTCTCTCAGACTCACTCCTGTATACGCGCTTGCACACACACACACTCAACGTGCCTGGTAGCACCTCCCCTCCGCCCCATGCAGGCTTCTGGCTCGAAATAGGGCAGCTGTTCAACAAGCCATTTGTGACCGGATTTGGGAAAACCCTCTGAATAGGATTTTTTCTGAAAATTGAGTTTGATGCATGGTTGATAAGCTCTAGCATAGAGCTAACCCGCATTCAAGTCTTAGGCCGATCGTGTGCTTGGTTGTGGAGATACAGCGCTTCGATTGCGATCGCGCCACACCCCCAATAATCGAGAAATTACGGTCTAAAGGCGTTGCTATGCACGCGTATGGCGTTTCCGCATACTACGCGTGACCCGGAAATCAATTAAATGGACCTGGGTGGAGCCGTTCGAAATGAACGTAAAGATCGAGCAAGAGTTGAATTTCGTTGTTGACAACGACAGCCGATTGTTCTTAGATGCCCAAGAAGATAAAAAGGTGAGCGAACGTACAGTAGATCGATGAATCTAGCTGTATCTAGGTAGACAATTCTAATTACCGCCCATAGCAATGGGCTCTGTGTACGGCGGCTGTGCCGACTAGGTGGGTCAAAATGAAGGCTTATTTCGCCTTCGTATAGCACGACTAGCCTCCGTAGAAGACGGCAACAGTTAGAAGAAGGGTTGTTCGACATGTATATGACAAAATCTGGACTTTGACAAATTTCTACCTGAGCTACTAAAAACGCGCATTGCGCGAATTGCGCGCGGATCCCATACGGAGGGTTTTCCCAAATCCGGTCACATTTAATAGTTCTCCCTCCTTGATACCTCATCTATCCACCTGCACATCCCCTCCATAAACGTCAACTAGCACAAATTATTAGACCACAACACTGCTCTAATCCATTACCAAGATAACCAATGTACACAGAACACATGTTTAATTAGTGCATACCCAACAAAACCTCACCTTTTCTTACATGGAGGATCCACCACTTTGATGGACGTAGGTATTGACTGAAGGCTATACATAATCACCGACTCATCACTAACGGCTATTGGACTCGTACTGAAAACAAATTAATTTTTAATTATTTTTGCAAGGTTATTTGTTAGCTTACTATCACACGCCAGGTAGCAATTTTGTACCAGTACTTGCATGCAGCCATGCAATTAATTTTAATAGGTCCTAGACCCAGTGTAGTTAATATACCTACCTGTCGATCTCCTCGAAGTCCTCGCCTTCGTCTGAGGTACCCGGCGATGGTGGCCTCTTGGTTGGAGTGAACACCACTTGGGATACAGTGCTCAAACATTCCAGATCAGAATCAGAGTCATTGGAACTAGATATTACTATAACGTCTGTCATGACTCGCACCACCACACACACGCATACACACGGTAAAGTAAGCCCAAGTAAGACTGCTCGCGCTTCTGACAGGCTTAGCTCAAAACGTAGTGACAACGTTCAACGCGTTGTCCCTTTATTGGCCAACGTATTGCGCATGTGCAGCCAGTTTGCGGTTCAGTCCAATCCAGTCCAGTCCAGTCTAGTCCAGTCCAGTCCACAGTCCACAGTCCACAGTCCACAGTCCACAGTCCAGGTTTTACATTAACCGTCAGTGAATCCCAAGTGAGCCTGGGTTCGAGGCTAGCCTCACACACGCTAGACTATACCAAACAATTCCATCCAGATTCGTTCTTGAAAGTATTTGAATGATGATGTCTGGTCCCTAGAAACTTGAAGAGCACTCCCCTCCTTGACATTTACTGGATAAATCATCACACACTCGACAAAACTTCGAGAAGACGTGGAGAATACCACGCGGTTGTACTGAAATTTTCCGATTTTTGATGCCATGTAACTCTGGAACCGTTCTATGGAAAAACTTTGTTTTAGTCTTATATTGTAGAGCAACATAAGAGCTATGGAATGGTACTTGAATCATGGGAATCCATCCTAGGGAACCAAAATGTGCCACTTTTTGCGCAAGGCACTTTTTGTGAGCGCTTGAGAGTAGCATGCACAAAAGCGATTGCCGCGGAGCTCATGAATGTCTCTGGGTTATGGGACGTGAACAAGAAGAAAGTAGACGAGTTGCTCTATCTGTTGGTCTTTGTTTGGAGTCCCAGAAGTGAAGGATGACCTAGATAGGACAGGTATGAAAAAATAGATAAAAGTGGCAAAAAATTGCATGCTCTGGAATGTGCCACCGGATGTACTTCCTGGATCTGCAACGGTTGCATATGTTTTAGACCGCTGGCTTAACGGCTGTGAGGAGGTAATACTACCTAGCTACTCTTGTGTATCAAGCCATTATTATAGCTTTGAAAGTAGTGTACATAACCAATTATCAACCACCAAATGTACCGCGAGTAGAATAGAACTCCTCACCCGTACGTCGTATGATCATGGAACTTGCACCAGCTGAAAGAACGTCCTTTACCCATGCCTGTTTAAACTATGTGACCGGATTTGGGAAAACCCTCCGTATGGGATTTTTTCAGAAAATTGAGTTTGATGCATGGTTGATAAGCTCTACCATAGAGCTAACCCGTGTTCAAGTCTTAGGCCGATCGCGCTCTTTGTTGTTGAGATACAGCGCTTTGTTTGCGATCGCGCCACACCCCCAATAATCGAGAAATTACGGTCTAAAGGCGTTGCTATGCACGCGTGTGGCGTTTCCGCATACTACGCGTGACCCGGAAATCAATTAAATGGACCTGGGCAGAGCCGTTCGAAATGAACGTAAAGATCGAGCAAGAGTTGAATTTCGTTGTTGACAACGACAGACGATTGTTCTTAGATACCCAAGAAGCTAAAAAGGTGAGCAAACATACTGTAGTTCGATGAATCTAGCTGTATCTAGGTAGAGAATTCTAATTATCGCCCATAGCAATGGGCTCCGTGTACGGTGGCTGTGCCGAGTAGGTGGGTCAAAATAAGGCTTATTTCGCCTTCGTATAGCACGACTAGCCTCCGTAGAAGACGGCAACAGTTAGAAGAAGGGTTATTCGACATGTATATGTGACCCGCTATGAGAAAAGGGACCACTCGGGATATTTTATCGATTGCGCGTTTTTGGTATGGATCGATAGCCCTATATGTACTGAATCCAGTGACGCAAGATTCATGAAAAAAATACCGTTCATAGGCCGAGTTATGAGCCTTTTTTTACACCGGGTCGCCCGTTCAATTTATTGAGAAACGGGCGTTTTTATTTCACTTCCTGTTTTACAAAGTAAATCCGTACACGCCCGGTCATGTACGTGACGTCACGGTTGAAATAATTGATTTGCCGGGTAACGTTCAGCATACGTACGTTGTATACGGCCATGTGCAAGCTAGCTAACCTTGTTGGAGTGTACGAAGAGCAGCGACGAAGGAACTCTCTCAAAGGAGGCTGAAAAAAGGAACCGGTAAGATTTTACTGTAGTATCAGGTAAATTATAGCCAGTTTTGATGGCCTGGCCAGTTTGTTATTAAAGAAAGAAAACAGAGAGAATGACACACATAAACATCCACATAAAAACTATTCTTTCTTGGGGCACGAACGGGCATTGTACCCTTGCTCCCTACATATACCACACAGCGTAGGTCGCTTGGCTGGTGGCACGCCAGTATCTGTAGTGAAGGAAGAAGATACGGTGGGGGTGGTGGTGCTAGTGGTGGTGGTAGTGGTGGTGGTGGAGGAGGACGCAGTAGTCGATGTTCTTGCAGCCGTGGAGGTACTGGTGGTTGGTCTGGTCACTGTTGGCTCTGGTTCAGCAGGCCTCGGACAAGTGGTATCCTTACACTCCTCTGGACAAAACTCGCGGATTTTATTGTAAAGATACCACTGCCGGCTAGGAGAGAGACCTGAGGGGGAGACTAGCTCCGGAAGCTCTGAGGAAGTTGGACTCCACGGACCTTTCAGGAGCTTGTATTCAACTTCAGCGGAGTCTGACTTCAGCTTCGTAAAGACAGACCCCTTGTGATCATGGCTGAAGCGAATATGGTGGAGCGACTTGATTCCAACCAGCTTGTTAATGTGCTCTCCAAGAAAGGTCTGCCAGTCGTAGGTGGGGACAAGAACAGTGCCATCTTCTGTCCCAACCAGTTGGCTGATGTTTACAGTAGCCGATGTGTTGACGACGCTGGCAAGGTCAGTCAACCGTCCTACTTTGGTGCGCTTATATCTGTTATGTATTGTATAGAACTTTGTCTTACAGATGTGTTTCTACGAACATGTAGATTACGTACCTCTTCTTCAAGAGCCCAAAACACCAATCTGGGGAAAACTTGGTATGCCCCGCAATCATGAAGGAGAGAGTGATCGACCGGTGTAGTCCAGTGAGTACGCGCCACAGCAAGTATCCTACCATGATGTTATTCTTATTCTGACCCCCACAGTTGTCCGCATGGAGGTGGACATCACGCTCGCCGAGCCCATGTACTTCGAAGAAGTGGTGCAACATGCTCACGATGGCATTGGATCCTTTACCTACATCTACAGCTTCGTCGATGAGGTAATTGACCTGGCGGGGTATAGCCTTGCAGCAAACTCCAAATAGTGCACACTTTCTCGGAGTAAGGAAGTACATTGGGCCCGGCTGGAGGGGGTCGTTTGGGTAGAACACTTGCTGGGCCATATCAAAGGAGTAGTGAGCCTCGATAGAGCGTGAGCAAGGTGCCACTTTCTCTGCAGGTTGTGGAGGGGAGAAGTCACCTGAAGGAGAGAAGAACTGACGAGCTGATGCCTTCGCCGTGTCAATCGCCTTCTTGTAGAGGGATCGTTCTTTGGTCACCTCTACCAGATGAAGCTCAGCTTGCTGAAGAGCCTGAAAGGTATTTATGTTTGCTAATTAATGCACACCTATCTATGTACATGTATTCTATGCCTTCTGTTTCATGCACATGTATGTACTCACATGTCCACAATTCCTCACTCTTGTGTATGTATGTTATAACGCCCAGTGTAACATGTATGTGCTGTGTTTGCATGCTTTTACAAACCAGTGTCTTCTCTCTATCAGAACGATTGGCATTCCTTGTGATGGCCGTACTATTCTTCTGGCACATCCAGCATAGGTCGCTCATGGGTTTCATGACCACCACATGAGGAAGAAGCTGCCGCCAAAGGGAGGTAAAGGTGGAGTAGCTCACTGGGCGCATAGACTCTACACTCGCTGCCTGTTGATAAAGCTCCCACACTTGATGTTTGGTAGTGCTGCTGGGAAGGAGTTGGATATCGGAGCTTTTGTACCCGGGGACACGACCAGGAAGGATCATCGCATTCGCCTCTGTGACATGCATGTAAGATGTGAGTTGCATGTATACTATTTGTCTCTAAACTCTATGCTTTACTTACCAGTGTAGTTAAGAACATACTGAGTGACATCCTTAATTTGCTCCAGTGAAAGTTGGTGTTTTGGCCTCCTCCCCCTGTTCCCGTGTACCCTTGGCACTGGTCCGGTATTGAGGTAGCTGGATTTGATCCCTTTAAACCTCTTTATGCCGATGGTGTGGATAAAAAGGAAGGTGCGCTGACACACACGATGACCCTGGTGGAAGAACTGACTGTATGTAATTCTTCTCTCTGCAGGTACATAGCTGTGATGACCCTGGAGTAGGGATGACCGGAAAGTGTGAGCCATGATGTGCCCCATCACAATGAGATCTAACTCATCGTGGTTCAGCTCTGCAAATGTGGATCTGAGGCTGCGGTAGTGTTCGATGGGAAAGAGGAGACTACATTGAGACTTGTTTGGGCCGTTGTCACACCCACATCCTCGATCAACGAACTCCTTGACACGCTTCTCCTCCTCGTCATCTACTGCTCTGGCTTCCTCGATCTCACACACAGCTAACAGAGCTCCACTACGTAGACTGGCTGAGACAAGCTCATCTGCAGTTGGAATAGTGATAGTGTCCTGTTCTGGCTCAAGCTCCTGGTCATCCTGGGGGTCTTCAGCGTCATCCTGTAGCTCTTCCTCTAGGTCTTCCTCTAGATTATTGTATTTTTTGTGTGTTATTAATAATTCACGAGTGTAATAATCATAGTAGGTTGGGCCGGATCTTACCGGTGGGAGTGGTGTCGCCAAAGTATTCGTCCACCAGCTCGAGCAGGTCCTCGCTGTCATTGGCAAAGAGAAAGGCGTCCTCGCCCAAACGATTCAAAGCTCTGGCTACTCTTGCTTCGTCCATCTTACTGGAAAGCGCGCGCTATGCTACAGCTGCCAATTACTTTGGCGGGAAAGTTAGTTATCAAACGACGATCTAGATAGCTACAAGCCGTCCGTATATTCGTGCAAGTAAGTCTACCATGCGATTTCTTTTTGTTATTAAACAACTTTATTTTCAAGTAAAATACATGAATTACATATCAAAACGTAGAGAAAAGGATGGAGATTCATATGGTAACAAAAAACAAAAAATGATAAAATGACATATTTACAACTTCTCGGGCGCGTAGCGCAAATTGATAAAATATCCTGAGTGGTCCCTTTTCTCATAGCGGGTCACATGACAAAATCTGGACTGACAAATTTCGACCTGAGCTACTAAAAACGCGCATTGTGCGAATCGCGCGCGGATCCCATACGGAGGGTTTTCCCAAATCCGGTCACCTATACCTCCACGAGCGGTGCTTGGCGCAGTGGAGGTATTATTAATTTTGACCAATCATCGACCACTATTAATGATTTTACATACACTGTCTATGCATAATGTATCGACCTTTGAGATTATCTTCTCTCTAAATGCCATGCACATGCATGTAATCCCCATCGCATGCATTCACAGTTAACTCTCAATGATTGGGTAATCATGGCAATGGAGTGCTGCCGAACTGGCAATAGTTAGCATACAACAATGCTATGCATTGACAGAAAAAGACTGATGACCATGAATACACGAATTGATATGACGACTAGTATTGCTTTTATTTAGGTTATGGCATCCATGACGTCATACCCACGATGGATGCCACACCCATGGGGCAAAACCTGAAACACATAAAAACCACTTTTAGGAAAAACTGAGTGAGGAGAAAAAAACCGTTCTGTATGGTGGTCCCGACTTGTATAGTCCTAGATATCAGACTTGCTATGAGGCTCCTTATGTCATCGGAAGTATGCTCACCACCCGAGGAGACAGCTTACTGGGAGAAAAGATGTATATTATATTATAGTAAGAACAATGCTCAACAATAGGTGGAAGTTTACCAGGGATGGTTAAAGCTCTTAGTAGCTGAATTGCTGAGACTGCATTCGGATATCCCATCAGCCACTTAAATACCCAAGCAACCAGATTGCATGCACATGCCTACCACATACATACATACATACATACATACATGCACCAATAATCTGTCCCCGACAGTGCATGCGCATCGGATGCATTCAATGAGAGCTAGTTTTGTTTCTAATTGCATACTCAAACGATAGAAAATACATCTCTCATCTAATGCCATGCACATGCATGCAACCCTCACCGCATGCATGCATTCACAGTTGACTCTCAATGAGCGGGGGTAATTATGGCAATGGAGGCAACAAAGAAAGTCTTGGATAGCAGGCCATAGCTCAGCACTCACTTGAAATGACTGCTATAATCAATAATTATTGAGCTCAGTGATCTATAGCCCAATTGCTTTTGAGACTCAAAGTCTGCTGGTAAGTGAATCCTCAACATATCCATCCTTAGCGTTTTCGCTGCTCCAGTGCCAGTAACGCTTAAACATACAATCGGGTACGCCCGCATTAGCAGCTGCTGAAGCCCACCGGCTCTAAGGCTTTGTAGCCCATACTGTCGCTTACTGAGGCCAATAGCTCCAATTTTTTTCAAGGACTGCCTCACAGACCGTAGTATAACTCAGGCCTCCTCTATTAATCTAGTCCCATTCTTAATGTTGAAAATCCCTCTGAATAGGAAAGAGTTGGTGCTGTCACAGATGACGATGACATTGGCCATGCTCATGTATCTCTCTAGCATTGCAACTGGACACAATTAGCAAAACTAGAAAGATGTACGTTACAGCCGGAATTTTAATTTTCACTTTCAGTATCGAGATACAGTACCCTTTATATTGGTATAGGGAGCCATACGTTAGCAATTTTTGGCCATACAAAAATTACAGGTGCACGGGGTATGTTGACGAACGTACAGTGCAAGCCTGTTTGCATTGTATGGCTCTACTATGCATCCGACTCGACTATGTGGTGGTTTTTGGACCATTATTTTGTGCTTAGTTTCTGGGCTCTTTGTTGCACACTAATTACATTACACACTAAGTAGCTAAGTAGAAATGAACTAATTAAATAATCTAATTCACGGGTGATTTGGGAGTACTTGGGAATGCAGAATGGGTTGAAACTAGCGATCTGACCCTTTGATTCATGCCTTAGAATCGAAGTTATGGCCCTTTGAAGTTTCCCCATGTTTGTATAGGGCAAGTCATGCATTTGCAGCTTTTTTCCACCCACACAATACATGAAAAACACAGAATACCCATTATGCACGCACACACATTACACTGATGACCTGTATCCGATTTGTCCAAAATTGGAGTACAGTCCACCTGCTTGGCTCTCCTATGCATGCCGCTCAATTACATGGTGGTTTTTGGACCATTCTGCTTTGTGTGTGGTCTCCTTGAAAATAAAATTAAATGACCCTGGGTGGGGCCGTTCAAAAGGAATGAATTTTGTTGTCCAAAATGACAGCCGATTGTTCTTCGATGCCCAAGAAGCTTAAAAGGTGCTTGCTTAAAAAAAAAGCAAAATTATGATTAATTCAGGGGGGATTTGGGAGCACTTGGGGAAATAATTTTTATACGGGCGTGCAAAATGGGTCGAATGCAGAGATTTGACCGCTAGGAATTTTGATTCACGCCTTAGAATTAAAGTTACGGCCCTTTGAAGTTTCCCCATATGTGACCGGACCTGAGAAAACCCGCCATATTTATCAATCCATGAAATTTTAGTTAGCTATATATTTGGATAGCTGTATCATAGGGCTAACCTGATTCCAAGTCTGAGACACATTGCGTACTTGGCTGTGGAGCTAGAGCGCTTTGTTTGCGATAGCGCTACATCCTCAATGATCAAGAAATTACGGTTTAAAGGCGTTGCTATGCACGCGTATGGCGTTTCCGTATACTACGCGTGAACCGGAAATCAATTAAATGGACCTGGGCGGAGCCGTTCAAAATGAACGTAAAGATCGAGTAAGGGTTGGATTTTGATGTTGACGACAATGGTCGGCGATGGTTCTAAGATGCCCAAGCTAAAAAGGTGAGCGAACGTACAGTAGTTGGATGAATCTAGCTGTATCTATGTAGAGAATTCTAATTAGCACCCATAGCAACGGGCTCCGTGTACGGCGGCCGTGCTGACTAGGTATGTCAAGATGAAGGCTTATTTCGCCTTGGTAACTTACATTTACACTCTGTAGGCAGTGGCAATAGTTAGTAGAAGGGTTCTTTGACATAAATATGACAAAAACTGGACTTTGATATTTGACTGTTGATACTAAAAACGCGCATTGCACCATATGCGCGTTTGACAAATGCCGGGTTTTCTCAGATCCGGTCACATATGTTTGTATAGGGAAGCCATGCATTTGTAATGTTTCCGCCCACACACTACGTGAGGGGCGGGGCCACGTGCGCACATAAACGTGACAATCTTTACCAACTTTTTGATGAAATTGCAATATAAGCTGCCTGCTTGCATTATATGGTTCTACTATGCATCCGGCTTGATTATATGGTGGACAATTTTTTTCTGCTTAGTGTTCTGGTCTCATTGAAAAAAAACCAATTAGGCCTAATTAAGCATGTGGGCGTGTTCTAGGCACTGTGTGCAGGTGCGTTAATGCAGGTTTTGTTGCTTCCAATTGGGCGTGGCTTCACGGTTGGACATCGGGGCCTAGGACTTGGCCGCGGCGATAGGTGGGCATGTCCTGGATGCGGTGGTGACCTTAGAACCCCGGGAGGAGGCTTTAGGGGCGTGGCAGGAGGTTAAAGGTGAGGTCATGTCAGTTAATGAGGCACTGTACGCCGGTGTGATCGAGGGGACCGTACGGCAGGACGGAAGCTGACCATGGTTTGAAGCGGATGTGGTTGCGATGACGTGTTGTTACCCTGCCCACACAGGAAATGAGGTGAGCTCTTGTGTGGGTGGTGTGGCAGAACGGCCTTAAAGTGTTTGTGTGTGTTTTGGCCTTGAGGAAGCTGTGTGTTTAAATTGGGATTGATTGTGGGCTTCCGGTGGACATCAGGTGGCCAGTCAGCACTTTATTGAGAATGGTGGTCCTTGAGGCGCAGAGTGGTGCTGTTTTGGGCATGGCCTGGCCCCACCCTTCCGGCTCGGCTTCCGGTCCATTGAGGGTATTAAATGAACACTTCCAGCTCTAGCAGCCACACCCCCGAGACCTGGACAATTAAAAGGGCGTGGTCACACAATATGCACCTCACTAAGACTTTAATGTGGTTTAGGTGTCATATTCCCCACCTCACGCCCACGTACTTTAATGGTACCTTAATAATGGTGGCGGCGGGGCTTCTGCACAATATAACCCTAGAATTGTCTTATAACTCAAGCATGTACTCATTCAAAGATCCAGCATCACTAACTGATCAAAGCAGTTCCCAGTCTATATCAAGATCAATTCCAGCCACAAAATCTCATATTGGGACAAAGAAAGGTGGTTCAGGATCCGTAACAGTCACTCCACAATCTATGCTTGGAAATAACCAGTCAGAAGCTGTTGGATCTTACCGTCTTGCAGACATGTTAGATCGCTAGAACAATCTAATTTTAGAACTACTTAGCAAACACGAGCAACTCTCTACGTCACTTCAGGAGGTACAGAGTGAACTGCGGGAGACACAGATTGAACTGCGGGAGACAAAAGAGACTGTGGGAAAGATGGTGCAAGAGAATAAGGCCACTTCAGCTAGCACATAGTTTCAGAATACCATATGTAGGATACTCCGGGATATCCGAGTGTATCTTAGCAGCCTACTGACAATCAGTAAAGAATATCAAAATCCCAAGTCAGAGAGATCATGCGCTATTCCTGAGATACCCTGACATATCCCAGCCATTCTGGGAGCCTGCACCGAGTCCTAGAATCCCAAGTCTGAGATATCCTAGGATATCCTGACATACCCCAACCATTTTGGCCGCCTATATAGAGTCCCACAATCCCAAGTCCGAGATATCCCAGGATATCGATATCCCAAGATATCCTGGGATGTCTTAATGTATCCCGCCATTTTGGTATCCCAAGTCCAAGATATCCCAGGATATCCTGGGATGTCTTGATGTATCCCAGCCATACCGGCAGCCTGTACTGAGTCCCAGTATCCCAAGTCCAAGATATCCTAGGATATCTTGATGTATCACACCCTTCTAGCAGCCTGTAGCTGCCGAGTCCCAGTATCCAAAGTCAAAAATATCCCAGGATATCCTGGGATGTCTTGATGTATCCCAGCCATACAGGCAGCCTGTACTGAGTCCCAGTATCCCAAGTCCAACATATGCCAGGATATTCTGGGATGTCTTGATGTATCCCACCATTCTGGCAGCCTGTAGCTGCCGAGTCCCAGTATCCCAAGTGTAAGATATCCTAGGATATCCTGGGATGTCTTAATGTATCCCACCATTCTGGCAGCCTACACCGAGTCCCAGTATACCAAGTCTAAGATATCCCGGGATATCTTGATGTATCCCACCATTCTAGCAGCCTGCACCAAGTCCCAGTATCCCAAGTCTAAGATATCCCAGGATATCCTGACGAATCCCAGCCATTTTGGCCGCCTATATGGTGTCCCACAATCCCAAGTCCAAAGTATGTATTATCCATGGATATCCTGATGTATCCCAGCCATTCTGGCATCCTGCATTGAGTCCCAGAATCCTGTCTGAAATATCCCAGGATATTCTGACGCATTCCAGCCATTCGGACAACCTGTACGGAGTCCCATAATCCCGAGTCCAAGATAGTTAGGTAGGTAGGATATTTTGGGCTATCTCAACAATCATAATATTATCCCCCTACACATGCATGCAGGGGTTTGTGGTATATAATATTCAAGCCTTGATAGCACCCAGCACCGCAAGTCAAAGAGTACATATCCCAGAACCATGTCAAATAGCCAGACACAAGTGAAATATTACTTGTTATAATACTAATTATACTAGTTTCAAGAAATTCCAACTTTAATTTTTCATTGCGTCATAAGGAATGTGATAAGAGATTTTTTTGCAACAAGAACAAATGCAAAAATAGAATTATTTCATAAAATGGCTTCTTTTTAATTTACTTTCCTCCCTAATATTATGTATATAACACATAATATAAAGAACAAAAAAGTGACTCGTTGCATTCTCCGTGTTATTTTGGCATAGTGAGAGAGCCAAGGGAAGCATTGTTCACATGCTTCAGTATCTACCTATGTGATAGGAGAGATGAAATTAATAGCCCATAAAGAACCACCCTCATACACACATACTTCGAGTGCCTGGAAGTGATGAGGATCACAATTTTCTTTGCACCACTGATCAGTATGGCCTGCCATATGTAGTTTGTCAACTGCGATCTCTGTTTCTGACAGCTTCTGTGCTGTGACAGTTACATTTTTTCTCGCCGAGTGTTGAGTAAACTTCCGCAAGTGACAGCCATCGTCATAGCATATGAAGTCTTGTGAGCAATACAGAGTTAGTAGTAGGGCATACACTTTGGATTATTGGTTTACCTAATTTCTCAAATACATGCTCATGATTCCTCAGGAATTCATGCAAAGTAGCATACACCTGCGATGTTGATTCGGCTCTGAATAACTCAGCAAGCAGCACAATTACCGTATTTCTTCCAAAAAATTCGGCCCTTCTAAATATTCGGTACCCTTTACCGAATGATTGAATATAGTCTCTAATTTTTCGGCAAAGGTCGTCATGTGTATATGCTATAAACCGGAATGGAATGCGCACGCAGACAGAATAATGAATATTAACCTCTAAAAATTCGGCGAAGCTAAAGCGATATTTTCATGCCAAATTTTTAGAAGAAATACGGTACTCCATGCACAAGGGCGCATCCCAGCAAGTATTCCTACAATAATACTTTTAGTAAGTATTCCCTAAAATGACACCATTCTCAGTTTCAGTAGCAGTATAGAAGACAACAGGTATTTGTGAATCACTTTAATAACTGTTGGTGTGTTTCAACTACATGCTCTACTTATCTTCAGGGGATAAATTAAACAATGACTAGTGCGTCTAGTATCTAGTCGAAATGTCAGCTCGCTACACTGAACTTTTAAGTGGTCCACAAAGAATCTTCTATACTATGTTACAGTATACTTTAATACAAATTGTATGTAAACACCAGGGTTTCATACAGAAGTTTTAGTGTATGGGGGAAAGTTTGTTGAGCAATGAGCATGTGTGCAAGGTGTGTGCGTGCGTGCGTGTTAGCATGCGTGCAAGCTCCAGGGGTCTAGGAGCATCCTCCCAACACATTCTTGACATCTTCTCAGTCAGCAACATGTATCTATAATTTATATAGACGGAGGGGAGGGGGGCTTCTAGGGCCTTCCCTCTGTATGAAACCCTGTGTATACTCTTAAATTGTCATGTGATCCTCACACAAGATGTGATTACTGTGGCAAATTCATAGCAACTGCCACAATAGTCAATATATTGCATATGGTATTAAAACTTCAGATGGTTTGAAACTATGTACCTGCGGTACGGTCATGGAGTCTTACTCTATCTTTTTCAGTATTGCAGGTAATCTTGGGTAATGAGGATCCAACTGTGAATACCCTGTATTATGTGAATTCCAATTGAGTAGATAGATACAGAGCTGTGCAGGTATCGAAACTGTTAGCAAGTCATACGTCATGTATGAAAACAAAATTGTAGTGTTGAAGCGCTCTACTTGTTCTGATCGACAGCAAACCATACATATACGTACATATTATAGGTATGAACACATGTGATTATGGCCCATAGACAACATGGTGGCCAAGAGCTTGACTTGATACACCAACTACATGTAGCTTAGAAAAGGGGGTTAATCAGGAATGTATCATAGAGTCAGTAGACTCTATAAGTAGGGATGGCACGGATGCTCCATATAATACATTATTAGAATCCAAATATCTCAAAACAGGTAACTTTGTGAACTTTCTAAGTGGCAACATCAGAATCTACAGCAAATCATCTATCTAACAAGACCAAGATCATCCATCAATTCAATTGTATATGCCATAACCAGATGTTCAAAAAAAGAGCCATTTGTCAATCTTTCTTTCTTTCTGTTTTTCCTGGGCTAACTCAAGACTACCATGGCCGCTCAGCTTAGTTCGAGTATAAATCCACTCCATTTTGGAGCGCGCACATCTGTGGCACGCTCGTTTTGGGTTATCAGGAAAGCGATTTAATTGTGGGTGTGTACAGCGCGCGTTTGGCGAGTTGGTGTGTCTGATTAGCCATTTTGTCATATAATGCGCATGCATGCTCATACGGTGTTGCTATGGTGAAGTCATGTGACCGATGCAAGTGGTGCGCATGCGCCGGCGCATCCAGGACCTGCTCGATCGAGCGCTCAGCTGATCAGCTCGGTGAACTGTCGATTACGGTGACTACTTACCAACAGTAAGCTTACTGGCCTATAAAATGTGTTCCAGAAACCGAACGTTTTCGTCACTTCTTGGTTCTAAACAGCCTTCTTTCAAGTTTGTCAGTCAAGTCAGCCCTGGCAGCTTTAGGATCGAGGTAACGAGGGGTGTGGCTTCATTCGCAGGTCAAATCTGGACGCTGGTTACCTGAGCTGTCTCGAGAATCCCACTGATGCACATTCAATAGTGTGTGATGCAAAAGAAGTCCTAGCTATAGCTATCAAAAGACTGCCTGGGATTTGCACTTATAGGAGTATTCAAGTTTACCAACTTTAATACGGTGTGTTTGGGGTACCATAGCTGCCTGACTCAAAGGCTAAGATCACACAAACATGGTGAATCAGTGTGTACTTGCTTCCAGAAAATTTTTTGGAAGTTGTAGCTAGTTGACTGTTCCATGCATTATAAATTTAATTATTATTAAACAATGAATAGGCAAACCGGTCACCATGGTATATGTATAGTCTCATGCCCAGCCTCTGTCCCCACGAGATTAGTCAGCTAGGAGGCATTGATGAAAATTAATGACAATCATGAACTACCAGGCCCTGAGGGCACTAAAAAAAGACAGTAACAAGTATAAAAACAATTGAATAAAATTGAAGGATGAAGTAGGGATGGCAGTGCCAAAAAATACACAAACAAGATTCGTAGGGATAACGTATCACATCCACTATACATCCCTACGCTTGCTTTTTGAGTAGCCATGCACACACATATTTTATGGGGCGCAAGCTTGCAGGAATGGAAAATCAATACCATATACCGATGGATCAATATCAAAATATAGCGACACTTTATAGAATCAGAAATAGATGAGAAAAGCAAGCGTAGGGATGTATAGTGGATGTGCTACGTTATCCCTACGAATCTTGTTTGTGTATTTTTTGGCACTGCCATCCCTACTTCATCCTTCAAGTTTATTCAATTGTTTTTTATACTTGTGAGTGTATAGCTATGCACCTAACTAACTCTTGTATAGCAACTATAGGAAACATTGGTGAGCATAAAATTAATACCCTGGATCAGAAGGGAGGGCAGCTGCTTTCACTTTCTTGGGTGGTGGACCATCTTGGACCGTTGGAGTAGATTTTACCACCGAAGTGTGGTTTTTTTTTTTTTTTTTTTTTCAAGGGGACCACACACTAAGCAGAAAAAAATGGTCCGAAAACAACCTCACAGTCGAGCTGGATGCATAGTAGAGCCATACAATGCAAGCAGGCATCATATATACAATGTTTGGTAAAGGGTCGTCAACGTACCCCGCGCGCCCGTAATTTTTTTTTATGGGCAAACATTGCAAGTGAATGGCTTCCTATACAAACATGGGAAAACTTCAAACAGTCTACACTAAGACCTACCGTTTAATGGCAAAACGGAAATGATGTTTTTCTGCGTATGATTACGCATGGGCGCGTACGTATTACGCGGGTACACGCAATAATTTCGTATACGTCCGCATATCTATCCGTGTACCGCGCCCTACCCAGGATTTTTCTCGTTTTCGAAGGCTCGTTTATCGAAGCGCCTTGAGCGGTTCTGTTCCACGCTACTGCTATACACTGCCACTATGGTATAGACATCGAGGATGCCTCGTTTTTCGTTCTGGAATGAGTGTTACAGATTTGCCCCGAATTCAAAGTTCCATTCAGCCAGAAAAGATCAAGAAATGGACGAGCGAGTTGAACTGTCATGAAGAAAGTGCTCAGGACGAAGAGTTGATAGCTATAACATAGCTAATTTAGTAGCTAAAGTTTAGTATTTTCTTTAGTTGACAGTCTAGCTAGCTACTATCAAGAAAATAGAACAGGCTAAAGTGATAAATTATTTTAGATTTTCAAAGAGCGCTCGTGGTGGCTGAGTGACCCTGGAAGACTCGGGATTGAGCGGAATAACTGCTCTGGTACTTACCTACTTGTGGACCAAGTCCCCTAGCGCTGGTGTGAGTGTTACAGATTTGCCCCGAATTCAAAGATGCCATCAGCCATACGCTGCTGAAAACTGGTTCATGTCTACACCGGTCATCTCGGCACGCTTAGTCTTGTTCTTGGTATCAATGTGAAGCTCAGCTCTTCTTCTTTACAACGGTACTTTAGATAGAACGATAGCTAACTCACACTAGAAGATACAGTTGTACATAGACATGCACTATTTTTGACCCCACGTGTATGGCATGCATATCATTAACCCCCATAGGCGCCATGCAAACCGCGCGTTGACATTAAAATGTATTGTACGTATATGGACTTCCGGTGGTCTTAGTGTAGACTGCAAAGGGCCATAATTTTAATTCTAAGGTGTGAATCAAAATTCTTTCAGGTCAAATCTCTAGTTTTGACCCATTCTGCGTGCCCATGTAAAAATTATCCCCCCAAGTGCTCCCTAACCCCCCATGAATTAGATTATTTAATTATTTAAATTTTCTTTTTTCAAGGAGACCAGAACACTAAGCAGAAAAAAAAATTGTCCAAAACCACCACATAGTTGAGCTGGATGCTTAGTAGAGCCATACAATGCAAGCAGGCACCCTATACTCCAATTTTGACCAAAGTAGGTAAAGGTCGTCACGTTTGTGTGCGCGTGCCTAACGGGGATTTCCCGTTTTTCACGTAGCGCGTGGGCGGAAAACATTGCAAACGCATGGCTTCCTTGTACAAACATATGGGAAAACTTCAAAGGGCCGTAACTTCAATTCAAAGGCGTGAATCAAAATTCTTTCAGGTCAAATCTCTAGTTTCGATCCATTCTGCGTGCCCATGTAAAAATTATGTCCCCAAGTACTCTCAAACCCCCCATGAATAAGATTATTTATTATTTAAATCTTTTTTTTTTTTCTACTTAGTGTTTAATTTCTACTTAGTGTGTAACAAGCTACCGTGCACACAAAGCAGAAAAAAAAGAGCGGCACATAATTAGAAGCATGCATTATATAGTACCAATTAGTGTAGCGAGCTAAACCCTCTCTTGCTCGCCACTTAGTGGGTGTGGTTTTGAAAGCGCTAAGTACCAATATTCACACACTACAGTAGTTATCCCGAGTATTAATGTTACTTTAGGTAGTGACCCTTTACCATGCAGATCGATTTAGTACCACTGTGTTGATATAGATATAATCATGTGGTGCTAAGCGCTAATTTAAATAGATTTCGAGTTAATATAAAAATGTTAAGTTAATATTGAGGTATAATATTACAGAATGATGTGGTTGAAGTGTTGTCCATGCATGCTGTGGTTCAGGAAAGTCAAATCCACTCACTGAGGCAAGCTTACACAGTATTGAAGGGTCACAGACTATCAGGTATCTGGTTGACAATGGTGAGACCTGGCGTGTAGCGATTCAGTTGATGATGTTCATAAGTGAACGGATATCCCTGGACTGTGATCAGCACAAATACCATGGTAGGGTATGAGCAAATATCTATCAGTGAAATGGGAGCTACACGTTCAACATACATCGCTCATGAATAATTAAAGTTTGATAGATATACAAGTGCATCAAAGAAATAAACTAGTATAATTATTATAATTAATTTTGTCTGAGCAGTTAATTAAATTTGAAATAATATTGTGTGACAGCACTCAATGTAGCTCAGCTAGAGAGTGGTACTCCATCCTACAGTATGGTTATACACGTGGGAGAGTACTAGTCACACGTTCACAGCTTGGGATTGCTAGTATGACAGACATAATGGTTGGGATAGCACTTTTCATATCAAGTATTAATTATCCCTGGTGCTCCACTTAGAGCTGGAGTCGTAGACACACTGCCTTCAGGTCAGTGCGTTTCGCTCTTTTTGGAGCTCGTCAGTACAACCTACCAGCATACATGTAAGTATTATAATGAGGATACAACAAATAGGGTAGTCTGTTAGCCTCGTATCCAGGCAATCCCATGTTTTTCAACGTTGTCTGTATCACTGAAGGATGTCCACTGGCAGAAACTTTTAAAATGTCAAGTGATCCCACTGTTCGCACCGAGGAAACCTGTAACTGGTGTATGTTTGTACTAGATAGTGATGTATAAGTTGTACACATTCAGTTTCGATCCCAGAGTGTGTGTGGGTGGGTGTGTGTATGTATGTACACTTGTATGCAGGTTTCAGGGTAAGCACAGAGCAAGTGTGATTAAAATATTATGTATACATACCATCAGGGTAGCCTCCTTAATCTGTAGAGAAACATCATATTTAATTTTCTATACAATGCAATAGAACATTCTGTACGTACCTGTGTAATACTAAGTATTTGTATGTGAAAGAATGCTTCCCTATTTTGGGAATTGTTGGCTGCCAGCCTCAATCTAGTTGTACCAACTAGAGAGGGTACTCAATCATTGTTGCTCAGTGCACATATACTTGTTTGCTTGTTTATTAGTAGCGGTAAACAGGTGAAACAGTGCACAATATTGAGCCACATTAATGAGAGTACTGGGCAGCCAGAGTGAGTGATGCTATTGTAGACATCACATAACGAGCAAATCTGGGTAAATAGAGCTCTCACCCCATGAGCAACATGATCTGCATGGCTGACAGAAATACACACAGAGTATATTATAGTACAATGTGGCTCAAAGGAGATATGATATTAGTTAAGGTACATGTACATGTGAAAGGATTACAGATGTAACTGCACTTGTTAAGTGCTGGCAATAATGCTGCAGGAGTACACAGATGTGACAATGATTCACAAGAGATCTGCCTCTGTTCTCAATATCAGGTGATAGAAGCGAGCCACTCGTATCCAGGTACATGGTCCCCAGAGAGCAGTGTGTGTGCGTGCATGATGGCGATCGCCATCTTGTGACATAATTGTCTGCACCTGAAGTAACTAACAGGTGGGTAATGCTTAGTCATCCAAGACTTTACCAAATGGGATGGGTACATGCTGGAGGACAGCAGATGACAAAGGCACTAGTGCTGTGAAGTGACTGTGTGCAAAAAACAGTGCTAGTGGCAAGTGTGGTAGTGTTGTAACATCACCTGACATAAGCAAGGCTCTTTGTGTACTACTGCACCACTGTAGGTGTTGTCTTGTACCTGAAGCAAATGCAAGAAATGTCTGAGCAAACACATGAACATTGTCAATATCTGCTAGCATGAGTGTCCTCACGCAGTCCTCACTAGTGGTGTAGAAATAAACATATGTGAATATTGGCCTATTAAGGAGTAGTGACAATGGAAATAAGAGGAAATCACTTCCCCAGGTTCCAATTCGTAATGCATGTACAATTAGGGTATTGGCTTTACGGACATGATTCTCGTAGGGGTCTGTAGGAAAAGCATGTTGCAGGGCTTGAATTAGGATGTCCCTGTATTTCACAGTTGCATATGCAATCAACAATCTGAAAATCCTTGAAAGCTGCTCACTGCCACACACAACTCTAGAGAGGGCATGGTACATACAGTCCCCATCCCCTGTTGTCAACACAGGCTTGTATGTTTGTAACATTAGTGGGTGGCATTGGTTGCTAACAGACACAGCAGTGGGTAAAGCTGAAAAATGAGAAGCATAGACTGGAGGTAGTGCATTAACAGCTTGAGCAATGGCTTCAAAAGCCTCATGCATACCATTCAAAGAATCAATTACCTCCTGTATGGAATTTAATGATAGTGTAGTGGCCAGCACACTCTGTGGAGAGCCACCAAGCAACTGTTGCACTCTTCGTAGCAAATTAACACAGGCACTAGTTACATTAGTGTGAACCAATGGCTCATCTGTGGAAGTATTAAAGGGAGTGCTCACCTTAAGCACTTTACTAGGGGGCTGTCCACTGCTATCACTATTGGCTCTCTTAGGTGGACACCGCTTTGGAATACTGTCAGGAACCTGTGGCTTTGGATGGCATGCTGTATCAATGTTGGATGTAGCATTACACTGAGTACTATTAGGAGGTTGAGATTTACGAGGACGTCCCCTACCACGTTTAGGCTGTGTTTCAGTGGATGAACCTGAAAGAGTATTTTTACGGGGACGACCCCTGCCTCGTTTAATTGAGGTACTCTGTGGATCAACATTTGAAGGATCAGAATCCAATTGTATGGATCCAGATTTAGGCTGATCTGATTTACGAGGACGTCCCCTACCACGTTTAGGCTGTGTTTGGATGGATGTTTCTGATGGGATATTTTTACGGGGACGTCCCCTCCCTTGCTTGGTTGAGTTACACTGTGCATCAACATTTGAAGGATCAAAATCAAAATTGTATGGATCCTGATTTAGGGTTATCATCATTCATAGATGGCTCTGGAATGGGTTCATTACTCAACAAGTCATGAGATCTCTCTGGTTACTCAACTACATCAGTTGGAGGAGTAGGACGAATCACATCAACATTATCACACCACTGCAATAGCTGTTGATAGAAGGGTTCAAGGTGGATGGCAGAGGGATCAAACTCCCATAAAACTAGATCACTAAGATTTCTGACTCTGCTTAGAGCTACATAGGCTTGGCCGGAGGCAAAAAATCTCTCACCCAAGCATACTACTGCCTTTTGAACAGTACAGCCCTGAACTCGGTGCACTGTCACACCATAGGCTAGCTGAAGGGGAAACTGCTGACGTAGTATGCTGTAAGATGCCCCACGGTCCGCTGTCTGAACCTAGGAACAGGATACTTGTGGGCTGGATTGGCAAGCTTGGCTATAACAATGCAACTAGAATGGAGGGAGGTGACAACAGCTAGAGTACCATTGACCCAACCTCCATCAATGTTGATATTACGCCTCAAAACAACACGGGCACCCACTTTGAGTACTAGTTTATCGGGAAGTCTCTCACGATACTTGAGAACTGTTTGTTTGTCAGCCTCTCTTAGTGGGTGGCTATGATGGTCAGTGTCTAAGGCTTCATACACACTCTCTCTTCCATCAATTCTGTTGATACAGAGATCATTAACCTCATCACACTCCGTTCTAGTGCTGCAGATCACAACAGTCCTATCTAACTGTATCCATATCCCGAGGTTGAACTATACTTCTTAGAACATCAGTGACTTCTTGGTCACACACACCCATCCTGACTTTAGTCAAGACACTAGTAAGTACAGGATCCTGGGACCTTTTGATCTCTCTGAGGACTAAAATTGAAAATGTACGCCAAAGATGGGTACCAAATAAATCACTCCTACCCACAGCAGGCAACTGGGCAGGGTCCCCAAGCATAACAACATGCCTGCCACCCCAAGGTAGCCTCGATGCACCATGTTTGGCAAACTTTCTACAGAGACCCTCTGCTACACGGAAAAGGTAATAGTCCAGCATACTGAACTCATCAATGACTATTACATCAGTCTTCCTCAATTTGGTTACCTCCACAGTGCCATTCTCTAATGTGCTTTGGCACTCAATATCCAAGGAAAAAAATTTGTGTAGGGTTGTACCTGGTGAGCAGCAACACCACTAGGAGCCACCTTTGTAACAACTAGGCCTTTGGACCTGGCCAACTCAATTAAACCTTTCAATAGATAAGACTTACCAGTTCCAGCTGGCCCCACTATGGCTGCATGGACCAGTTTGTTCTGGTTGAACTGACCCTCAACCCACCTGTAGGCTCTTAATTGGGAGTCAGTAAATGTATTAACAAGGATGCTCAAATCAACACCAGAACTGTTAGGGAGTAGGTCGCCCATATCACTGTGAGGGTGATTCAACATTTGGTCCGTTACAGTAGCCTCAGGCTCATCCTGCTCTCCAAGAACAGGAATATCACTCAAAAATGTGTCCGCTTCTTCTTCAGATAAGAAGCCATGCTCAATATACAACTGTGCCAAGGATCTCAGCTGGTCTGTGTGAAACCCCCTTGAGATTGCTGACTGCAAGCAAGATAATGCATCAAGGTGGGCATCACACATTCCACTTTCGGCACAGAGCTCTATCCAAGACTTAGGAGGATTCAAAACAACCTCATGGTCTTCTGTCATGGGCACACTGAGTAGATACTTCTGTTGATAGTACTTCTCAGTATCATCACCAACAGAACTGATGAATCGGTGTCTAGTAATGACCATTTTGGCCCGTCTAATCCAATAGTGACCCACTCTATCGGCTAACATGGTACCAGGGGGGTATGTGCTCAAAACAGACACCAATTCATCTCTGGGATTGGCTTCCATAAGCCAGTGTTTTGAATTCAGACCACTCTCTAGGTCAGGGTGGTAAAAGTCGACTACTTCAAAAATGCCATTTGCAGTAATAATGGATTCAAGGGGGAAATCATTGCATTCCTCACTCTGTTCATCTATTCCAGATTCAGTATAGAACTGCATAACAGCTTCAACTACTATGGGGGCTACATCATGTGCCTTCAGGCACCTTTTCAAGGCTAAAAGATCGTAACCACTCTGAATCTGGAAGCTACACTCCGAGAGTAAATCAGCAAGGAGTGCCTGAGCTGATTCTAAGGCTGATTTGGCATTCAAGTAACCACTGAAATCATTAGCACCCTTGCATTTGATAACACGCTGGCTAGTCGCCCGTGCTGCTTTTTTCTGCTCATCTTGGTTGGCAGAACGCCACCACTGATAAAATTCAGGATAAGTGAGCGAATCAAGCTGAGTAGGCCTCTTCAGGTACGTTTCCAGCTTGGTCTGCAAGTAAAATTAATGTCCTCACTATCCTCAGAGAGTGAATCAAGCTCAAACTTTGGCTTCAGCATTCTTTGGCAAGGATTAAGCTCAGTCTGCAGAAATATCACTTGCCTAGACATTTGATTCTGGTGGAAGCCCATGAGCACATCAAGCACTTCCACTGATCCAACAACACGTGTTCTGAGAAATCTCTGGGGATCACTACACTTCTCTGGGAGCTCTATCTTCAGACTAGGCTCAGGTTTTGAGATATACTTGGCCAAGTACATCTCAAAACCATGCTTGGACACAATCTGCACGTTGTGAGCTGCACCCCAGAGGATAGCTATCTCAGGGTTGTAAGGTACTACATTTTTATCTTCGTCATGTCGACGCACATACAAGTACCTAACTCCATCTTCATCAAGACAGACAGTTTCATGGGGGACTTCAAACGGAAACCCATACTTGCACTTGGAAAGTACCTTCCCATGGCTACCCTTGAAACAACGGGATGGGTAACATGTTTTGTGCTGGAGCATGTTCTCCACAAGTTTCCTAAGGTAAGCAGCCCTCACATCACTAGTATCAGCTGCACGTGGCATCTCTGCCATCATAGCATGCGGAGGTGCAGTCCCTGGCTCTACCCAGATCAACATGTGCCAGTGAATTGCACCTCTGCGCTGGTACTCTTTCTTGACAATAGAATCAGTTACTACTCCAAGTGGGCCACCTTCAGGTGATCTCAAAATATTCATAAACCAGTCATATCTCTTCTCTGCAGCTAGTACAGAGATTTGAGGTTTGAATCCGACAGGCTGCCTATCAGAGAGGTCTTTGGCCAGATCTTGCACCTCGAGCTCACTAGCACGTGCACCCCACCCATCTCTTAAAGTGGCTTGTACTTGGGGCCACCCATCATAGGCTGTTAGGGTGAGAAAAAAGTTAGGTAAACCCCTCTGTTCTACAAAGGCCACAAGATCAAGACCAAATGACCTCCAGAACTCCTTGCTACCAGGAATAATCCTTGGTATTTCAGTCCCATAGACTGAGTACGGATGAGATGGGCCAGATACTCGTTCTGCAGTCAGGGGTTCAGATAGACTTTGTACTTTCACAACTTTACGGGCCTCATGCATGCGGAGGCGGACTTTCAGCATGTAGTCATACTTAAAGAACGGATACAAACGATCCTCAGCATAAAACCCACGCACATTAAAAAGCCTCATCTTCACATGGGCATTAAATGGAATGGGGCACTTGTGATACCATCCTCCATAGCCCCATGGGTGGAGGTGTGGAAAAGCCTTACAGTCAAGGAACTCTTCTCCATACTTAGCCTTGCAAAGGTTAACTAGATTTTCTGCCACTTCAGGACGGGGATACTGACGGCCAGCAATATCATCACGCATATCCCCCCGTATGACAGGAAAATCATCAAAGTACTTTCCATCCAATGGGAAAGCCATGGCAGCAGCCTCATCTTCCAAAAGCTTTTCAAGCGATATGCTTTGGTCCTCTAAAAGCTTGGGATTGATGAAGCTGGGCTTACAGTATCGCATGAGTGTCTCATACTGGGAGAAAAATTTGGAATAAAGGTGGTTGTTAGCATGCATCCACCGTACTGCTCTTTTGATACGCAAGGATGATGCAGGTGAGGGGCTTTTCTCCCAAATATCACTGTCTTTAACAGCTAAGAAACCAAATAGGCCATGGTAATGTTTGTCTAGTTTTGTGATAGCATTCACTTCACCTTGGAGGTGGCGATACTGAGTCATGCTTGCCTCCCTGACAGAACTGGAAAACAGGCCACAGACAGACATTATCTGTCCACGCTCATATTGGTTTGCTAGTGACTGTATCTCAGCAGGAAAGCTCATATCCCACTCATCCACAGGCTTCACATTTAAACTAGGGTCAAGGACACAGCCAACATGCTGGCTGGATGGAATAGTACTGGATCTACAATAGGCACAGGAGTACCATCGCTCTTTAGTTGATGTACCCCTCTCAGTATACACAAATCCTGCCGTACAGCTAGGTACAGCTCGTAAATAAGTACTTGCTGGTGCATCATCTTCGCTCATGCCACTGGGTTTATCCACAAGAAAGGTGTGGGCACCATCAACAGTACTCCACAACAGATGCCCACACCCGTAACACACAGCTAAACCCAGTGGCTTCCTATCAAAGGTACGTTGCTGTGAAATTCTACGTGCACACATGTCTAGTAGATCATTGTCAATATTCACCAATTCATTTGAGTGACACCAATCAGCTGGAAGCTGTATGGTATTGTCAAATTCTGGGCATCGCCTAGTGTTGCGTGGTCGGCCACAACTTACATTGCTACCAGCCTCTCTTGTGGTACCACGTGGTCGACCATCACCAACAAAAAAGCCATCTTCTTGGGTGGTACCACGTGGTCGACCATCACTGACAGCATAGCCTGCTTCCTGGGTGGTGCCGTGCAGTCGACCATCACTAAAACCAAAGCCTGCTTCCTGGGTGGTGCCACGGGGACGACCATCACTAACAAAGGAGCCGCTTTCTCTAGTAGTATAGCGGGGTCTACCACCATTACGGCCTACCGAAAAGCCATCAGCTTCAGCCGTTGTCTGTGGTCTACCTCGCTTCCTAAAACTCTCCCCACAATTAATACAAGCAATAGCACGAAAGTGGTTGGCTTCCCCGCATTCCTTACACGGCTTTGTAGAGCAAGACATTACGTACACCGGTACAACACACACTGATTGGAATAGTCAACAAACAGGTAGGAAAAAATTCAAATTTGTCAAAATGATTTCTTTCTTTAGCACTTACAACAGTTTATATACGAAGAAAAGTTCGATTGTGGCCTCCTGAGCTTGATTCTTTCAGAAACGGCAGTCAAGAAGACACACGAGGAACAGAGCATAAACGCATGCGCACACGCTTTTTATAGAACGAGCAATGAGGAAAAGGTCGTCACGTTCGTGTGCGCGCTTAGCCACGCCCATCACGTAGCGCGTGGGCGGAAAACATTGCAAATGAATGGCTTCCTATACAAACATATGGGAAAACTTCAAAGGGCCATAACTTTAATTGCAAGATGTGAATCAAAAATCTGTCCCATCAAATCTCTAATTTTGACCCATTCTGCGTGCCCATGTAAAAATTGTCCCCCCAAGTGCTCCCAAATCCCCCATGAATTAGATTATTTAATTATTTAAGTTTGCTTTTTTTTCTACTTAGTGTGTAATTTGTCTATAACAATTTCTGCAGATAGTATACAGTGGTTACATGAATAGCTGAGTAGCTAAAGTGGACATGAAACCAAAAAATTAGTGTAAGTACAAAGCTAGTATAATTTTATTATTATGGTAAACGAGAGATATATGAAGAGAGTGTAGGTGAGGAGACAGTTGAGTGGGGTAGCGAGTTCCACAATGGGATAGTTCCAGGAAAAAACGAGTTTTGGAATTGATTAGATCTCGCAAATATATTTCTGAACTGCAGGGGATGGGAGAAACGATTGCTGTAGTGGATGACCCTCAACTCCAGCGGGGACTCCAGCATAATTGTGAGATTTTTACAATCTTGTACATGTGGTATAACCTAGCACTAGCACGAGATCGCCTCTCTGCAAGAGCAAGAACACCACTCTGAGTGTACAAGTGGTCCCTGTCACAGGTCCAATTTTTGAGGCAGACCCGAAGAGCAAAACGCTGCACCTTCTCAAGGGAGTCAATATCCCCGAGGATTTACTACTCCAAAGCACTTGTCAGTAATAACCTCCTGGGTGACGTCACCCCTGTTCATACTCATCAGTAAGTGCTTTGGGTAGCGTTGACGCACATTCCCAGGTCAATTGCTCACGTTGTCCAATCCAGGCAACCTAAAATATACATCATTAACTTTTGCCTACATACCTATCACACAGTAAAGGTTATCGTTTCTGTCCAAAAAAATTTTGTTGTTGCTATGTATTAAGTTGGTGCATATTTCTCATTAATTTTGCTTTGGATATACGTTTCTTTAGTATGGTGGACTGAAGATGAGCATTCACAGAAGCACCGAATCCATCAAAAGCTTCATCACCTAAGCCTAGCTACTTTACTTAAAATGTCAATGAGAGTAAAATTTAATGCTGAAAATCTTGCAAATATCTCCAGCTACATCATATTATTGCTATTTGAAATCTTTCATTTACCTGGTAGTACACATCGCCACGAGTTTCCTTCTTCACAGTTATTAACCTGACCACGCCTTCTTCTCGACTATCAGATAGCTGATCTTGTGACCTACAACTGATTCTAGGGGCATGTTCATAACAGTATTTAGAGTTATTTGCAGGAGATAACTGACAACCAGTCTTAATCGTTCCTGGTAACCCTTCATACTCAACAAACCCAGCCTCACTTGCAGCACACACATCGCGCCTGTTCTTCATATTCCCATCAATGACCAACACATTCTTACATCCAGGGAGAGAGCATTCATGATCAGATAAAGCAGTATGCACCAATGAGAGAAGTCGAATACTGAACTCATAGTCCTGGCTTATGTCAAGTTGCCACACAGGCATTTTTGTTCACTTATTAACCCTTTCGCGGGTGGCGATAATTATTGCGTTTATACCGCGTGGGCAGGGGTTTGACGCGCGTGACATAAGGGCGTGACCCTGTGGCACTTTTGGGGCGGTACGTCAACAAAACGTTGCTCCCCAAGTTTGAAACTCGATCTGGACAAAGAGTCGTAGTAAGTTTCATTATAAATTTTAGATTTGAAATAATATTATTTGTCGCTTCTGTTATTGGTTTGTACAAGTAAGTTCGATTGCGAGCGGACTGCTCGCCAACCTGCCATTTCTACCACGATTTGAACTTACTGGACAAGCAGCCGATGGAGGTAAGAGTAGCTAAAGTAGCGTAGGGGTTGTAAGTAATCATGGAGTCAACGGTGAGGGATGAGCGAGCGAGTGTGTACAGCGAATTTCCAAGTTCTTGCAACATTGTTCATAAAGCGGATATAAATCATGCACCAATCAGGTTCGCGTACGTCACATCCGTGGGGTGTGCGCACGCCGCCACAAACAAAGTCGGCCGGCCAACGGTACGTACGTCATATCATAGCATATCGCATGCGCACTAATCGAGCGCCGAATTTGAAATTTTGATTACTCCACGCCATGTCTACCTCACTTGAAAAGTCGCGCTGTAGTGCTTAAGATCTCAGGTGGAGAATGATATGGTAGAGGGAGGCTCTAGGATACACCTGTACTAAGATAGCTGAGAATTTGTGCGTTGACAAATCAACTGTATCAAGAACACTGATTTTATTCCATTCAACTGGCAGTGTTTCTAAAAAGCCTTATCCTGAAGGAAGGGCATTTCGGAAGCTTACTCCACCTGCACAGCTTCTTATTCTGCAACTCTGTTTGAGCAGACCTGGGATCTACTTGCGAGAAATACAAGATGAGCTTGATTCAGTGCTAGACATCGAGATCAGTGAGTCAGCTATATGCAAGTTCTTACACAAGAGTGGATTTACCTATCAGAGGCTAAAGGTGACTGCACTACAACAACATGTATCTCTGAGACAGCAATTCACATCAGAAGTCCCTGTATACTCACCTGAAATGCTTGTATTTATTGATGAGACTGGTACAGATCGTAGAAATCTTGTACGCAAGTATGGGTACAGTATGAGAGGAAAGCCACTGAGAAACCACTCTTTTTTTGTCCGAGGTGAACGTGTGTCCGCCATTGCTTGTATATCAATGGCTGGACTGTTGGATGTGAAAACCCTAACTGGAACTAGTGACGGTGATACTTTTTACACCTTTGTGCAAACCCATCTCATCCCACAGCTAATGCCATACAATGGCATAAATCCCCATTCTGTCGTCATTATGGACAACTGTAGTATTCACCACGTCCCTGAGGTTGTAAAGTCCATCCAAGATGTGGGAGCACTAATACATTTCTTACCTCCGTATTCACCAGACTTTAACCCTATCGAGGAAACATTTTCTAAAGTGAAACAATCAATGAAATCAATCGAAAAAGAATTAGTATATACAAGTGATTGTGAAGCTCTACTATTGCTAAGTTTCCTGCAGGTCACTCCTGAAGATTGTCAGGCTTGGATTCGCAATTGTGGAATTTATGTTTAGTTATGTATATGACTTGTGTTGATTTTAAGTTTCTTAATCTAAATTTCGAAGTGCTCCCAAAATACTTCTTTTTTGCTCAATATACTCCTCATCATCCAAGATATGGTCCTCATAGAGCTGCTGTAGATACCTTAGTTGCTGGAAAGTCTTCATCCTTAGATCAACTGCTCTACCAGGCGAGACTCCAGGGCCAGATTGTGCTCCAGGGCAGACTGCACCACTAGACTGGGAATTATCACCAGTCTTCTCGTTGGGATCAGATTTTAAGGCCTTCACAATAGCAACTGCAGCTCCGCCTATCGCCTCGCTAAGAGTTTCTTTGCGTGCCCTCTTGGGTGCTGCAGTTGAGAAAGCAGGAGAGTCGGGGGGAATATCATAGTCATCATGGATTCCGGATACAATACATCGTGCCCACAGCTTCAAACGAGGTGTATCCCATGAATCTTGATGTTTTTCTTTTAGCTCCTTATAAATGGATTCGACTTCACTTTCCTGCTGACTGCGCTTTGTCCCTGCCGACTCAGCTTCTTTGTTTCGTTTTGTAGAACGGCAGCTTTCAGCTCCTGTTTCACATACCCCATCGCACCAAAGATGAACCTCACCACCTTTGGGATATAGGTCATACAGCTTTTCTAAGTCTTCGGATGTCACTAGCCAAATTTTTGATTGCTGTTTCCCTTCAAAGTATCCAACATCAAAAGTTGCTGTCCTAGGTACCTGGTCTTGAAACTCATCCATCAACCGCACACGCAACCCATTAACTGATTCAAATTTGCTCGACACATTATGGAGATATCTGACAATAGATGCACTTTTTTTGCTGGGGTTGATGATCTTAACCTTATAGGTGTATCGTACTGTTGGGGGTTGTGGTAAAGTGACCCGCTGAGCAGCCTGGGATGTCCTAGTATGCCTGGGCGGATTTGACTGAGCGTTATTGTTTAGTACCTGGACAGAAATAGTGGTGCGTGATCCCTGTCCTTTATGGCTGTGTTCCCCCGAGTCAGAGAGGTTAACAGCTGTTGCTCCGCTCTGCTGTGGCATATTAGTAATGGCGGCTGTTTGTCCCGCTCCCGGATTTTGTGCTCGCGGTCCTGGGAGTTGTCCTGCCAGAAATGGGACGGCTCGGCTCTGCTGCTGTTTAAATATCTGCTCAATGAGATTTTTTGTCAACGGAACGATCGTTGGAGGCCTCGGCCGATTTCCCTCCATTTTCCCGGCATTTAGGAGCTAGCTAGCTAGGTGTGCTCACGTGTTAATGTGCATTGTACTCGTGACATATCGATGAACTCGGATTGGTCAATTCATTTCATCCGGTTTTTGAACTGGTGCTTCCGGGTTACAAGAACTTGGAAATCCGCTGTATGAGTACATCGGTGGATCACAACACCTGAAGTTTGTGCACGTGACTTACCGCCCATGGTACAGCATCAGTGTGCTTGTGAATATGCACAAGAGAACTGGAAGGGCACTGGAAAGGGTTGAAGACTGCATGCATGAAGTGGTAAATGAATCCACAATCATCTTGGAGTAATTGTATTTTATGTCAATAATATTTATAAATTTTCATGCATGTGACTTTACTAGTAGTACCTACTTTCTGAAAGTGTACAGGTATAATATTCATATTGAGTTTCAGCATATGAGAGAGAAGCATCGGTAGGCAGTTGGACACTGCATTATATGAATGTTCAAGTGATAGATGGTGCACAATGTTCATGTGACTTACCGTTTGTACAAGTCTAGTGGTACCTACTTTCTAAATCATGTTACATGGTAACTTGTGACGAACTCTACGTTGTAGTGTGTGTCAGCATGCTTGTGTATCTGTGTGTGTGTATGTGTGTGTTTGTGTGTGTGCATGTGAGTGTGTATGTGTGCGTATGTATGTGTGCCATGTGTGTATGTGTGCGTGTGTTTGTGTGTGTGCGTGTGTGCATGTGTGCATGTGTGTGTGCACGTGTGCATGTGTGCGCACGTATGTATGTGTGCGCATGTGTGTATGTGTGTGTGCATGTGTGCGCACGTATGTATGTGTGCGCATGTGTGTGTGTGTATGTGTATGTGTGCGTGGGTTTGTGTGTGTACGTGTGCGCGTATGTGTGCATGTGTGCTCACGTATGTATGTGTGTGTGTGTGTATGTGTGTGTATGTGTGTGCGCATGTGTGTATGTGTGTGGGGTGTATCTATTCACTGGACTGGACCACTGGATTGGACTACTGGACTCACCTTTGACCCCCAAAATTAACTAAAACCTGTAATTTTGCACTGATAGGCAATCGTACATTGCTATCATATCCCTTCTCTGGTCGGGAAGACACAGATTTTATGCTTGCTCTAAATCAGATCAAGTACTCGTGTCAGGCAGGTGCTATTTTCAAGCTAGTCAGCCTAGTATCTGAATGCAGTGGTGTCGCCAGAGGGTGCCTATGAGTTCATTTGTACCCAATCCATGCACCTGTGCACCCATTCTATGCATGACATGTGTAGTTCTGTTTACCTATAGCCTGTCACAGTGCACGTGTCACTACACTACTATCATGTATATATCACTATTATAATACATGTACCGGTACATAGACTGTCTACATGGAATAGTATCTAATACTACAATGTCATGTATATATACTATAAAAATACCTCCGCTAGCTGTGTGCATCCACCTGTGCAGTTACTGTCAATAACTTGCACCCAGTTAAACAACTACCTAGAGACACCACTGATCTTAGCTATTTAAAACTGTGATAGTGCATAGTTTTACTCTCTTCCTAGCCTGTATCTGTGCCGTACTACGTAAGTGACAATACACTGATTGATTAGTAATGTAGCTGAAATCATACTCGAGATACATGTAGCTAGCTACAACATGGGTATACATAATTATACACTCATCATGCTAAAGACGTATATGTCTCCTATAGTGATTATTTCTTGCTGACAAGGAGCTCTAGTGTATTAATAATCTCGAGTGTCAAGGTATGGAGTTGGTAAAAGTTTCCTACATATATCTGCATCCAGGGTCATTTGGCAAGCATAGGACAACTAGTGGCAGAGGAGGCTCAAAGATCAGCTATATTATAGCAGGGGGGCTCATTCACTACCGGCTAGTTTGATTGATGATCCCTAGATTGAATGTCAATTTATCCATATCCCCTACATGTACAGCTAACTATCACTGAACACGGTTTTTATCATATAGCTAAAGTTACTGTATTAGCAAGATAACTACAAAGGTCAAAATATCCTGAATCGGACCATTGTGGCGAAAACGCTTACAAGAGTATTAAACCCTCAAAACAACACAATTATTAGAGAGCTAAATTAAGCACTGCATGATTTGTGTCACTTTTGGGGTCAAAGGTGAGTCCAGTAGTCCAGTCCAGTCCAGTGGTCCAGTCCAGTGAATAGATACACCCTATGTGTGTGTGCATGTGTGCGCACGTATGTATGTGTGTGTGTGTGTATGTGTGTGCGCGCGTGTGTGTGTATGTGTGTGTATGTGTGTGTATGTGTGCGCATGTGAGTATGTGTGTGTGCATGTGTGCGCACGTATGTATGTGTGTGTGTGTGTGTACGTGTGTGCATGCACGTGCGTCTGTGTGCATGCGTGTACATGTGCGCACGTGTGTGTGCATGTGTGTATGTGTATGTGCGTGTCTGTGTGTAAACATGTATGTGTGCATGCATGTGTGTCTGTGTGTGTCCATGTATCTTGTGTGTGAGTGAGGTGGGTATGTGAACAAGAGTTGTGTACGTACAGGTGTTGTATTATTAGTAACTTGTAAATTGACAGGTAACAGTGAGAGAAGGGAAGAGGGGGCCCCAGGAGTGTAAGAAAAAGCATGCTTGTACCCGTACACACAAGGTAGGTATGGGAGGAGCAGATTTTTTGTTGATGTGATATGATTGAAAGTGATGATGGGGGGTATGCGTGAGAGTTCAAGAATGCAGTGGTGTGTTGATGAATGAATAGTGTATAAAATGATAACTACTTATAATTTAGAAGAGTATGATATTTCTCAAAGCAGGGATAGAGGCAGAGGGGAGTCTTACATAGCTTGCAGCAGTACGATGTCTGGCGCCTGCGACCAGCTGCTCTATTACTGCATACATGGCAGTCTGGACGGCTGTTTTCTGGGATTGGCTCAGGGAAAGCCCGCTCCTTGAGACGAAGTGGAAGATGAGGGTCCTGTGCTCGATGTCGAACCTTTGCTGCCTCATAGTTGCACAACAGCCCCTCTGCTACAGCTCTGCGAAACTCCAGCTGTGTGAGTTTCTTTTCTGATGTTGCATTATATAGGATGTGTGCATTTACAATGCATGTATCCAGAATGTGGAAAAATACACGCTTCCACCATTTGATGGAACGATGTGCAAAACCATAGTAGAGCACCATCTGATCAGCTAAAAAATGTATTATTTATGGTAAGTTGTAATGAAGATATTGGTCATCAATTATCACAATACTGACCTTTGTCTACACCCCCCATGTGTAGGTTGTACTCCTCAACCACTTTCGGCTTCTGGATTACCTCCACTCCATCATCCATCCGCATGCCGAGTACGACGCCTCTTTTCTATGAAGGTGTCATCGTGGAATGTACTCAGCATTAGCACGTCCCGCTTGTCCTTCCACTTCATGTACAGCATTGAGTCATCTCGGCTAAAGTGGCTCTCACCCTTCTTCAACTTGGCTGACCGGATGTCCTCAGGTATCCCTACTCGATTAGACCTGATTGTTCGACACGCCTCGAAACCTTGATCACGCAGGTCTCTGAACAACGCAAGGCTCGTGTAGAAATTGTCCATGTAGACATGATACCCCTTGTCTTGGAGCCGGTGATCATCGAGGAGATCTAGTACCACCCGGTGAGCCAAGCCGAGAGTAGAGTGTGAGTTGTCTTCCTTGCCTGTGTATAACTTCCAGTTCCACACATACCCATTTGCACCATCCGCTAGGACCCATGCCTTCATCCCCCACTTCTGTGGTTTCTTCGGCATATACTGGAGAAAAGCAAGTCGCCCCTTGAATCCCACCATGCTCTCATCAATGGACAAGCTCCGAGTCGGGGTGTACATTGCCTGAAAGTTCTCCAGGACGAGGTTGAGGAGGGGGCGAACCTTGTAGAGCTTGTCATACCCCGGCTCTCCACGCGATGGTTGCTGTCGGGAGTCGTTCAGGTGGAGGAACTTCAGAATGACTTCAAACCGGCGGCTTGACATGATGGAACGGAAGTTGTCATTCTGATACGGCCAGCTATTACTCCAGTAACTCCTGGTTGAGAAGGTAAGGAGATGGTATACAAAAATGATGATTGTAACAACTTACCGAATAGTGGGAAAGCCGCATATCCCCATTCCTATGAGGATAGCAATAAATGCCTTCATGTCCTCCAGGGTGATGGGGTGTCTTGCTAGCTCATGGACTCTAGCATTTGGGTGCTCATCCAAGTACTCTTTGTTATCCTCCAGGTACTGCTCGAGGTAGCGAAGGGTCTCCTTGTGGAGAAGCTCGAGAGCTCGCTGGTCGAACAGCTGAAGGAAGCAGTCCACAGGAGAGAAATCTTATGTGACCTGCTACACCTGGGTTGGCTGTGAAGCTATGAGGAGGGCTACCGCTGTTGCTGCTACTGCCACTGGAGGAGGGGCTACCAGGACGGGTGGGAGAGGCGTGGCCATCACGAGCATCAGTGGGGGAGGAGCTGCCAGTTGCTGCGCTAGTCATGGAGCTGCCGGCGTCCGTAGCTAGTTGTTTTGTTCATAAATCGTATATATAAATCTATGTAGTAATAATACATTATTTATTACCATCTTCTGGCTGGTTTGGCTCGTCGTCTGAGAGCAGGTATCCATTGAAGTCGTCGGACGCGAGACCGGCCATGTAGTCGAGCAAAAATGCGACGTTGCCTGCGAAAGGGTTAAGGCAGATAATTATAAATTCTCATAATCTTTGTTAAATGGTGTATACTTGTGTTAGCATTGTTCTCTATTTTATGTTGCATGTAAAGCTAAAGAGCCCATAACACGTACAACAGGATCATCACATCCTCTATCATCATAAATTTACATCATAATGATCTCAAGGCTTTGAGCCATGAGTAATATGAACGAGAGAACTGCATAATAATGTAGCAGCTGTATAGTTCATGCTCTGATATTCATGCTACATGTAGGTATATAGCGTAAGTACAAAATACGTATGCACACCTGTAGCCAGCATAGCACCATCTCTATGTACACATTTACACAAAGGATACCAAAGTATACGTATGGTGGGTAATTTTGTGGAAACGCAGAGAACCCCTCACAATAATTTCAAGTTAGCAAATGTGGTCAAAGTATGCAAGCGTAAGCAATTATGTAATTGATGTGAACTGCCGGTTAGCTTCCACGACCCTTTTGACTAACCAGCATATTTAGTGGAAAATGCACTGAAGTAACGGGGAATAATCTCATCAAGATTATGTTGCAGACTGGGCAAAATCTTCCAGGTAGGGAATGTTTGTGGATAACGTTGAAACACATCCAGTATACAGAATCACGTGTGCCTCCTCTAGCCGACGTCTATCTAAACTAAGTCGATCAATGTAGGTGCTCTCTCTGTTTAATAAAATAATATCATGACTGGTTATGTAGTACTTCAGTATGACAAACAAATTTTAATATGATATGCCTATACCACCTAAGTCCGGGGAGAATTTTTTCAAAATGCGATATTAGTAGTGCCTAACACTCTTAATTGTGTTATGGGGCTTTCTGAGACACCCAAGAAGTTCTTATGCTTTTAAATATACAATTTGACTGCCCTCTACTTTGTAAGTTTGGGGGCAATTACCCCATGCTTACCCAGGATATAACTTTCACATATTTACATAGAGGCTGCTAAATTGACCCCTTGGAAAGCACAATGTCATGCCTGGACGCTATGGTACAGCGCTTTTCAGGTTCGTTGTCCAACAAGTTTCGCGCATGCGTATATACGTACATGATTGTACTCTGCCCGGCCGGCCGCCGGCCGCCCGGCCGCCGGCCGCCAGGCCGCCCGGCGCCCTTGCCTGCGCCTCGACCTCACGCGTACGCGCCAATTTTCAAATTTGACTTTTCGATTTCTACACAGTTAGAGAGTTTAGTGATGCCAGTTCCTTACTCTACTGACCTTCGTTGGAGAATTGTGTGGATGAGTGTTGCCCACAAAATGTCGCTAGCAAGAATAGCTGAAATTACCTGTGTTTCAGAAAGAACTGTTAGACGGTATCTGCACCTATTCCACACAACTGGAGATGTTCAGCCCATAAAACGCCGCTATGGACCACAACCACTCTTTGCTGACTTTGAACAGCTCACATTACTGAGGCTGATCTTGGAGAACACTGGTATTTTCCTGCATGAGATTCAGGATAAGCTACATGAAGAGTTTGGTGTTATGGTCAGTGCACCAACTATTTGCCGAACTCTACGGCATATGGGGTGTACAAGAAGGGTTATCCGCCATGTAGCTTTGCAGAGATCGGACATCCTAAGGGCACAGTTCATGAGTGAGATCAGTGTGTACGACCCTGAGATGATAATATGGGTGGATGAGAGTGGTTGTGACAAGAGAAATAGCTTGAGAAAGTTTGCTTACACTCTCAGAGGTATGGCACCAACTGATTGCAGCTTGCTTGTTCGAGGTACTAGGTATTCAGCCATAACTGCCGCCACTGTAAATGGTATCACAGATGTGCAGCTTGTGGAGGGGAGTGTTGATGGGGACAAATTTCAAAAGTTTGTCAAAAATTCGATTGTGCCAGTTCTTCAACAATTTGATGCTGTAAACCCTAATTCTGTGGTTGTGATGGACAATGCTTCCATCCACCATGTTGAAAGAGTTGCCCTGCACATTCAACAGAAAGGAGCATTACTACGCTTCCTTCCACCTTACTCCCCCGACCTCAACCCAGTTGAGAACATATTTAGCAAGGTCAAGGCCATCATGAGGGAAAATGACAAATTATTTCAATCAAGTAGTATACCAAGAGTACTGTTAAGTATGGCCTTTCAAATGATAACAGAACAAGACTGCAGGTCATATGCAAGACATTGTGGATACATGTAACTATAATAACAATACAACAATGCTGTGTGTTTGTGTTATTCAAAATCAATTATACTGCTTGAAATTTCTTGAGCATACTCATAATGGCACTCCTTTCACGATCGTAATCTTCACCACTGATCAAACCTTCCTTCAAATTTCGTAGCTCACTGAGCTGTCGATAACACTTGGAACGATTATCGATAATTTTTGCTGGGCTCAAGGATGCACTATTTGGTTTGGCATCGGCCTTCTTACTAGAACCACTTCCATTTCCAGCTCGTTTAAACATGGAACTAGTGGGGGCATTATCTAGGGTTCCTAAACCATTGACAATACACTCCGCCCAAATGCGATACTGCATTGGTGTGTAGCTTCCACTGTACTTCTTTTTCAAAGCCTCCAGAGATTCTTCAACCCTTTCCTCCCTTTCCAGCTGTGCAGATTTCTTCCTTTTTGTCTGCTTTTTAGGCTTGCTCTCTGTTTCTGACTCATGATCAGAGTCTGACTGCTCCTTTCTACGCCGTTTTTTAGGCTTGTTATTCCCAGTGCTTTTAAGTCCGTCACACCACAGCTGAATTTTACAGTTTGTTGCACGCATCTCTCTCCATACATCTGCCAAGTCTTCGGTTCTGATCGTTACCACTCTATCACCAGGACCCTGAACGTACCCCACATCAAAGTCATCACAATCCTTTACATCACCTCCAAGTCTATCCTTGATCAACTCCTTCAAATCATCCGAGTCTGAAACTTGGGTGGTATCTATGTGACGAAGAGTAAAGGTTTTCACATCCCTTGAATTTTCCTTTGAAACGGCTTTTAGGAACACCTTGTCAATTGGAGATACTTTTGGCGGTTGGCGGGTACGCCGCGGGGCATGTGGCATCTGAGCGGCTGTGATCCCTACCCCAGGCGCCATAGGAGTGACCAGTACCTGCCTGATTGTGCCATTCCCAGCTTGTGCCCCATTGTTTAAGTCGATTACAGCCACAGACTGAGAGAAACGCTGGTTACTATCCATGGCAGAGCTTGAACTCATCCAGCCTAAGATCCGCTGACTCGACTACATGCATGTGCCACATGCGACATGCGCCCGCATATGCATGTCCAGCAATCACGAGCTAGCGCTATAGCCTAGCCTAGCTATATATAGCCCTAGCCACTTTGTGCACCACGTGTTCATTCTTTCTGAGCATGCGCAAAGGAAACAGGACAACGAACCTGAAAAGCGCTGTACACTGTAACTAGCCTTCCTTTCTCTCAATTTATTTCATACACATGACTTGTACACAAGCGTAAATTTAATGGGTGCACTCAAAAATGTGAGAAATGCATGAGAGGGACAGCCTGCATGGGGTCAAGGACTGATAATTTAAAATTATTACCTGTCATAAACTCCTTTTTCGCCAAATTCACTTGGAATAACTGTTACACGTTGCTTTTTTTTGTTTGATCATATTCATGAATGTAGTTGTAGATGTCGGCTCTCTGTCGGTATGAGATTTGTCCCAGTAGCATTTCAGCAGTGAGATTGGTAAGAAGCTTGGTTTGGAATGCCGTCATGTGTGATGATAGAAAATAAGGAAGCTGATGATAGTTATCATCATAATATTATATTGCTTCCGAATCATTGCCATTTGTGTGAAATCCATACAACTGAGTGAAGGAACACCCTTTCCAATTGTTTTGGCAGTACTTCCTGAAATGTGTACCATTGGCTGTACCTATGTCATCACTGTATATGATTGGGAAGCTTGGTCCATCTGCTCGAACCAGCAGATCTTCTCCATAGAGCTTGCACTTATTGTTGGCTGATATCAGGACAATCCCCAGCGATTTCCCTTGAAAACCTTCCTTTATCAATTCTCTTTGTAGATCGCTGTCCATGCATCCTCATCCAAGTACTTCACATTCTCCACTAAAACTTTATTCTCATCGATAGAAGGAATTGCACTGCCAGGACATTTTGCAAAACTAAATCTGGTAACTAGCTCCCAGTACTTAGGAGTATCTTTGTGCACAGAGTAAGCAGCAAATGATAGCCTTCTTAGCACAGAAATATCACTACACACACAACTGGCTTCTTGCAACATCCTAATGATAATTTCTAGATCCGCTAACAGATGGTAATGAAAAGTCCTAATTTTGCACTTGTACATGTAATTGGATACACTATACTGGTGTACGTGTATTAACAGCACAGCATGAGATATTTCGAATTTACCATGTGCTCATCAGGTAATTAGAGTGCAGCTGTTTTTGCCAGTGTTAGAATCGAGTGGATCAGAACAGCAGAAATGGCTACCACTCCAGAGACATGGGGCAAAATGAAAGAGACGAGACATAGATTAGAGAACGGTTGGAAGTTGGATATAGATTGGTCACTTTTTCCAGATACTCTCAAAAATGTAAGCTTATTTGTAATATTTGTGCATAATTTAATTTTATTGAAGTGTAGTAGCTTGCAAGAGGTAGCTACAAGTAACCAAAAGTACATAATACAGTGCATGTATATTGAGTAGAAAATGTGGATGTATCAAAATGTACATAAGTGTCTTGAGAGTTTGAATAGCTACAACTACATTAATGTTTGTATACTTAGCTAACATTTGAGATGGTCAACACTGGCAATAGTAATTGTCCATAAATTATGAGGTTAATCTAGGTAGTACCTCTGAACCACATCACTACTATTGGGCTATTCCATTTAATAGCCATACACCCCCTATGGATGAACAACTCAAGTACTTTTACCCCCTAGATTTAATTAGTGGTGATGTACCCCCCTTGACACAATCTCTTCATTTTGAACCCCCCTAGACATTCAATCATTTGGGCTTAAATGCTCCCCAGACACAATCTATTCTAATTCAATCCCCAGACATTAAATGGCGTGAAAGAATGCCCCCCAGACGCTCAATTAAAGGTACATAATGACCCCCAGACACAATCTGCTCAACTTCAAGCACCAGATCATCAATAGACGTGCTTATGTAACGACAACCAGATGTGACAGCCCTAGCCCTGAAATAGTTGGTCCCGACTCGCACTGAACTACTATTGACTTGAGTCATAACAATTATCACTTTGTATTGTTTCATGTCACCGTCCCTAATTTGTGTATGTCTGATTCACCTTCTGTGATCCACCCTAACTTTCCTATATAAGGGTACAGTTATCTAAGCCCTGCCGCAGTATTCTATTTCCAGTATTCAATATATTATTGCCACTTGAAGAACTCTAGGCGCGAGCTATCGCTGCTGCACGTTACACTGGTGTCAGAAGTGGGATCCACTCGCCAATTGGTGATTTAGCAACATGTCTGACGATGAAGAGCCTCAACCACCCACTGCAGCAGCATCCACCGCCCCCACAGCCCCTGTGCGAATGAGTGTTCGACCTCCATCGAAATTCTCTGCTTCAGCTGATCTACAGTTGTGGCTACTGAGGTTCGAATTGTACATCCGAGAAGCAAACATTTCAGCTGCACAGAGAGTGAAAGAGCTGCTACCTCTTCTGGAAGATGAACCATTTCGAGTGGTGAATCAGCAGGGCCTAGTGGGATCAGAGGATTACGACGCTGTGAAAGCCTGCTTACTACAACGTTTTGCCCCCGATGGCAGTGAGCTAGAGTGGCAGTTTCTTCTACAAAATAGCACGCAGAAGCAGAGTGACAAATTGTCAGAATTTGCAGGAGAGCTGAGGGTACTGGTTGCTAAAGCGTACCCCCGCTGGCCAGATGACCAACGCAACGACTTAGTTCGAAACCAGTTTATTCGAGGGGTGAGGTCATCATCTATCCAATTGCAGCTCATGCGAGAGATGCCTGCAACCCTTGACGCTGCGCTAGAATTGGCCAGGAAACTGGAAATAGTAGAGGAGTCACAGAAAAGGCTTCAGCGAAACAGACAGCAGGCAGAGCTATGCAGCATTGCTATTGATGACACAAGCTCCGAAGATGTCCTCCAAGCCAATGCTGCCCAACCCAGACGACCACCTGTTGGACCAAGAGATACTAGTGTCCAGGAGCTTGCTGCCCAAGTTAGGAAGCTAACTGAAGAGCTGGCAGCTCTGCGTAGTGAGCAACAGAAAGTGTCTTCCCGTCCACCTGGACGACGTACTTCTGGGTGGCGAGGAAAGTGCTGGAACTGTGGGATGCCAGGGCACCTACAACGCAACTGCCCTGAACCCCCTCGGCAACCATCCGATTCCCAAGGACAGCAACCTTTAAACTACCATGGGCCGGTGGGAGAGGTCAACCGCCGGCCGTCTCAATAAAGACCTCTACAATGAGCCAAGATGGAGCAATCGTGAGCAGTGTTGCTATGGGAATGGCTACCATGGTGCAAGGGAGTGTAGAGGGACAGTCAACTTCTATGCTCGTGGATACAGGATCAGCTGCAACCCTCATAAGAGACGACCTCTGGAGAGAAGCAACTAGGGGACGAGACTGTGACTTGGAAGAGCCACCCTACCCAGTGATGGCAGCAAATGGACAGAATTTGAATTTGTTGGGGAAGGCGGACGTCTCCATACATGTGGGAGGGGTGAAGGCATACCATGGAGTCCTGGTTGCCACTGGCCTAACACAAAGGTGCCTGTTAGGAGCTGATTTTCTACAACGGCATGGATGTGTAGTGGATCTTCAGCAGGAGACACTCTTTGCAGGAGGGATGTCTACACCACTAAAACCTATGGATAGCCCAGCTCCATTGGTATGTCATCTGTGCATCTCAGAGACGACCACCATCCCAGCACAACACCAAGCTCTTCTTTCTGTCCAACTCCTAGCTCCTAGGAGGCAGGGACGATGTGAGTTATGTAGGGGTTGTAGAACCAGAATATAAGTTTGTGGACTGCCGTGGTATACTAGTTGCTCACTCGATATCTTGTGTTAACCACAGTAAAACAATTGTGCAGGTTCTAAACCCCTCGACTGATGCAGTCACACTCCGAAAGAGTGAACGGATAGGAAAATTTACTAGCTTGGAGGAGGCCTCTGCGGTTGTGTGTACTCTGGACACTCCTAATCGGCAGTCTTCAATGGAAATTGAAGCTGCCATCAAGAGTTTGGAGGAGAAAGCTGAGAGCACACTGGACCCACTGGAGAAAGCTCAGCTAACCGCATTGCTACATAAATACCAAGACATAATTTCGGTCAATGGTGAAGTTGGGAGAACAAACAAAGTGCAGCACAAGATTGATACACAACAAGCAGCACCAATCAAGCAACCACCCCGACGTTTGCCAGGGAGTCGTCGCGAGGAAGTACGCAAGCTTTTGGATAAAATGCATGTAATAGAGCCAGCACATGGCCCTTGGGCCTCGCCAATCGTTTTAGTGCGAAAGAAGGATGGAAGTACTCGTTTTTGTGTCGATTTCCGCAAGCTCAATGGAGTGACCCAAAAGGATGCACATTCACTTCCCCGAATCGACGATACTTTGGATGCCCTCAGCGGAGCCCAGTGGTTCTCGACTTTGGATCTAGCCAGCGGTTACTGGCAGGTTGAAGTGGACCCCTCTGACAAGGAAGAAACGGCTTTCTCAACTCCATTCGGCCTGTACCAGTTTAGAGTAATGCCGTTTGGCCTTTGCAATGCCCCAAGCACCTTTCAATGGCTTATGGAGCTAGTGCTGCGCGGACTTCAGTGGGAAACCTGTTTAGTCTATCTGGATGACATTATCATCTTCAGCCATACCATTGAAGAACACCTCCAAAGGTTGAAAGAAGTATTTGATCGGTTGCGTGAAGCAGGCCTGAAGCTGAAGCCCGGAAAATGTCATTTGTTGCAGAAAAGTGTGCACTATCTAGGGCACATCGTGTCTAGTAATGGAGTCGAGACAGATCCCGGAAAGACAAAAATTATCAAGGCATGGTCCACACCTACAAAGCTCAAGGAACTTAGACAGTTCCTGGGCATCACTTCATACTACCGTCGTTTCGTCAAGGATTTTGCTTGCACTGCTGCCCCTCTATACCGCCTGACAGAAGAAGGAAAACCCTGGAACTGGACAGATGAATGCCAGGAAGCATTTGAATTGCTAAAGAGGAAGCTCGTTTCACCTCCAATATTGGCATTCCCTGATTTTAACTGCACTTTTGTTGTAGATTATGATGCCAGCAACAATGGCCTGGGAGCAGTGTTGTCCCAGCTGTCAGATTCCGAGAAAGTAGTGGCGTATGCCAGTCGTACACTGTCTAAAGCAGAAAGGAAATACTCTGCAACTCGAAGAGAAACGCTATCTCTTGTGTGGGCTGTTAGACACTTCCGCCCATACCTGTATGGCCGAAAGTTTATTGTTTGCACAGATCATAGTGCTTTGCAGTGGCTAAGAAGCTTTCGTGAGCCAGAAGGCCAGGTAGCTAGATGGCTTGAACAACTGGCTGAGTTCAACTTTGATGTGGAACACAGACCAGGCCGGAAGCATGGAAACGCAGATGCTCTGTCACGGCACCCGTGCTCACAGTCCGAGGATGACAGTTCGACTATTGCAGTGAATCAGTGCAGCCAAGGCAGCTTTTCAGCCCAGCAAGATAGTTTGTTCCCCCAGTGGACACCAGCAGACATACACAAATTAGGGACGGTGACATGAAACAATACAAAGTGATAATTATTATGACTCAAGTGAATAGTAGTTCAGTGCGAGTCGGGACCAACTATTTCAGGGCTAGGGCTGTCACATCTGGTTGTCGTTATACCACTCCCCTCCCTTGAAACGGTACGTCCTCGTGCCGATATTGCATGAGTCACGTACTCCCCGTATCGATCCGGAGGTCTCCTGTTGCGCGTTGAACGTCTGAGTTGGGGCTGTTGTGGAGGAGTCGGAGGGTTTGCATCAGACGCCGATGGCGAATCTTCAGCTGAAGATGCTGGCTGCATATTTGATTCCTCGCTGGACAGTCGTTAAGCCAGCGGTCCAAAACACGTACAAGCGTTGCAGATCCAGGAAGTGCATCCGGTGGCACATTCCAGTGCATGCAATTTTTGCCGTTTTTATCTATTTTTTCTTACCTGTTCTATCTAGGCCATCTTTCACTTCTAGGACTCCAAAGACCAGAAGACAGAGTAACTCTTCTACTCTCTGCTCGTTCAATTCCCATAACTCTGAGACATTCGTGAGCTCCACGGCAAGCGCTTCTGTCCATGCTATTTGCAAGCGCTCACAAAAGTGCCTCGCGCAAAAAGTGGGGCATCTAGGTTCCCTTGGATGGATTCCCATGATTCAAGTACCATTCAATAGCTCTTGTGTTGCTCTACAATATGAGACTGGAACGAAGTTTTTCCATCGAGCCATTCCAGAGTTACACGCTATTAAAAATAGTACAAAAATCATTATTTCACCATGTACGTTTACATACAAATCAATGATATTACATAGTACAAGCTAGCTATATAGCTGCTAACTATCAAAGGCCATCTTGAACTTTTGCTGAAGGTTGTTGGAGCTTCACAATCAGTCTCCTATTCCACCATCACAGCTATGGTTGATAGAAAGTACTCTTCCAACACTCGATAAACCTGATCACAGGAACATCACCTATTGTGTATGTGCATGGGGTCAGGGTCAGAGGGGAGAGAGAGAGAGAGGGAGGGAGGGAGAGAGAGAGAGGGAGAGAGAGGGAGGAAAGGAAAGAGAAAGAGAGGGGGAGGGGAGGGGGGTGAAGTACCAGAGCACTAGTGAAGTGTTAGCTACCCTCAATTGTAAGTATACGCTCGGGATTTCCAGCTTTGATGTAAGCTGCTTTACAACACAGACTCTTCCTCTGATGTATCCAGACTACACTGGTAAGGCTCACCCATCCATGGACTTTTTCTATGCTGATACACTCGCCTCACACACACTTCTAGCCTCGTACCCAGGCCTGGGTACAAAGCTAACACGCTTCATATTTATATTTACCGTGGCCAACATTCATAAATACTTACTAGACTACAGAGAAGGAATCCTTCAATCTGGATGACGATGCCTCCTCCTTAGAAACTTGGAAGTACTCAAGAAATACTCTATATCTTGTCATTTACGACTTGTTCTTGGGCAGAAACCTTCGAGAAGATATGGAAAATACCACGCGGTTGTACTGACATTTTGTGATTTTCAATGCTGTGTAACTCTGGAACGGCTCAGTGGAAAAACTTCGTTCCAGTCTCATATTGTAGAGCAACACAAGAGCTATGGAATGGTGCTTGAATCATGGGAATCCATCCAAGGGAACCTAAATACCCCACTTTTTGCGCGAGGCGCTTTTTGTGAGCGCTAACGAGTAGCATGCACAGAAGCGCTTGCCGTGGAGCTCATGAATGTCTCTGGGTTATAGGACTTGAACAAGCAGAAAGTAGAAGAGTTGCTCTGTCTTCTGGTCTTTGTTTCGAGTCCTAGAAGTGAAAGATGGCCTAGATAGAACAAGTAAGATAAATAGATAAAAAAACGGCAAAAATTGCATGCATTGGAATGTGCCACCGGATGCACTTCCTGGATCTGCAACAATTGGACTGCTTGCTTAACGGCTGTGGACAGCAATGAAGAATAGTGCGATAGTGGCGGAGTCGACTGCTCTTTCTCACTACGGCCCTTGTAGTGTTTTAGCCGATCTGAGAGAACCACCAGCCGTTTTCTTTTGTTGTTTGCACTCCGGATTCTGTAGACGACATCACTCAAAACTTTGATAATTTCGTACGGCCCTTGCCACTGGTGAATGAAGCCAGACTTGGTCCCCAACAGTGTAAGGGCTGACCTGTGTTCGTCTATCATACAGCAGCTTTTGTCTTTTCTGCTCCACATCAGTGTTATTTCGGACCAATTTGTAGGCATCTGCGAGTCGGTTTCGTAGCTTTAGTGCAAATTCGCTTGGAGACTCAAAAGTTTCGTCGGGTGGGAAATCCACTTGAGCGAGTCGCCATGGATATCCGGGGCCCACTCCCAGAAACGCCTCGTGGCAACAAGTATATACTTGTGCTTGGGGACTACTTCACCAAGTGGACGGAAGCCTATGCAATGCAAAATATGGAGGCTGTTAATGTGGCTAGGATTTTTGTGAATGAATTTGTCTCTCGTTTCGGTGTACCCGACTCCTTGCACACCGATCAGGGGAAAAATTTCGATTCCATGTTGCTCAAGGAAGTATGCAGACTGTTGGGTGTAGAAAAGACTCGTACGACCCCCTACCATCCTCAATCAGATGGCCTTGTTGAGCGGTTTAACCGCACTCTGCTTAACATGCTCAGCATTATTGCTACAGAGAAGGAAGACGGGTGGGACCTTCAGCTACCAACTGCTATGCTTGCTTATCGTACTAGCATCCACGAAACAACAAAAGCCACCCCCTTCAGCTTAATGTTTGGACGTGAAGCGAAGCTACCGGTTGATGTTGTGTACGGTTCCCCACCCGACGAAACTTTTGAGTCTCCAAGCGAATTTGCACTAAAGCTACGAGACCGACTCGCAGATGCCTACAAATTGGTCCGAAATAACACTGATGTGGAGCAGAAAAGACAAAAGCTGCTGTATGATAGACGAACACAGGTCAGCCCTTACACTGTTGGGGACCAAGTCTGGCTTCATTCACCAGCAGTTCGAAGGGGCAAGTCACGCAAGCTACACCGACCATGGCAAGGGCCGTACGAAATTATCGAAGTTTTGAGTGATGTCGTCTACAGAACCTGGAGTGCAAACAACAAAAGAAAACGGCTGGTGGTTCACTCAGATCGGCTAAAACACTACAAGGGCCGTAGTGAGAAAGAGCAGTCGACTCCGCCACTATCGCACTATTCTTCATTGCTGTCCAGCGAGGAATCAAATATGCAGCCAGCATCTTCAGCTGAAGATTCGCCATCGGCGTCTGATGCAAACCCTCCGACTCCTCCACAACAGCCCCAACTCAGACGTTCAACGCGCAACAGGAGACCTCCGGATCGATACGGGGAGTATGTGACTCATGCAATATCGGCACGAGGACGTACCGTTTCAAGGGAGGGGAGTGGTGTAACGACAACCAGATGTGATAGCCCTAGCCCTGAAATAGTTGGTCCCGACTCGCACTGAACTACTATTGACTTGAGTCATAACAATTATCACTTTGTATTGTTTCATGTCACCGTCCCTAATTTGTGTATGTCTGATTCACCTTCTGTGATCCACCCTAACTTTCCTATATAAGGGTACAGTTATCTAAGCCCTGCCGCAGTATTCTATGGAATCATTTTCCAGTATTCAATATAATATTGTTGCCACTTGAAGAACTCTAGGCGCGAGCTATCGCTGCTGCACGTTACACTTATATTATACACATACAGATACAATATTATTTAGCTATGTACAAGTCATGGCACTTTGCTGATATCATACATTGTAGCTATCGCTATAATATTATACATATACTATAAAGCTTTCTGAATAACAGATTTCAGCAGACAAATTTTATGCTTGTGAACATAAGAGGTTAGGTCAATTATGTATGTACATCCTGGCTCTCTTACATACTCAACAGTTAAGGTATCGCTGTCATCATCGTATGCCTGAACATAAGCTACATACCAGCCTACCCTCCGACCGGAATCTCCTATCTCTTCTGGTGTCCATCTAACCCTGATCTTTGGTCCAACCTGCTTAAGCTTCTCCATTTGACTACCATTAGTCTTGTTGGATGCACCAGGAAAGAGATGGAGGGAACTTTCTCTGTCCTTGGCCTCCCTAGATTTCCTTAGATTTTGAAGATGTTTGATTAGGGGTTCAAAAAGGTTATGTGAATTAGATATGGTGATGTTACTAGGGGGAGAAACACGATGTTGGTAATCTTTTGTTGTGTATGTTCTTTTCTGGTATGTATGACAACTTAACTGTAATTTCCTCTGGGCAAATATGAGAAATTTAAATACATTGATAAAATCTTTTATTTGCTCCTCTTCTCTTCCCGTAATGGCTGCTGTCTGACTATGCCTCAATAGGTAAACCCTAAGGGCAAGTTGATCTTTCGTTCCAAGGATTGGAAATCTGTGATAATATAGAGAATTTCCCTCAATTTAGCCACAGGTAAATGATTAATTGCTGCTATTGTTTTGGGAATGTCAACTTTCCCGTGTAAAAATGGCTACATTCCCTTGGTTCTTCACCTCTCTTCTTTGTAATGAGACTAACAAGTTGGTGTTTGGTCACTGAAGATGTTACAGGGAGTTTCGTTATGCATATTTTTTCGAGCTCTTTAGTGTTGTTACTGTATAAAGGATATTGTTTCCATTTTGTACGTTCGTGGTCCAATTCTAGCATTCTACTAACTTGGGTATCCAATTTATCATAGTACTCTTTTGCTTCACTTGGAGCTACCCAAGCTAACAGAGCAATGAGCTGAGCCATATCTTGTGATGGATTTGGAATCACTAAGAAGCAAAGATCCAATATCTTTGTAGGCACAAACAATCCTGGTATGTCATTCCATGGACCGTGTTCAAGTAAGGCTGCCTCCTGCCAAGGCATGTAGTGAAGCTCATAGATTTTGATCCATCTACAGTCTAAGTCCATAATTATACGTACAATACATTTTAATGTCAACGCGCGGTTTGCATGGCGCCTATGGGGGTTAATGATATGCATGCCATGCATGTGGGGTAAAAAATAGTGCATGTCTATGTACAACTGTATCTTCTAGTATGAGATGGCTATCGTTCTATCTCAAATACCGTTGAAAAGAGGAAGACTGAGCTTCACATTGATACCAAGAACAAGATTAAGCGTGCCGAGATGACCGATGTAGAGAAGACAGAGATTTCGGCTGCGTATGGCTGAGGGCATCTTTGAATTGGGGGCAAATCAGTAACTATCAAACCAGCGCTAGGGGACTTGGTCCACAAGCAGGTAAGTACCAGAGCAGTTATTCCGCTGAATCCTGAGTCTTCCAGGACCACTCTGCCACCACGAGCGCTCTTTGAAGATCAAAAATAATTTATCACTTTAGTCCGTTCTATTTTCTTAGTAGTAGTTAACTAGACAGTCAACCAAAGAAAATACTAAGCTTTAGCTACTAAACTAGCTAGGCTATAGCTACCAACTCTTCGTCTTGAGTACTTTCTTCGTGATACTTAAATTTGCTCGTCCATTTTTCGATCTTTTCTGGCTGAATGGAACTTTGAATTGGGGGCAAATCAGTAACTCTCGTTTCAGAACCAAAAATGAGGCATCCTCGATGTCTATACCATAGTGGCAGTGTATAGCAGTAGCATGGAACAGAACCGCTCGACGCGCTTCGAGAAACGAGCCTTCGAAAACGAGAAAATTTTATTCTGTCCTGGGTAGGGCATGGTATACGGATAGATATGCGGACGTATACGAGATTATTGCGTATACCCGCGTAATACGTACGCGCGCGTGCGTAATCATACGCAGCAAAACATTTCTGTTTTGCCATTAAACGGGAGGTCTTAGTGTAGACTGTCTAGGTCTAGGAATGTCTGGTACTGGTTGAAGTTCTCCCCTGCGACAGGTAATGGCACTTGATGGTGAATATAAAATGGATAAGTATTTATCCTTCCAAGCAGTTTTCTCTTCTATCAAATCATTGTTGATCAGGCGATAGTCACTAAGGTAGTTTCCTTTGAAGTCAAAATCCACATCCCATGCTACATGAAGTTGAGTAAGTAGCTCACCACTCATTACCTGATACGTATACATGCATGCTTCTTTGCTCTGTTCTGAAAGGCTCAGAAATTTGCTCAGACAGTCCTCATCATCAAACAGATAGTCCTCGCTTTTGATGCCTCTGTAGCATAGCGAGGATTTTCCTCCATATGTTGCAGTTCCGATACATTTGCTTACCTCCCCTGCCATGTGTTCCATATTTTGGAGGTGTTCTGTGGACCCTACAACTGGATTCTTATGAATACCCTGACTGGTGAACGATCTAGCGTGCGATTTTCTTCGGCGTGAACATGCTCTACAAAATTCTGCTTACTATATATCAGCCATAACCACTGCTTTAGCATCCTTTGATAGTACTAGGCATCTTGATAACTTCTGAGATGTATCAATTATGTAGTTGATATTGCATGTTGACCAGTGCAGATTAATAACCACTTCTGTACTCCAGTGCGTGGTGGTTTTTTTAGTGAGATACCAGCATTCACATCTCTGCCTGTATGGTGTCTTACTGCTTGAGCACTTCCTTGCCTATAACTTTCGGTATAGTTATAACAAGCACTTAGCGATATTGAAAAACCTTCTGGAGCCATTGCTAGCAGAATTTCTCGTGCATGTTTCATTGTAATGACACTATCAACACTTCTGTATAGTGTACCAGTAGTTAGTCTGGGATGAGCTTCAAGGCATCCACCTCCCAATACAGTATCTCATTATCCACATGCATACTCAAGTGCTATACCTAGCTCTGGAGATTCATTAGATTTAAGTTCTCGTCCACGGCCCTCTGCTATTGTGCGTATCTCTCACTTTTCTTGAGCTGATTATTCTTTGTGTTAACTGGAACTGTTGCTTATTAGTGAGATCAGATCTAAGTATTTGAGATATCTTCTTAATGTCGGAATACTTTTGAAGACTAGGCTTTAATGCAGCTTTCGCTGACTGTGTCCCTTGTCGACTCTGGATACGTTGAAGCTTGGCAGTAAAGTTTACACTTGTTAACTCTGCAAATAGTGCTTTCGTAACCTGTCTATCTCGGTGTGTCCATGTACTGTAGTGACTGCTGGAAAATTCGGTCTGTAATAGCTGAATGCAATATACTTTCAGTGTTTATTGTACCTTTGATTGTATCAACAAAACATGCAACTTTCCCAGTAGCATTTGGTAGCAAGTAAGCAACGTCAAATATGTACACTTGAATGAGGTTGAGGTGCTTTGAAAATATTTCATAGTATTCACTTGTCATCTTTTTTGCTTGAAGATTTTTGGATTTAAGATAAATGTCACCTGCTTTCTGAGTTTTTACAAGAGGACCGTTCAACAGAATATAGTTTCCAACCTCACATATCGCTTTGTAATGCAAATTCTTAATTGCAGTTGATGGACACATAACCTTCTGCTCTAAAACTTTCAAGTTATTTTCCAACCTCCCTTGAACTTGGCTTCGGTTCATACACAAAATGACATTTTCACTGGTTCTCTCAATTGGGTTTGCTCTCCTCAGTGAGTGTTGTGGATTCTTTGTTCTTTCACATACCAAGACCTAGAAAGGTTCGGAAAAGGCAATAGTTTGTTTTCATTCTTAAGAGAGAACTCAGTCTGAATAGATTCTGTATTGTGCTTTAACCCACCAACATCTGAAACTAGTTCCATATCTGAGTCTGTACTCAGAAACCTGTCATTTGTTGCAATGGGAGATAGGTTTTTAGATTGAGAATCAACCTCTAACTCATCTATATCTGAAAGTGGTTCCTCCACATCTGATTCTGCACTCAGAAAGCTGTCATTGATTGCAATGGGAGATAGGTTTTTAGATTGTGAATCAACCTCTAACTCGTCTATATCTGAAATTGGTTCCTCCACATCCGATTCTGCACTCAGAAAGCTGTCATTATCTACATGAGAACCTATACTAGAAATAAATGATGTTTCCATGAGGCTGTCATCAGTAGCAATTTCTAAGCCTGCGGTAGAACTGTCATCTGTACCTGTGTCTAATGTGGACCTTTTGGCTTTTTCAAATAAGTCAATAACAGACTGATTTCCTTGTGAGTGCACTTTCTTCTTTGTATTCAGCAGAAGTATCGATGTAACAGAAGGAAGTTGAGTATGAGAATAGGGTGATTTCAGTGATGGTTTGTTATCAGATATTGAGGTAGTAGGCACTGCATGTATAGTGAATCCTGAGGTAGAAGTAGTATTGGCATCAGGATAATGTACTAACTCTTTTGTTTTGGTCAAATGTGCCAGCCTGTGATACTGTAACAGAAGGAGATTGGGAAGACTGTACATATGAACTAGATCGTTTATGTGACACAGGTTTGTTATTAGAATCTGATGTTATGCCACTGACAGGTGCTTGATGTGTGATCTTCGGAATGCTACTATTAGTGACAGGATTAGGGGTTCTGCAAGTAGCAGCCTTGAAGTACGTTTTAATACTACCACTTCCTTTCTACGCTGACGAGACTGTTTTTTTTTCTTCCAAGCAAATGGACTGATGATATAGTTGGTAGAGGTTTGGGTGGGATTTCTATGCCTCTTGGTTGTGTTGATGTATGCATACAATATTGAAACGTATCTGTTGATAAATCCGATTGCGATTTTTTTGCTTTCCTGGATCACTTAGGTAAGGGAGTTTCATCAGTTAGGGCACTACAGTCAACTGGACCAGGTCTCTTCCTGCAATTACCCTGAACTGGCTCTAGTGCAGCAGATCATTGTACTCGCAATGTAACAGTATTGTCACAGAACTGCTGTATAGTGGGGTTTTCATTTCGGCCACCTGCAGCCCTCTGCTTGCCAAAAAAATGCCTCGAGTGGATCTTGACACAATCTTTCTGACAACAAATACTCCACACCAGGCACAGCGAGTAGGTCTTGAGTCAATTCAACAAATGCATGCACTATGTAAAGAAACAGTGTCACACCGCCACCATGCAATTTCAGTGAATAATTACATACCAGTCATCCTAAATCCTTCTCTAGTCTGACTTGAGAGAAGCATTTGTGCTCTCTGGGCTGCTTTAAATCCTTTTCTATTGTTCACAGAATCCTCCCAGTCTTGGAGGTACTTCAAAAAGCCATCCTTTAGCCACTAGGGAAAAAACATGATAAATACGTTTATAACACCACAATTTTTTCTCATGTATATTATACTCACAGATAGTCTAGGATCATTTGGGTCTCTATATGGTCTGAGATTGGGTTTCCGCTTCAAAACACTTTCAGTTGTAGACTGAACGTTCAAACAATCAAAAAATCTCTCAAAATTTTTGATGAAAAGTCTAGTCTCAGTCGTACTGTCATCCCCAATATGCTCAAGAGCATGTGCAACAGTTGAACTCAGAACCTACTTTGTATTGAAATCATGCATGTAAGAAATTTTGAAGGTACGTATATACTCTTACTTGAGCAGCCAAATCAACCCTCATTCGTGAATAAGAGTTAAGATACACATGTTCTCTCTTCAGCTTTGCTACCAGTGCCAGTCCAGATAGAGTCCAGTTTTTGTTGTACAGGTTAAGGACATGTTCCCAACTTATGTGCTTGCCATCCTTCTACAGTTCATCACAATAAAAGTCACATACAATGTATGCACACGTCATGGCAAAGGTCGAATTAACCATATGACCGCCCAATAGCTCATGCAGTGGCATTAACTTATCAGACACACACACACATACACATGTACACACACATGCACACATGCACACACACATGCACACATGCACACACACATACACACGTACGTATATGCACATACACATAAGCATACACACATACACAAACGTGCACACATGCATACACACACACGCACACACACATGCATGCACACATGCACATACACACAAACACGCAAGCATACACACAACATTGGTCTTTCCCATGGTAACTCATATACCCTCTCCTTTAACCAGCAATATCTTCCTTTGTTAGTGGTAGTCCCTGCCCTATCCATCCATGCATATACAATCACATACACATGCATATACAAGTGCATGTACATGCATAATAGTTATCTGCCAGTAATTGGATGCATGGTTGAATGCACCCCAATTACTGGCAGATAAATATTTCGTTGGTAGTTGACCTCTTCATCATCGGCCTATTTTATGATGACCCAACCCCTTCCCATAGCCAGCAAATTGCCCATAAAAACTTTGGTTGCTAAGCAACTACCAACAAATACACATACAATGCATAAACCTTAATGTATCCTCTAAAATTCAGCCAAAAATAGACATTATGCTCGAGATTTGCCTAATTTACATGGGATACATACTATACACTCACCCACAGAACTCTGGACTTCTTATGAGAAAATGAATTAGACCAACAATTCCTTGCTGTCTTTAGCAAGTGTGGGACATCACTAAAAAAACAGATGTATCTATCTTCTTCAATGGGCTTCTTCGTTCTGTACACAAGGTTCTTTCCGTCCCCATGCATTTTGAAGAATTTCCTATTGGGTGATGCACTGTCACTGGTGAGAGCAATTACAGTTAGTCCACAAGCCTGCAATCGTTCCACTATTTCCCACACCATTGGATACAACGTATCAGCACTCGCGTTATTGGTAGCAAAAGTGAACGTATAGAAAATTTACCCTTGTAAATAATCCTTGAACCATAAACAATAGTACATGTGACGCAACATCTCGGGATTGAGGACTGTCGATATCCTGCTCAAGGTGGCTCAAATCATTATTGATATCCCCAATATCTGTAAACCCTACCAACTCGCAGGTGTGCTTGTTAAAAACTAATCCCTCTTTGATCTTCATTTCATCCCAACAGAGCATGATATACTTGTGATGTTCTTCTGTTACATTGATTTCTTTCAAAAGCTGCTATCAACTGCACTGTTAAATCCTATTCCAGCTCTGATCCAATGGGTATAATCACGTAGGGTTCTTTCTGAAGGTAAAGTGAACAATCCCGAATTACGAATGGCATGGTGTGCTCCTGAAGAAATGAACTTAAGATGGAGGCACCACCTTATTAGTGCAGGGTGCCACCTTATCGTCCGTGCATCCGATTTCCCAAGTGCTTTCACCTGCTCATCCCAAGAGTCACCTGAATGAACCTTCAGGATACTTGTCATGGACAGTAGCTGTCATGTCCTCCATAACGCTTTTGAAGTCAGAAGGCAATTCACCAAGATGTACGCCACTTTTCTCGTTTACTACAGCAATTTTTGATCGCATTCTTTCAACCTCCTTTGATTTTGCATCCAGTTGAGCCCTCAACCTGGTGTAACGTGCGTTTTTTCTCAGGAGTGTTGAAGGTTGTATTGATTGGAGACAACACTATGGTGCCAAAATTCACCTTGGCGCCACAGATATAGCCTCGCCCCAGGCCACTCCCATTCAAGTTATCGATAATGCATACTTGAATAATTTATATCAATAATTTGTGTATATTAATACTATACATGCTGTATCACTTACTTAAATAACAATACTTTCATGAAAAAAAATTGTTACTTCAGTGATAGTTTAGAGAATGGAAAAGAATCGATTGTGTGCTCTGTCATCGCAAGAGCCATACACGCATTGAGACTTTCCTGTGTAAGCACAGATCTGAACTTGTTTTTTACGTAATTCATCACACTAAATCCTCTTTCGCAAATGACGGACGTTGATGAAATGATCAGAAGAAGTAACGCAAGTGATGAGATTTCCTTGTAATCTTCTCCTTTATGCAGCTCGCTCCAAAACTTCACTAAGTCATTCTGAGCTAACTGGTATTGGAAATCAAGAGTAGAGTCATTCTGGTAGGTTTTCATCTGACATGTAAGAACATCATGATTGAACTGAAAAGGACTGCGATCAGTTTCGAATTTAGAGCAAAGGGCTTGCAGATCTGGCTCTTGAAGCTTTCTTAAAGCAGGATTGACGAATGCTGTATTCTCCACGATGAAGTTCATGTCGGGAAATCGATTCTCCAAAGCCTTACCAACAGTGACAATGTAGTTGAACATTATGTTTTAACTCCCTTTCAGACATAAGAGCATGATCTGAGCAATCTGCTAGATGCTTTTGGAAATCTGACCCAGGACACAGCAAAAGTGCTTCTTCTATAGGACGAAGGTTGTCATCAGAAATGCTTTTGCTGGAGTCAACTGCAGCTGGAGAGATGAATGTCTTCAGAAGTGCTTGGATTTTGCAATACACAGTATGCAATGAGATATTGGAACTTTGAAGCCACTTATTTAGTGAAGCTAAAATGCTTAAGTGTGGATGTAGAAAATAGAGGTAAAGATGAAATTTAGGCATCGATAGCCTTTCATGCAAGTCTCGGCACCTGGTCCGAACTGCAGCCCTGTTAGCTGTATCCAGGGCTTGCTCTTCAAAATATCGAATAAGGAGAGGTAAGAGCTGCACTACTCGTGCCACACAATCAGCTAAAGACAACCACCGCACCTTGTGATACTGGACGATTGATACATGAGGACTATCAGGTTCAACCATTTCTTTAAGCTTTTTGAATTCATCACGTCTGACAGGGCTGCCTTTAAAGAAAAACAAAGTGTCAGAAATCGTTTTCTCAACATCATTATCAGGCAGCTCTCTTTGCCCTTCTTTAGCAGCCATAACAAGTCTATGTGGTGGACAGTGAGTAGAAAATAGCTTTGGGTTGACTTCTGTGACGCCTCTCAACTTCCCCAAGACTCCATTTTTTGGGGAGATCATGACAGATGCTCCATCACTTGTAAATCCCGCAAGCTTATCTAAGGGCAACCTTAAATCTGGGTTTTCTGGATGTAAAACTTCCATTAAGCTGCCAAATATGTTTTGAGCAGTTGGATGGCCTTCTACCCGTTTCATTTCAAGAAATTCTTCACATAACTTGCTTTTCTCTACATCAACTTACCTCACATAGACTCCTAGCTGCTCCATAGTAGCAGAATCGGTTGATTCATCTGCCATGAGTGACCAAAATGGTGACTTACGAATTGCATGGATTGTGTTAGGCTTGAGAATGGATTGGTGCATTTACCAAGAGCGTCTTGTTACAGTGTCTCGACTTCCAGCCATCAACTTGAACACTGGTGAAGTAGGATCAGCAGCTCTAGCGAACTCAATGAAGCTCTCACAACAGCTGTAAGGCAACTTATGCTTCCCCAATACGAATGCTAACTTGTATGGTGCAAGTTTCACCAGCTTGTCTGGTTCTAACGCAGCTGTCAAGGTAGATCTCTGCTTTGAGTACATGTGCTCAAACTGTCTGACCAGCCGTTCTCTTTTATCCACAGAAAAAGTGAGGCTAGAAGGGTGTTTACGTTGTAAATGACGCTTGGCAGTACTGCTTTTTGCTTTTATTTTCTCCTGGCAATGAATACATATCATTTCCGTTTCATCAGATTGCTTACTAGCCCCAGCTTCTGTTGCAGGTGAGCGACTCACTGGCCACATCATATACTTTATTTTCCATTCATCCTTGAAAGTTCTTTTGTCCACTTTCTTTTTATGCTTCACTGGACAATGCAGTGATGGCAATTTAATGCTACTGCTGTCAGAAGAACCAGTGTTGGATCCGGCAGACTCGTAGTCTTCAATAAGAGGGTCCCTGATATTACTGGCTTCACTGACACTAGTAGATCCAGAGGAGGTAGGACAGGGTCAAAAGGTCACCAATATACCCAGTGTAATGCGTATGATGATTGCATGCTTTCTAAATCACGTGATGAATTCGCTCGGTCCGGGTCCGGTGCATGCAGAATAGCGTGGGATTGGGCCATGGGACGCTTGTTGCTCTAATTAACGAGCAGTGCACATGGCATGTGGAGATATAGATGGCACAAAAAATGGAAGACGAAGATGTATTCGCGTATGACTCAGAGAACGACTCGGAACACTCAAGCCTGTCGAAACGGGCTGAAACTCCAGAGCGTGAGGCAGAGGGAGTCAAGATCGACATCATTCAAGTGGGGGAAGTAGTACAGTACACTATACCCAGCTTCCCAGTTTTGACTGTCTATCTGAGGCATTGTGTGACAAGCGTGTGGGACAATACGGAAGAGAAAGTGAAAATGTTCGATACCTTTCTGCGTGAAGGTCCCGACATTATTACGAATGTCCCATCAAGTGTGGAAGTCGTAGAGAGTTGCAATATCTGTGTAAGTCACCAAGCATACATAATTTGCACTGTTTATCACCTTGGGTATTCCAGCCAATAAAGATACACCCCTGTTAAGCCTTATTTTGAAGTGGTAAGACTTAATGAAGTCTTAGCAGGACCTGAAATACAAATTTTTGGGTACACCTTATTCATGGATGTGCCTATTAAACTGCAAAAATTAAAATCCTGAACTAAGCTTGATTTTATATGCAAGTACACACTTCCATGAAATGGCAAAGATCGACCATCCATGAACACCACAAAAATTTTCCACTACATTATGGTAGTAAGTAGGGGTGTATCTTTCTTATTGGAGTTTGGGGAAAAATCAGTTTCAGTGAGCAATAATTTAATCACTAGTATTCACTATCTGTTTTTTGGTACTACAGGCATCCGAGTTTTCCAATTGTGTTGACACTGAAAATCTTAGATTGCCTGCAACTGGTGTGTGTGTTATATGGAAGTGGAATTGGTTAACAGCAGCAAGTGGCATCCAGTCAGGTGAAGAAGTTGAATCTGGTGATGAGGAAACCAAGACTGATAATTCAGATTCAGATGCCGAGGAAGACCTGGTTAATGAACAACCTGACACAAATACGTTAGTATTTAAATGCATGGGATGCCATAAGGAGACACGTTATCAGAAAGCATTGGAGAAAGTGCGTGACCTGATGGCTGAAGGGAAAAGCGTACCTGTAGCAATTGTTCATGAAAAAACTAACATTTATGATGCCAGAGCCCTTGCATTTGTGTGCCAGTTGGATAACAAACCCTACACCATAGGGTATGTAGTCAGCGAACTACTTGACGAAATGCACATGGCAATCGAGGCAGGAAATATCATCTCAGTGAATTTCTCATGGGTCAAGTACATCACCGACTGGACAAGATGTGGCCCAAAATTTTTTGCGGGAATTGCTATTGAAAGGAAAGGACCATGGTCACCTCAGGCGATTAGATCTGCCAGCACTAGGTAGATGCTGAGTGGCTACAATGGAATCTTCATTGCTGCAATCAACTTTATAACAATACTGCATTGGTTGTAGAATCAACTACCTAACAATTATTAAATGATTAATGTTCAATGATCAGTTTACACATTACCTGTCACTGAAACTGTTACTAATGTTTTGCATATGAATGCTCCGAGAGGTGGTGTGAATCCACTGTTGGTGGGGGCGGTAATTCCAGAGGGAGGTTATGATACGTCATTCGCACTGAACGAGCACCAGGCACAGGAAGAGTTGCCCTACCGAAGACAAGACTAGACCCTAGTTCTCTTCGACGTATCCTTTGCTTCTTCACTTTGTGTGGGCGTTCATCAAAGTGTGGCCGTTCACCCTCATAAAAGCGATCGTGAGCTGATGTAAAATAGTAGAATCCAATGTCTGGGTCCATACGCTTAGCAAATTCGATGCATGTCTTCCTCCATGTGCGTTTTGCCTCCCTAACAGTGAAATGCTTTCCAGTAAGATCTCGCATAATTGAGAACATGCACTCGACATCATCTGTCGTACTTGAACGGGGATTCTCTTGCTTTCTCTTTAGTTGGGCATTCTCTCTCCTTTTCCATTCAATACTCTCAATGTTAGTAGTTAAAGCGATCACAGTTTCCCGTGTGAATCCAAGAACACCAATATTGCTATGTATGAATAAACAAACAAATCTGATACACACGAAGCAAACATATTCAGTGTGTGTATGTTTATTGGTAGTAGCCTAGCAGCAAAGTAGGTCAGTGATAAACAGAGGTCAACTACCAACGTGTAACTGCTATGTTTGTGTGAGGGAAGAGACTAGGAGGTACAGGTATGTCAGTACATGCACATACATGTACATGCATGTATTAAATGACTATGATAATCTCATGCACAAAATTGTATTTACGTGTTCACTTCCATCAAGCTGAAGTCATAGTGACTTTGATGCCATGGCATTAGCTCATCGAGCATGAATTGAAGAAACTCGTAATTAAACCGGCATCTCTGGAGTGAACTCAAGCCTCGCTCATCACAAGCACGTCTCCAATTCCTAATGATACGCACATATTTTGCTTCATAGTTGTACCCCATTTTCTCCATGAAGTCTTGTACACCCTTGGAAAATAGTATCTCTGCATCTCGGACTGACTGTTTCCGTTGACCAGTAAGAGCTGCAAAGGTTAACCCAGAATCTTCGTCATGAAGTGCTTGGGTAAATCGGTCCAGCTTCAGCTTTGACGGACCACCAAGTCTGGTACTCTTGGCAATTCTCTGCAAGGTTGTGAAAATTATACCAGGAAGCATGCAAACATGTATAGTATTTTATACCTTCAGTACATGGGCAAAGTCTTCTCTCTCATGATACACACTGTTGGTTACTGTATGTACTTCAGGTACATACATGTACGTCCGGAAGGGGACTCCTTTCTCATCCCATGTGCAAATTTGGTGACGGTACTCCAACTGTGCCAAAATTGACCGAAGCATATCTACTAGATCCTCCTTTTTTCCTAAAAATATACATGTAATTAATACTTGCATGTACATGTACATGTATACATACCACCACAGAGGAGGTATGAAAGGATCTATGCGTAGACAAAAATGCTGAACCATCATTTAACCCCACAGACTTTGCACAGTAAACCTCAGCAGCATTTTACACAGGTGAATCCCACGGATCCCCATACCAAACAGGCATGGTTGTGACTAATGATCAAAGCTAAAGTGGTTAAGCTAGCAAACACTAGAGGATCAGGAGTTTTAACACTGCAACTATAGGGTCATGACCTAAATATAGTTATGTGGCATATTAATTTTGTACCTCCTCTGATACAGCCCAAAGTCAAAGTACTCTCACACATGTACCAAGTGGGCATTAAATAGGGCAACATTACATACAGTGTAAAAATGCACTTGTTCGAAATGACACAACAATACTACATCCTGATTCACCCATGTATCCAATAGCACTTGGATAGAACTAGACGCTATGCAATGACAACTCTCATGGTGAGTCAAAAATAGCCCACTTCCCACCAATGCTTCTAGAGCACTCAAGTCATAGGCAGGCCATAATAATATTATCATCATTATACCATTCTCTGCCATGCTATAGTTGTCTGATATTGTACTAACCTTCAGTCCATGAACGTACAGCATATCCAGCAGGGACCATCTGCAATCGTAGCCGTTTAATGACATCTACCTCATCAGCACCAGCTTCTTTCCACTGCAGTAGTTTTCCAAGCAGCTCGGTAGAAACAGCAGGATTGTACTTGACCGCAACAACATGGCCATCAGCTGATTCTACAATAAACATAATACTACAACATCATGTGTGTGAGTTATTTCAGAATATATTTCTATGCAGCGAAATATTAATATGTACATCTACAACATTACAATGTAGTTTGATCTTACGTTTGGGGGTCAACATATCCATCATAGTTTTCTTCCCCACACTACTATACTTTTTCCTGGCATCAGCTCTGATTTGAAGCACAGATAAAGGCCGAGTATAACCATGTGATTTCATACTGTTATATTCTCCATTAGAAACAAATCCTACACAAACATATACATACACATACAATAAATCAAGATGCCCATCAACTCACCATTTACATCCATGTCTCTTTCAACCATAGCAACCAACAGACAATTAAGTAGCCCACGCATTTGCTTAACAGGCATACTTGAGTATGATACACACTGAACTGGTAGAGCGTATGGCTTTTGTGATCTGGACTCAGTGCTGATCATTACCACCAGGATGTGTGTTGCAGCGGTACGCTTGTGCTTATACAATCCTAAATTATGCAAAACCAAATTAAATAATAAAGTATGTAATGTACATGTAAATGACCATGAGCATTACTTTAATATTATTATGCCATATCCACACTTTATATTTTCATAGTTTGCTATACCATACACATGTACATGTACATACTACATGTACCTGTGCACAACCAAACAAATACCTTTGATAAAGATGAGAAGCCTTTCACTTATGTTTGTTAAACGTTTAGCAATGTTGCGTGATACAAGGTCAGTATTGACATCTTCCAGCAATTCTTGAACAGCAACAATTTCTACCAGTAGATTACGCCCACTCTCAGAGAAGCGTGACAGATCATCGATGGACCATCCAAGGTTGAACAAAGTCTTATCCTGTGCTGTACCAGATTGGACCTTTGACGAATACTCTGCATTAGTACTCTGCACTGCAAGTAATGAAGATTGAAATTGACATATATAATTAGTGTACTATTCAAAGAGAAAACAAGCTGAATGGCCTTGGGGGCACATTAAATTTCCCCAATTAGCTACTATACAATTTGGCCAAATGCCTTTCAACCACCTAAATAATAGTACAATGCACCCATCAACCATGCCCACAGCAGGATATGTGTAGTGTTTCATTTAGAGGGGGGGGGTGCCCTGGGATTCCCCCCCCCCCCCAGTGACCAGTTTCCCCCCCTAAAATATTGAGAAATTTTAGTATAATATATACTAAATAAACAAATACCAAGATTTAAATTAAGGTTAAAGAGTGATTCGTCGGTTTGACTGTTTGAAATGTCTAATATCGAGTCTGTGATTTGGGAAAGTTAATCTACATGTGTAAATGTACTAATTTCACACTTACTTAGTGGGTATGTACATGTATTTGTCAACCACAATCTATCAGCACTAATTTTTGATCAAAATAGGCCTAAGATGCAATTCTTTATGGGGGGGGGGGGGTACCGACATATAGTCCCCCCCCCTAACAAAAAATCCTGTATGAAACCCTGATGTGGCACTTTCTGCTCATGCGTACAACTGGCCTGGTAGAGATCGTCAACAAAATACATGCATAGCCTCATCCCCAGGCGGGAGGGGGAAAGAAGGCCTGGTATTTACTGTATGTGCATGTGTCAACCTTACCTTTAAAATGTCTGTAAAAGTGTCTGTACGCCACGTGCTGACAAGTGAAACAGTCCCTATGCGTAAAGAATACGGGATGACCTCCTGACCTTTGCACTAGTACCTATGCTGTTCAGATGCCTTCGTCGATCAACATGGCACAATCTCACTTGAAACTCATACTATCCAAGAGTGCCATTTTTAGGTATGTTAAGCACGAGGAATTAAGGTCAAAGGGCAAGTATAGCACTATGAAATATCCGTATGTAATCGGATTATTCAAAATCTGAATAATATTGGCGCATGCGCATGCAGACCTTCTTTCCCCCCTGGGGACGAGGCAGGGATGCACAGGGTATGTGCTCTATAGAGCTCTAGTTACAATGTTACTATTGCCTCCCCCCTCAAGAAAACTTTCCTCTGTATACATGTACATTTATAAATACAAATATTTTGTACAACTTACACTGATCTATGAAGGTGAGATCCTCTTTCAACTCATCCCGTTCCTGTTTCAATGTCTGTATCAAGTAGTACCTTTCAGCTGGCACAAATATGTTCCTTGTTACAGATTTGACTCTTTTTAGCCTATCTTGATAGGTACGATACATTTGTTGAAGTTCTCCTGTTCCAAGATCAACATCTCCATTCCATTCCAATTGTACCGATTCTTCCAGACCACCCACCACATCACACCCATCAGCTTTGATCCACCATCTAGTTTTAGGGTGCAACCGACATGCTTCATCCAATGTGGCAGTCTATTATTATAAGCAATCACACTTGATAAGCAACAGACGTGAATGTAATAACCTGTATTTCCGAGCCAGTAGTAAATTTGGAGTCCGCAATGTCTCGACGAAGGGTGCGCTCTCCAAGTGCAGGAACATTCACACGGGCCTAAACAAAAATTAATAATAAACAGCATTGTCATTATTAATACAGACAAACCATACCTTTAGTGGATCTCTGTTACTGGTGATGCATGCAGAGCCTTGAGATGTAGGATCCTGACTCCACAGAGGTCCACAAAATATCTTGCAAAATTTGGTTCCAAACAGTATGTACATTGTTTGTAACCAGTTTCGGTAATCACTAGAGCATGTGACCTACACATTTGTGTATTATTCTGTTGTCAGACTTAAACTGTAATAAGTGCTTACATTTCTACCAGGCGAAGCGTTAAAAAAACCCACCATGAACTGAAGCATGCCCATGGGCATACGTGAAGTGGGAAATAAGGAATCCGTCCCATCCGGCCTCATGATCCCTAATCCTCTTGCCAATTCATACAGCACATTCATTCTCTTTGTTTCACTCAAATGCTTCATTCCTTTGAGAGATAACGTCAGGAAATCATTTGGCAACTTCATCTGATAGTAAGTAGAAGCATGGCTACAAAACATTTCATTCATCAAGGATAACTGCTCCTCAGTTGATAGTTTGTTGAATCGGCCAACAAGTGTTTCCATGGTATCGACTACGGCTATCAACTTGGGTGAATAACACACTTCATGAGACTTGGACACACTTTTCTACAAAGTTAAACATAACTGATATTAAACTATTAATGCTGTCAGAGTATCATGCTCCAGACAACACTACAATTACAAATTGGGGGGGGGGGGGGGGGGGATGGGTGGGGGTTGAGGGGTGGTAACAACAAGTTATGTTGACATCAACAATGTGCCAACAATATTGCCTTGAACGGTGGTATGAAAATCAAGCGCAATGACTAATTATCATGTGAAAAGCTAGACTTTGTAGCTTGAATAGAGACTCTTGTGTATGCACTGTGTATATTATCACTCCCTCTCTCAAAAAAATTTACATGTACATGTTGGACATCACTGGCAGAAAATGATCCAAGCTGACGTTCTGCTTCTTTGGGGGTTGAGAATCTCCTCTGTAGCTTGACACTGACCCGACTTCGGCACCCCCCACCTGGAACATGTGTGCATGATACCATAGCTGTTCTAATTAATGCACATAAAACATGAGTCAAAAAAATAGCACACATGCCCAGATAAAGCACACTTTAGAGCATGTCAAATGGTAGGCATATACCACAATTCAAAATATCTTCAAAGGTAGCTGGACTCAGGTTCGATATTATTTTTAATTTTTCTGACATAAATATATTAATACATTATAGAGGATTATTTAATACTAATGTATAGTCTGAACTCACTCGTTCGCTGAGCCTCTCTGCCACAACGGTCATGCACAAATGTCGCAGCGCGTTCCCAGTACTCACTCCTCATCGAAACTGGCCATTCGTGCGGACATGTTAGCAAAATGAACTCAACAAGTGCCTTCTCTTCCGACAAAGTCCAAGCACTCGATGGCGAGCGAGGCGGGGTAGTGGGGAAAATGAGCTTCTTCTTCGCCGACGAAGTTACAGACGAAGACGGTCGTTTAGCCTCTTGCTTCGGGGTTCTTCCAGTTGGAGTTCCTCGTTCTCGCTTCCTACCTTCTTCCATCATAGCGTGCATGTGCTAGAATCAGGTGGGGCAAGGATTCAGGGATTCGAGATCTGGAATTGCGCGTGCGCCGGCGATCGTAATTGATCACGTGAGGTAGAAAGAATGCATTATACTGCAATGGCGGACGCTGCATATTGGTGACCTTTTGACCCTGTCCTACCTCCTCTGTAGTAGATCTACAAACACTGCTCGAATCAGATGATGATGACGCGTGAGCATCAACAAACGATTTTAGACTAGTCTGTCTTGCCATATTGAACTAGCTAAGCTACCAGTATAAAACACGTGGTTGGTACAAAGGATGCTGGGTGCGCTCTATATGGCATGCGCGTGCACAACAGGTACGGGATCGCTGCAATTGTAAGTGCACTCAGCACTATAATCTATTATGTGATTCAAGTACATGCATGGCGCCAAATTTTTCATGGTTGACGCCTCAGCAAGTGGCTTGACGCCAATTGCAGTGCCATAGCGCCAAATCAACACCCCTGCAATGATTTTTACTTTAGCAATCGATAACTTTTCCGTAAAGTGTCGCAGTAGCGTACACATGATGGACATTTCGCTCCTTCACTAGTAGTTCACATGATGAATATCTAACCGTTTTTGGGTATCCTTCCCCATTCAGGTTAACAGGAGAATGACTGTCAATGTATGCAACGGTGTGCCCATCTCTTGATAAAAGCTTTCCCTTATTTGCATGCAGCATAAAAAGAAACTGCTGATCAGGGTGACCAGGACAGACAGTAGCTTTGTCAACCACAGACAAGAATGCCTGCAGCTTAGCTGTTGAGAGTGTTTTAGGGGTGCCTGACAGCGCAGAGCACATCTGTGGGTCTACCTCCTTCCCATGAACGGTAAGAGTCCATGACAGATCATGTGTCACCACAAGGGAATGGGTGACTACCATGGCATCCTGTGGGGAACATGAAGTTTTACATATACCAACACTGTCTGCATTCTGTGTCTGGATAACCCATTGCTCGCTTGGTAGAACTAAGTCTTTTGTCAGCGTCTTGAGGCAAACCTCATTTGGTGAGGAGCTATGTGTTGGTGATGGTGGACAAGTCGTTGATAGTGGATAACTTGATGACAGATCACTACTTGCTGGCTGAATGAACTTTTTTGGTCTGCCTGCTGGCCTCCTTTTTCTCTTTGGATTTTTCTCATAGCTCTTTGGAATTCGTCCCAAACGAAACTTTCTACGACCCATTCTGTGGTACATAATAAAACAAAATCAAAACAAGCATGTGTTAGCATCCACTGCATGTTCATCTTTTATGCGAAAGTGTTGTTTCACATGAAAATTGTCAGTGAACATAGCAAAAATCCCAAAACCATACCTACATTTACACTATTCAGGTTAGCGTTAAAAATATTGCTACCAACACAAAATTGGGCGAAAAATATTGCACCCACCATGAATACACGTGCATACCCAATCAGTTCACAATCCATAGAGGTATTGCCTTCTATACTGTTTCTAAATCATAACAAATATCCCAAAACTTATTAAGTTTCATTACTTGGGCGTGTATAGCGCGTGCATAGCGCTTACCTTTACACAGTAACTACTTGGATGCCTGCGGAATGTCTCACATGAAGCACAGGTCCAATTAAAGAGCATCAAAACACAATGCTATCTTTACATAGCCCCCCAGATGGCCTTATATGGTACTCAGGCATATATCCATAAAGGGGCATGCTGTGCCGTGTCTATCATCCGCCGTGACGTCACTATAGAGCGGTATGTGCGTTTCCAATCCCTCCTCCCCCCTCTACTATCTATCGTTCTGTTGAGTTGTGTGCTAGTGCTATTAAAGACATGCTATTTAGCGTGAGTTTCATTGATTCGAGCTGGATGCATAGAACCATACAACGCAAGCAGGCAGCCTAAACTTCAATTTTGTCAAAAGTTGGTAAAGGTCGTCACGTTTATGTGCGCGCAAAGCCCCGCCCCTCACGTAGCACGTGGGTGTAAAACATTGCAAATACATGGCTTCCTATACAAACATGGAAATATTTTAAAGTGCCATAACTTAGTCATTTAGTGTTTAACTACTTAGTGTTTAATTAAGTCGTTGCGGTTAATAGTTAAGAAACACTGCTTTGATCTTGCTTTGATGTGGGCAATTACCGGTCTTTTCTTCAGGGGCCACTTCCGATCGCTAATTACACGTGCATAATCATCCCTGGCTCTTTCTGGACACGCCCACCTTCGACCAAAAGCACTCGTATGGCCTCTTCGGCCACGCCCCCTCACAATTCGCTAATTGAATTAGCCAATCCTCACGCTCACACCCACGCACTTCAATGGTACCTTAATTGACTCATCATCGCTAAGATCTATCCCCACATCATTTTGACCAGTAGATTCTTGGTGCCAAAATACCACAGCCACCTGATCAAACTCATGTGGTGGGTATTCGCTCCGCCCCTGCTCTCCTATTAGAAAGTCAAAATCATGGAATCTAGGAAAGGAAAGCAAGATTAGAAAGGCTAGGCAGCGTTTAAAGGCTGAATCTCTGGATGAATATCGTGCAGCGTTGCAGAGGGAAAAGAAAGCAAGTGCACTTCTCTCAAGGTATGGTATCGTATGCTGAACACAGGGATGACATATCAGTACTATAGTTGTATGCTATGTCTAGAATAACTTACGTACAGGAAGTGTAAGGGACTGCAGCTTATTACTGAGTCCACTTTGTTCAATGTTAGCTAGTTCCCGACACTGCCCTGACTTATTCACGTTGTCACTTCAACTTTCATGATCGAACTGAATATGTGTTCAATATGCACATTTTATATAGGAATGAGGGGTGAGACACAGAGTTAGACACAGAATTAGCAAACTGAATAGTATGGACATAACACTGTGTTGAATCAAATAGAGAAAAACAAACAAGCATTCAGCAATCTTGGGAATGAATAATGAAATCCACAACATCCTCCCCCGCGTTAGCCGTCATGGCTAACTGGAGGTCAACAATTCAGATATTCAGATTAAATAAGTGACCTTAAGATTACTTGCACAAATCAATAGTCCATCTTGCTTAGTTGGTCCATGGCCTTTAGTGCTGCTGCTCTCTTTGGTCTGATTTGAGTCTCTTCTTGGAGGTCCTGGGTGTCTTGGGAATGTTGTGTACATTCTATCGAGTGTGATATGGTTGGCTCAGTGTCAGGAATTTGATTGCCAGATCTCTTCTTTCCGTCTATCTCCAATGGGTACAACAAGTTGATTGGCCTCTGGAAGGTGCTGGTTTGTCCATCTCCTGAAGGCACTGCTAGTACAGCTGCTCGCACTCTTCCATCACGTCCAGTTATTAGTTGCTTTACTCTAGCCAGTCTCCAGAATGCTCGAGGCTTGTCTTCGTGCAGGATCACAACATCACCTGTGTCAATAGTGTTCGTGTCATTATTGCAGCTACCAGCATATTGCTGTCGATGTGATTCTCTCAATTCCAGAAGATATTCGAATTGCCACCGCTTCCAGAAGTGGTTGAGAACTACATTAAGGTGCTTCATTCGCTTGGTTAGGGTTAGGTGGTCCTGAGTTAGATTGAAGTCCTCGTCACCTGGATCATCTCCACAGCTGATACCATCAGGTAGGCTTAGAAGTCTTCTCCCGATAAGGAAATGAGCTGGTGTGAGTGGTTCTTGCAAATCTTCTGGAGAAACATACGTCAGAGGACGCGAATTGATTACCATCTCGATTTCGACCAGGGAGGTAAGTAGTTCATCATACGTGAGCTTGGCTTGGCCAATGATTTTTTTCAAGCACCGTTTGGTGGAGCGAACCATTCGTTGGGGCTCTCTCAACATTGAATTTCCATACAACTCATACAACTCCCAGCTCACTAAGGTTTTCCTGGACTTCTCGTGACTCTGTAACCGCCTGAATGGCCTTTGCTGCAGCCTTAAATGTCTGGCCATTGTCTGATACGAATCTTCTAGGTAGCCCACGTCTGGCTGCAAATCTCTTCAGACTTCTGAGGAAGGATGAAGTAGTCAAATCTGGCACCAGATCGAGATGCACAGCTCGCACAGTGCAGCATGTATATAGGCAAATCCATGCCTTGGTGCCTTTTGCGCTTCCTGTCGACTTCACATACAATGGCCCAGCAAAATCCACTCCTGTAGAGGTGAATGGAGAGTCCATTCTAACCCGGAAGTTTGGTAGCGGGGGTGGTACTGGTACGGAGTAGGGTCTTCCCTCAAATCTCCTGCATACACGGCACTTGTGTAGAATCTTCTTCACCAGTGATCTCCCCTTGATTATCCAGTACTTTGTTCGAACTTCTGTTAGGGTCTCCCTTATGCCGTTGTGAAGAACTCTTTCATGTGCCTTAAGCACCAACAACTCTGTCAGCGGGTTGTCTCTTGGAAGGAGAGTAGGATGTCTTGTTGCATATGGCACTTCAGCGTTTGCTAATCTTCCCCCACACCTCCAGATTCCTTCAGCATCTATAAAAAGATTGAGCTGCTTCTTCCAACTATTGAACTGTTTGCAGTTCACAAGGAGGTTTTGAGCTTCTTTCACCCAAAGCATTTCAGCTTTGCTCAAGAGGGGCACTGTGAGTGTTGTAGTTTCTCTGAGCTTCTTCCTGAGCTTCTCCACTGCAAGTAGTACATAAGCGGTTACTCCAAACAACCTCCGTGCTGAACTGAAGTGTTCGCTTTGAAACAGCTGACCAATCCTTGCTGTGGGTTCAATAACCACCAAGGTGTGCAGAATTCTATCTTTGGCCCTTAATTCCTGAATGCACTCCTCAGGCACAGACTCCTCTTCTTGATGAATGATCAGCTCTCCATTTTTCAACCAATCTGGTCCGCTTCTCCATAGATTATTGGTGGTCAGCTGGGTGAGGGACATTCCTCTTGAGGGCAAGTCGGCAGGATTGTCTTTTCCTGCACAGTGTGTCCAGGTGGCGTCTGGAAGCAGCATCCTGATCTCTGTTGTACGATTCTGTACAAATTGTTTCCACTCCTTAGCTGCTCCTCGAATCCAGTATAGTGCCACCTTTGAGTCAGTATAGGAGATTCTTTCAGATAAAGGAAGTCTTGGCTCCAGTCCCTTCTTCACACTGAGTAACAATCTTGCCAATAGCAGAGCGGATAAGAGTTCGAGTCTTGGGATGGTCTGTGGTTTCAGGGGGATTGACTCTGGTCTTTGAAGCGAGAAAGTTCACATAGAATCTGTCCAAAATCTTCACTCGCAAGTAGACAACGGCTGCATAAGCCTTCTTTGAAGCATCACAGAACCCAATCAGTGAATAGGACTGCACTTGGTGATGGATATCACACAGTAGGAACCTTGGGATGCGGATCTGCTGAGCAGTTTGTAGGTCAGTCATCATCGATTGCCATTTCATCAATGGTGCTCCTGTGAGTGGCTCGTCCCATCTCAGCCGGAAGCTGCACAGCTCTTGAAACAGGGACTTCAACCGAATCACAACTGGAGATAAGAACCCTAGTGGGTCATAGATTCTCCCAACAAGACTCACAATATGCCTCTTGGTGGGTGTGAGACTACTTGCCTGATGACCGACTTCACTGACGTCAAGAATGAAATGATCTGTTTCAGTGCACCATTTTACACCCAATGTTTTGTGTTCTCCAGCTGCCATACTGTAGGCACCCCCTAGCATTGTCTGGGAGTATGTTTCATCTGAATGGAGTGTGGAGGTTGACTCAAAATTCTCCTCTTGATAGATGCGTTCTTGCAATCTGGATGAATTTGTATTGAACTTACGGAGATTAAAACCTCCTGCATGTAGTATGGCCTTAGACTCGGTACATAGTGAAGGCATCTTCTTCTGTATCAGCTCCACTTATAACATCGTCAACGTAAATAGATTCAGAGATTCTCTTTAATAGCTCAGAATGCGTCGACATATACTTCTTCAAGTGGTGACTGATCGTAGCATTCAAGAGGAAGGGACTTGATGATACTCTGAAAACAACACGTGTAAATTTCATGATCTGAATTTCAGGTTGAGGTTTATTCACGTCATCGAACCAAAGGAGCCGTAGAACATCTTGATCTTGTTCATCATCCCCAATTTGTAAGAATGCACGTTCAATATCAGCTGTAAGTGCAATTCTCGAGGCTCGAAATCTCAGTAGGATGTCCATAATCCTCTGGTCAAACTTAGGGCCAGCATAGAGGCAGTCATTTAGAGAGGGTCCTGTTGTCTTTGACGATGCATCGTAGACAATTCGTGTCTTTGTAGTTGCTTATCCTGCTGCACAACAGCGTGGTGGGGTAAATAGTGCACTCTATGGCAACTACTTCAACAACTCCTTGCTTTATTTGCTCTTGAATGATTGCATCATACTCCTTCAAAAGTGCAGGCTGTTGCCAGAGACGACGCTGTAGGCCTCGTAGGTGTTTGAGTGCAAGCTCATAGTTGTCTGGCAAGGGTGGGTGTATATCTTTCCATGGTAGCGACACCAGGTAACGGCCATTCTTAAACTTGACCTTCTCTTCAAAATAGGTCAACACACTCTGACCAGGTTGCTTGATACCCAAAGATTCGAGCTCCCAGAAGGAGTGTAATGTCTCATTGAGTGTATCCGTTTCACTTGCAGTTGTGGCCACGTGCAAGGTGTGCGTTATCAAGAGGTTTGTAGTGCTCTTGGGCTTCTTCATTCTTGGCACAGGTCCGGAAAGTACCCATCCAAGTCGGGTGTCTATGGCGACAGGGCCATCTTCATATCGGCTCACATGACCAGTAACAAGCTCCCAGTAGTAATCTGCCCCAATGAGAGCATCAATCTGAAGGGGATCCTGTTCATTAGAGTGGTCAGCCAGGTTAAGCGGTTTGAGATGTTCAAACTTCTCCAAACACAGGGATATTGGTTGGGCTGTCAAAGATTCACATATGGATGGCACTGTGATTAGCTGAAGCTCTCTGGTTTCACCATCCTTCAGTTTCAGCCCAACATGTACGATTCCATACCCCCAAGGATCTTGGGCAGTAGTTCCAAAGGTTGCAAACTGAAAGCTGCTGCACCTCCTTCAGTTTCAGGTTCAGGGCCTTCCTGGCGGTTTCTGCGATATATGATCGCTGGCTTCCAGCATCCAGAACAGCTCGAATATTCAGAGTGGAGTTTGGCTTTTCAGGATTGTAGAGCACGACTTGGGCTGTATGTAACAACACATTCTTGCTGGCACCAATGTAGAGGGTCGAGGTAGGGGTCTGGAAGGGAGGAGCTTCAGGATTGAGAGATGCCGATCCAGCTACAGGGGTTGGCCCATCATTCGACACCTGTCCACATATACTGACATGATGTCTTGCACTGCACTTGCCGCACCTTAGGCGAGATCGGCACTCCCTACTGATGTGTCCCTTTCGCAAACATACGAAGCAGCGTCCAAACTTCCGCAGTATCTGCTTCCTATCTTCAATCCCATTCACTGATGTACAAGCTTCAGCAGTGTGCTGTTGTTTACAGTAACAACAGCTAGTAGCAGAGTTCCCAGACAGCAGTGTAGTGGCAGTGTGTGGCTGCTCACGTGGTTTCCTTGTAGGTTGACCAGCGTTTGGTTGAGTAGCCTGAGCCCTCTCTCTGGCATCAATTTCCTGCTCTACTTCTTTCAATAACTGGTCCAATCCCACATCACCGGACTTCCGACTCACGATCAGCCTTAGCTCCTGTGGAAGCTTGTTCAGTAGAACCGAGGTTAATAGGGTACCATAGGTCTTGGAGTCGACACCCAAACTCTTCAAGCTGCGCACGTGTATTTCTACACTGTCATAGAGTCGACGTAGATTCCTTAACTGGTAGACTGCATTCACTGACTCTAGATTCAGCAACAGGTCCATTTGCCTACTGATTATCTGTTGCGTGTTCCTGAAACGCTTCTGTAGTATAGACACCGCTTCCTTGTAGTTGTGTGCTGTCAATGCGAGTCCGGTAATTGATTCTCTGGCAGAGCGCTCCAGGAAGGACCTCAAGTATTAAATTTGTCGATGTCTGACAAGGTGGGATTCTCATGGATGGCAGAGTTGAAGGAGTCCCAAAAGGTAGTCCATTGAGTGAGGTCTCCACTGAAGGGTTTTATGGAAAGCTTGGGAAGTCTCACACTAGGCTCTGGAACTCTGATTGGTGGTACCTCATGATGAGTAGGACTGGCAGTAGGAGCAGGTGTGGGTATTGCTGCGAGAGAAATCAGCTTCAGGGCCTTGTCTATCTTTACCAACGCGGCATATATGTCACTCTTGTAATCATCTGCCTGCTCAATCTCTGTAGCAAGTGCATCTTCCTCAATTAGATCGATAATCTCACCATCCAACAGCTTGAGTGTGCCTAGTTTCTCTTCAAGCGTGAGCTTTAGCTGCAGCAATTTGGATTCATCACTGGTTTCAGCCGTTAGTGCCTCATTCACCTTCATCAAGGTCCGTGTAGCAGAGGCTCTGTGTCCTGCTCGAATCCGTTTCTTCTTTGCAAGACTCTCAGCCATCTGTATCAAATCAGGCAGAGCTCTTTTAGCAGAGTGGATAACTAGCTCTATCCGGCTCAAAGGACCATGTAAGGGGCTGCAGCTTATTACTGAGTCCACTTTGTTCAATGTTAGCTAGTTCCCGACACTGCCCTGACTTATTCACGTTGTCACTTCAACTTTCATGATCGAACTGAATGTGTTCAATATGCACACTTTATATAGGAATGAGGGGTGAGACACAGAGTTAGACACAGAATTAGCAAACTGAATAGTATGGACATAACATTGTGTTGAATCAAATAGAGAAAAACAAACAAGCATTCAGCAATCTTGGGAATGAATAATGAAATCCACAACAGGAAGTGTATTATGTGATGATTTAAGCGATGATTTGTTACTGAACATTATCACACTGATAATTAGTGCATATCTAAAATGTGCTGGGCACACTCCTCACTATGCACTCTACTAAGAATCCCATTGATGGATACTGAAAGCAAAATGGCGCTGCAGAGTTGTTTATTTAGTTTCTGCTGCATGAGCTATAGCCTATAGTCTGGCAGGCCAGCCCCTTCACAAGAGGGGCTCAGTGGCCTGCCAGACTAGATAAATCTACTGTCTTGCTGTGATATGGTAGATCTTAGACTACCTAGATGATGACCATTGCAGTGGCTGATCCTCACTGCTGGCTGAGATTTTCCAGTGCCTTTTTGCCTGAACTATTTCTTACATTATTTTACACTCTACCGGATTCAACGCAGTTATATCATGTCATATAAATATTTGCATATGATCATAACTTAATACTATTTCTGCTAAAATTAATGTGACAGTACACTATGTTTTATAATGAATATTCAATAGGAGGATAAAAATTTCCCAAGAGAGACTTTCATCCTTCAAGAAAGTATTGGGACGGGTGCGATCGGGTATTCCTACTCAGATATTTGCTACACCGCTACACCATCACATTGCTACACAGTTCAAAATTCAGACTTGGCTCGATGTGTACGTCGAGTACCTTCGTCTCTATTTCGTGTCAACGAGGGTACTACCAGCTTGGGTGAAGGAAGCTTTGGAAAATGTATGAAAGGGTATATGCAAGGATTTGAAGTGTGCCTTAAACAAAGTAAAGGCTCATCAGGAATCACTACACTACAAAGATGTCTGTTATGTGAAGCTTCAATTTTTTCTAACTTGTGCCATCAGGCTATATGCATTCTGCATGGTGTACAACTTAGTGACAAACCTCTATGTGATTGATGGATTCAGCGTAACTATCTACAATTTGTTATGTCTATCAGCCGAAGATGATTCAAGCAAAATACGCCTGGTACAGTTACTTCATTCAGATATTACTATGCATAGCTCAGTCGTTAGGCCAGCGGTCCAAAATAGTACAAACGTTGCAGATCCAGGAAGTGCATCCGGTGGCACATTCCAGTGCATGCAATTTTTGCCATTTTTTATCTATTTTTCTTACCTGTCCTATCTAGGCCATCTTTCACTTCTAGGACTCCAAACAAAGACCAGAAGACAGAGGAACTCTTCTACTTTCTGCTCGTTCAAGTCCTATAACCCGGAGACATTCATGAGCTCCGCGGCGACCGCTTTTATGCATGCTACTCTCAAGCGCTCACAAAAAGTGCCTCGCGCAAAAAGTGGCACGTTTTGGTTCCCCTGGATGGATTCCCATGATTCATAAATCATTCAATAGCTCTTGTACTGCTCTACAATATAAGACTGGAACGAAGTTTTTCCATCGAGCGGTTCCAGAGTTACATGGCATCAAAAAATTGGAAAATTTCAGTATAACCGCGTGGTATTCTCTATGTCTTCTCGAAGTTTTGATGAGTGTCTGACGATTTGTCCAGTAAATGCCAAGGAGGGGAGTGCTCAATATGAACCTCCAAGTTTCTAGGGAGTAGACATCATCATTCAAATGGTTAGTTTCTTTCTATCTTCAAGCAAATAATTAAGTCCAGGGATGAGGGTGAGCCTTACCAGCTGAAATGGCAAGAGAGTAGATATCTATGCCATATCTCCTGATTATCCTTGTTTCCTAGGTAACTAGAAGGAGATATGACCCATATCTCCTTCCCACAGGGCAAAAGGATGATATGGTCATATCATCCTTCCTTGAAGGCATATGCTGCTATATAATATGTGGACCAATCAGCTACCTGCAGATTTAAATACTCAGAAGTACATACACAATAACTCACAGCAGTAGCATAATGATAATAATTATACAAGAATACAATAGCTATACTATGGTACTGCATGAGCACAAATCAATGAAAGTCTTCAGTAATAGAGGCTATAATCTTGTCGATGTCTATTTCCATGTGGTCAGTGACTGATGTAGTAGGTGCTGCCTGAGCTGGGGCTGCGTTTATGTTGATAGTACACCCATGAAGGTTTTGAAAGTTAAATGATGATGGAGCAAGCTGAGTTGGTTGTACTTCAGAAAGAGTGTGAGAAAGTATCCTCTTTTCTGAAGCCTGATGGTAGAGCGTTGATTCAGAATGGGGAGCAGAAAGAACAGCTGAAATTGCCTGATGTTGCTGAGCATTAGTTCGTTCATACATTCGTAGAGCTTCCAGCGACCGATGTCCCGTTCTCTCCTGTATCAGTTTCTCAGGAACTCCGCTGTCATACATTTGAGTCGCACTAGCTGCTCTTAGGCTATGGTTCGTCTTATTGCCACCAATACCTGCTTGTTTACACATGTTGTTGAGCTTGCTTTGGAGGGTATCCTTCCCAACAGGCACTGCTGCATACCATGGTGCAGAAGCATCTGTGGGTGCTTCAGACAATAGTCGAAGATAGAAGAGGTCACATTCATGCGCTTTTGGAGGTAGCTTACTCAGGTAGGTGTCCAAGATGAAGACTGGGCACCTCTCGCCAACTTCTGGGCAAGCATATACTGGAACGACCTTTCCTTTGATGCGCAGCTTTCGAAAAGATCCGCTGTTGGTTTTAGATACATTCTCGTAGTAGACGTAATGATCAGGATCACAATTTCTCTTTAATTGAGACAGTTTAAGCTTTCTGTGCTCAACACCACCACGCAGACTGAACATTTTCCCAACAATAAAAAAAAGCTGCATTTTGCAGTGATCTGGGGGTAGTTACACCCATCACACCACTACTCCACAGCTTCTCTTCATCTTCCTTCGTTAAAATTTCAGTGTGTTTGGTTTGCACACCTACACCATCAGAATGAAGCTGATGAAAGAGAGCATCCAAAGTGCCTTGCAAAGGTCGGAAACGAGAATCTTTCTTATCAAGAAAGTTTGGGCAGCCTGGAACGTTTTCTCTCATGTATCTGAGGAGCCCACAGAGCAGTTGGTGAACTGTAGCAGGTGGATAAGATTCTCCAGTAGTCTTCCTAGCTTCCACAGCGAACCTAGCAAGATGAGTGTTCAGAAGGAGAGGATCACAGCTTGTTAGCAAGTGTTCTGGAACGGTATCTTCTGGATAGCGCTGGTTCCTAGCCTGACACCATTGGTCAAACACATTCAAAGCCCATTTCGTCGACCTACTAGTGTTAGCGGGCGTGTATCCTTTGGATAACTCGGTTAGCTCCTTGTCGCTCTTGAACTGGAAGCGGTCGCTTGGAAGGAGGAGGGGCTGGGGCGAGCTGGTGCTAGGGCGGGGACTAGATGACGTTGTGAGGCCTAGGCGGAGTTTTTGTTCTTGGGGTATTGAACAGTCGGTCCACTCGCACATGCCGGGACAGTATGGGTCGTTGGCCACGCAGACAGTGCTAGTTTCGGAGTCCATGTTCACAGAAGACTTCTCGTTTCTATTTGTTTCTAAGCCTCTACTGTAAGTTACTATGGTGACGTAGCGGAGAGCCAATCAAATCGGAGATATAACACTTATCGACTGGGAGTCAAGGAATTATGGCTACGTAAACAAACCTCACCCTCGGGCTGCGCCCTCGGGATCGGTTCGTTTACTGCCATAATTCCTTGACTCCCAGTCGATAACTATTACATAATTTGTGTAAATCAGCTGACAATGAAGCTGAAAAGCACAAGTTCACATCCATGGAGGTTAAATAAGATAGCAATTTTCCCAAGTACCACCTGTCTCTCTATCTCTCCCCCCTTCTTACACACACCCCTATACCCCTTGTGTATACACGTGCACAATCTCTTAGGTGATGGTCAGCTATTGACGTGTATGAGATGGTGAGAGGGGGAGCAATGGAGTTCCACCACCAAAGAAAAGGTGCTGCCTAGGCCTCCGGTATAGCTTTTGTTTTGAAGCTATCTTCTGAGGTGCTAAGCTACTCACTCTAGGTCCTCGCACCATCCCTGTGGCTGCTTGAGCACTTACTCTGTCAATTGTAGCTGTCAGTGTGTCGTGATGGCATAGGAGACTGGTTGTGAAAGCTTTAACCACCTTCTCCAAACCTTCAAGAAGGCCTTTGATGGCTGCATAATATCTTTCTACCACCTAGAAAGTTCTATCATTGATTTATACGTATTTTATTCAATGTTTCTATGATAAAATAACAAAATTTTATACTATTTGTAACAACGTGTAACTTTGGAACCGCTCGATGGAAAAACTTCGTTCCAGTCTTATATTGTAGAGCAGTACAAGAGCTATTGAATGATTCATGAATCATGGGAATCCATCTAGGGGAACCAAAACGTGCCACTTTTTGCGCGAGGCACTTTTTGTGAGCGCTTGAGAGTAGCATGCATAAAAGCGGTCGCCGCGGAGCTCATGAATGTCTCCGGGTTATAGGACTTGAACGAGCAGAAAGTAGAAGAGTTCCTCTGTCTTCTGGTCTTTGTTTGGAGTCCTAGAAGTGAAAGATGACCTAGATAGGACAGGTAAGAAAAATAGATAAAAAACAGCAAAAATTGCATGCACTGGAATGTGCCACCGGATGCACTTCCTGGATCTGCAACAATTGGACCGCTGGCCTAACGACTGAGCTGGTGTCTCATAATGGGGAAAAGACTTAAAGCCAGTTATAATCGATTTCAGCAAAAGTGCAGGTCCATAAGGCTATGAGATACAAACTTACAGCTTTGGAAGAGTTTTCAAAAATATTGTATGTTATTCCCAAAGAAAGAGTGGAAAACTTTCTGTACCTACCTGAACACTGATCAAAAAGTGTCTTAATTATCATGCAAGCGATCGACCAACAGCTGCTGATGCATTAAGCATTCTTTGTGTACATCATAATCAAGTAGGAATGATCTGGATATGCCATATTTTGTATTACATTACAAAATACCATATTTCATCTAAATCTCGCCGCGGCGAGATTTAATTTCAAGTCGCTGCACCCTATGGCGAAATTTTGAGGGCGGCGACTAGTCTACTCATCCGCCTCATGCCTGCGCACTCATCCATTTCTATAGTGCGAATCGTGTGCGTGCATGTGCCTGTATTCCACGTACTTTGAATCCGACGACCCTTTTCTATGCGGCGAGATTTCGAGGGCGGTGTTTATTGGAACCAACCACCTTATAGGTGCGGCGAGATTTCAGAATTTCGAGGAAATACGGTACCCAAATATCTCAATACGGATAACTTTGTGAACTTTCTTCTAAGTGTCAAAATCAGAATCTCCAGCAAATCGTGCATCTAACAAGCCCAAGATCATTCATCAAAACAATTGTACACGTCAGAACCAGATGTTTAAAAATAGCCCATTTCTCATTCTTTCTTTCTTTCAAGGAGACCAGAACACAAAGCAGAAAAATGTTCGTCCAAAAATCACCATAAAATCGAGCTGGATGCATAGTGGAACCATACAATGCAAGCAGGCAGCCTAAAGTTCAATTTTGTCAAAAAAGTTGGTAAAGGTCGTCACGGAAACATTGCAAACACATGGCTTCCCTGTACAAACATATGGGGAAACCTTAAAGGGCCGTAACTTTAATTATAAGGTGTGAATCAAAATTCCTAAAGGTAAAATCTATGGATCCATTCTGCGTGCCGGTACAAAAATTGTGTCCCCAAGTGCTCCCAGTTCCCTCTGAATTAATAAATTAAAATCTTTTTTTTTTTTCTACTTAGTGTTTAACTTTCTTTTTCATTATCACGGCTAACTCAATACTGCCTTAACCTAGTTTGAGTATAAATCCAGTTCCTTCTGTATCGCGCAGGTCCATGACACGCTATTTTTGCGTTACCGTATTTTCTCGCTATTTAATTAAGTAAGTTAAGCACATGCGCTTATCTCCACAGGAAGAAAACCTGCGCTTAATAGCGAAGTGGGCCTAATAGCGAGATGCGCCTAACAAAGAATAGCTGCATCCAAGAACACGTGTGCTCACGGTATCATTTAGGGGCGTGGCCAATCAATCACACAATCATTCGTGTTGCTGCATACCGCCCAGCTCGAAATGGCGCTCATAGCTCGAAGAACCTGAGAATCGATAGTGGCCATGGTGATTTCGAGTAATTTGAAACGGCTGGAACCTTGGGCTAGCAATAAAGCATGCACATATCAAGGTCAAGCGTCACATATGCTCAGTGCACTTAAGGACTGCCCACGTTCTTCACGTGTGCGCCCTGCCCCACGCATGCGCCCAGTTGAATACGTAATACGCAGGTTGCCAAGGTACGGTCACATGATCATGATGTCAAACCGTTAACCACTTACCTTTCTGCGGGCAAACATGTAAGTGATATCTATGGAAGTCATGTTGATAAAGAGATCAGACTGATACTACATGATGTAAACTAGATTGAGAGAGAGCTACTGTTACAGGTAGGTCCAAGTATACAGTGACAAAACTAATCTCGTCGCTGGGGTATGAACCATCATGAAAGTACAATAATGGAGTGTGTTTGTGTGTACATGTATAATGCCTAGAGCGACACGTTCATGGCTCGTAACGCAGCTTTTACGTAGATTCTCTCCTTCAGTAGTTCAATGTATGTTGGGCTTTGATAGTTTGCTGTGTTGCATTAAGTACTGCTGCTCGAAATCTTTGATAGCTTGATCAGGGCTCGGTTCTGCGCCCTAGTATTTGTAGGCTTATCTTTGCTGTCAGCATGTTGTAACGAACCATCAGATTGTTTGGCCTGTTTTTGGACTTCTTTCTTTGCCTCCTTGAGTATGGACCGGAGCTCGTCAAACTTTCTCAAGGCATCATCACATTCAATGATCTCGGTGATAGATGCAGCTAATGTTGTCTTGAAGCCATTCAGGTTGTCTTCATCCGAGTTTGGTGTTAGTATGATGTGAGCTGATTGATTTGAAGATTCTGTTGGTACCGATGAGTCTCCTGACCTAATGGTTAGTTTATAGGAGCATCCTTGAGAATCGGCAGAGTTTGAATCTACTGTATTGTTGCTTGTACATACTAAGGGAGGTGGGAGAACTGAGTGGAATTGCTCTGATGTACATGAATCATCTGTTGATGTTAAAGGGTCATTTGTAAGCATTGAATTGTCTATGGTGGGAGGGATACTAGGGCTCTCTTGTAGCGGGATGGCTGATGACGGAGAGGGATAGTGGTGGTTACTTGAAGTGGAGGAAGTACTTGCTGTTGTTATTGGGGGGTTATATGGGTGTGGTTGGTGTGTAACTTGACAATCCTTGTACAGTAGTCTACCTGCTAACTCCGTTGGAGTCATATAGTTTGATGCTATTAGCTGGAATGATCATACTCAGAAACAATTTTATTCCAATATTCCTCTCTTCTTCTACACTTTTCACAGTGTGACTTCAAAAGTGAAGCAGTGGTGGATCGCTGGACAATGTCGGAGTGCTCTCTCCATCAAAGAAATGAAAACCATTCTCTGTGTCCACCATATACCTTCACCATTTATCAGGAATGGACTGATCCGCCTGAGGTGAAGTTGCCAGCTGCTCTCTCTGTGTTTCACAAATGATTTCTTTATCATTGTGTCTGATAGTTTGGGTAAGTGCTTAGCTACACATGCCACTTGAGAATCGGCCTTTTCCATGGAAAGCAGTGCTGTTTGCTGTTCTTGTTTGGCTTGCAGGCGGATCATTATCAATTTTGGGGGATGATATTTTCGGCGTGGTGATTGGTACATCCTTCGGCAATTCCTCTCGCTTGACCAGTCTTTCCTGATTATCTGTGTTAAGAGAACGAAGACATGCTAACTCATTGAGTGGGACTATGACATGTAAGTGCATGTTAATACTGCCCAAACATTTTTGATGCTGTTATATTCTTTTGGTGTAGGAAATAAATTTACACACAACTCCATATGAACCCAGCAGCTATTATACAGCTGAAGGAGCTGTCTAGGAGATTGCATGTGGTCGGTCTCTTGAGTACAGAATTTCACCAATTTTGATGATTGTCTGCAGGAGGAGGAGAATTTTGGAACCAACATCTAGATCTTTCAGGAGGAGGAAGAGCTGGATTACAACTTTCCGGAGATCTGCACCTTTTCTCCTTAGCAAGACAACAAGAGATCAAGTGAGTGCATTGTGTGATTATGTCACCATTGGGTAGTACATGTGGAAGCTCTGTAATTAAGTTGATTATGTGACCCTTGAGATCGTGCAGTGGCTCATTGGCTACTACTTCATATTTATCCAGATCTAAACATAGCAAAGAGCGAGATGGATCAGTGAGAAGCGCAGGTAATCGAGCTACTCCCCTAAGGATGTTGTCAAGCATGTCACTCAAAATTAAATTGGCTTGGTCATCTATGTGTCAGCTACTCCACGTGCTCCAAGCTCTTGCCGAAGCTCGTCCACTTTTGATGCATCAAAAGGTTTCAAGACTCCTGGATGTTTAACCGTAAGCTCCACCTATAGCTAAAGATTGAAGGGTTTCGAGCGAACACCAATTGTAGTCTAGGGAATGGGCTTGGTCACTAAACATGCTTTCCTTGCATCCACAGGCACCACACTTGTATGTACCTCCTTGTTTGGTACCCTGCTCAAATTGCGCAGCAGGATGATCACCAGTAAAAAAAAAGGAATGTATCCTTGATTTTTCCTTTTTCACAGTCGAGAGGGATGGATAAATCGGCCAAACATTCTACTCTGTCGCCAGTGAGTGCAGCCTGGTCTTCAACGGATGAACTACCCAGGGAGAGCATGTAGATCTCAGGCTGCTCAACTTCGGATTGTACACATACTGCCTGTGGAAATTGATTTTGTGCTTGATACTCTGAATCTGTGAGGAACACTGCAGGATCATACAATGTATGTACTGTTATCATGATCATGCCACATGGCCAGTGTTCTGGAATGCTCTAAATTGCGGACTGTTTCACACAATTCATTGTATATCATTGAGTCACCATTACAATGACCAAACTGAATCTGACATACTATCTATAGCTTCTGCGGGTGTTACTTCAGTTGCTTTTTTAGTAGCCTCTCGTGAATATCCCTCAAAGGCACCTTGCGTGCTTGTATCAAAATTTCCTGGGTGGCTACCTTACCATTTTGAAGTACATATTTGACTAACTCACCTAGGGTGAATTGGCCAGAAGCTAACATGGACCGGATTTCTTTGTCTACTGAAGCTACTGGTGGATTGGCTGGAATAGAGACGCCACATCCAGGTAATTTATTTTTTGTGAACGTGTGGTTGGTGGGTGTTAAATAGTGAGGTATGTTGATTTCACGTTCCTCTGCAAAATTCTTTTGCCAGTTGTCCAGCATTCCCTCTCTGTGTTCCTGGAGGCCAATTGCGCTAATTTTTGGGTATCCCATGGTACGTTCTTGAAATTGGGAGAATGCTTCTTTTATCTTTTACTTTGTGAGTTTTCTTCTGGTGTGGCAAAGGATTTTGCAAGCTGTTTTCTGTGATATTTTCTTTTAGATTCACCCTCTACCAGTAAAGTAATAGTAGCATTCTCAGCAAAGCTTTCATTGACTTTCGATACCAACTCCCTCTGTATGTTTCGTTTCTCTTTCTTTTTTTCGTATGGAGTTTTCTTCCTTTCTAATCCTATTGACCTATCCCTTAATAACGCATCTGTAAATGATGTAGCAGCCTCCTTTTCATAAATGGTGTTAAGCTTGGATAAAGCCTTGGAGGTGAACATTTTTATACCTTGTTGTCTGAGTGCATTTCGATCAATGCTTATAGCTGGTTTGGGTTGGTAAATGGGCTTCAACGGAAAGCATTGCTGGTGGAGCTCCCAGCATCGTGAGCAGTTGCCTAGTCTGTGACGATGCTTTTCTGCGTCTGATAGTTCAGACCATTTTGCAGAAGAGAACGTAGTAGGTAAGATTCCCTGTCGATGCCCAAGTCACTGCGCTACTTTGATTTGAAGCCGTCTAGAATTATCGCAATCTCTGTTGAATTGGCTTTGACTTCTCTCATGCTGTGGAATGAAATGAGCTGAAATGCCAAACTCTGGACAAGCGCTGAATTGAGATCTGAAATACTGTGCTCTTTTGTCAGTATCTATGGCAGTGCGAGCTCGACAACCAACAATTTGTGATTGCCTCGAAATATTCACTCTAGCGTAGCCACAGTTGACATGAAGGCTCACGTGCCTGATGATTGACATGCTGTAAATGGATAGTGTATTGTAAACAATCTCTCTCACACACACACACACGACATACACGTACAGATCCATAGGCTCCAACCTTTCCTGAACAGCTCCAGGGACGTGGACCACACCCATTAGATCTGTCCATCATTAATTAAAACTCCACCCACACCACACCCAATATGATTAAATTTGATGACTTAGAATATATTTTCTAGAGCATGAATTTGCAAGCCTTGTAGACCTCTTGTAGTGTTGCTACTGTAAAAACCAAAGTTTGTAAGGCACTACCACAAGCAGCTTGTTCATTTTACCACCAATAAGTGATTAGTTGTACTACTACTACAGTGTTTATGCTAGTATCTGGACCTCTTCCGGGACCAATAATACAATTATAGAAGAGCCTTCCGGGACGCGGGACAATTGCTAAAAATCCGGGACTGTCCCGGAGATTCAGGGACAGTTGGAGCCTATGCAGATCAACCATGAGTAGACTTGATCAGAGTGGTGGCAGGTAAAGAAATAATTTTACCTCACTGTATTGTGAGTAATTATGATGGTTTGTCTTCTTGCAGCAAGCAAGAGCAAGACAGAGTCCAAGAAAGATTTAATATAGCTAGCTGTATATAGCAAGCCTGGAAGAGCACCTACAGAGTGTGTTATGTTACTGTTATGTTTGTCTACACTGGTACGATTAATGACTGTCCTTGCTCACCTGTGAACTTCAGCTGTTCTGTCTTTGAATCCCTACGTAGCTAGGCAGCAACTTGCATGATTATCCAGCTGCAGGAGGCTTCTAGCACAACTTGCGGTTGAAGGGTCAGACGCAATGTCATCGCCAATGCAGTGGTCATGTGACTACTGTGCACTGGGCTGCATAGTCGCTGGCTAACAGCATGGCAGAACCCTCGATTGCTTTCCAACATTATTCCCGTGCTGATAATCTGCCGTCTTAACCAAATTACTGTATATTTAATACTTAAAAGTCAATCGGCCGCGGCGATATTGGAAATACTGTGATGAACCCAAGATATTTGCAGGCATATGTGCCGTGAAGGTGCCGAAATTGTAATTTTTGCGGCTAAAATTGGTATCAGATATTTTTTCCAAACTCGCCACGGTGAAATGATAGATTATTATATGCAGTTTCTACAATGTTGGAAAACTGGATTCAGTGTTCTTAGGGGCGTGTCTAAATTAATAATCAGTTACTAATTATTAACAAATTGCGGTTAAAATTGACACATATTAATAGTGTTTGGATTGATCTATTATATGAACGGTCAAGTTAGCACAAATCGAAACTGCTCTTCCACCAAATGTCTTTGAAAATCTGTAGGAGAAACAATAATATTGCTCTGAGACAGTCCTTAAGAGTACACTGAGTGCGCTCACCGTAGTCTCCCGGGTAAGCGCCCATGGGTGCTCTACCATAACTCACTGATTTCGCCATACTGGGCGCTTACCCGGTGTACTGCGCGCTTACCATGTGAAATAGGCATGGCTAATTTTGTGGGCGTGGCAGTAAGCTAGACTCGTGGTAAGCGCTCTATATATGTGATAGGATTTGGGAAAACCCTCCGTAAGGGATCTGCGCGCAATTCGCGCAATGCGCATTTTTAGTAGCTCAAGTCAAAATCCAGATTTTGTCATATTATGTGACCCGCTATGATAAAATCGACCATTTACAAGAAAACTAACTTTTGCAGGACGGGTTCAGAAGTTGCCGAAACTTTTTTTTTCGTTTTCTTTTTTTTGTCATAATATTATGAAAGTATGATCTTTTCTCTGTTCATTCATAATTTTTTACTGCAATACAAGGTTGTTTGACTACAGTAATGATTGGGAGAAAGGACTCTGTTTTAGCTAGCTACATGCACGGTCCGTACTTACAGCGATTATCGATCAATAAAAATCTACAAGCAGCGGGCAGTCTCCATGACGATACCCACACTTTTAGTCGCACAGTGCATGCAAGCAGCTATGGCTGACAAGGTAGCTCGAGTGCTCAACCTTCTCGGTGCTGATCAAGATCTCTTCAACTCGGCCGACGGCGACACTCTCCTGGACCTCATCGACGAGTACCTGGACGATTCTGGAGGTATTGCCCCACCCTTCAACCCAGCCCGTTAATTATGTAGTATACCATCACAATAATGAATGACATTGCTATGTTATGCTATGCTATGCTATGCTATACTATACTATACTATACCTCACTACTATGTAGACCTAGATGACTCTGTAGCAGCATCTAGCCCTGCTCCTCCAGAGGTAGCCGACAACCCAGGTCCTCTTGAGGTGGAGAGCAGCCTCGGCCAGCTGGATTACGATCCCGAGGAGGAAGAGCCAGCGCGTGCAGACTCGACAGCAGCTGAGATCGTGCAAGCTGGAGTTGCTCAAGGCCAGCTGGTTGTGACAACTGTCCCCATTGATCAGCGAGATCTGGATGTGACAGAAGAGCAGCTTGTACAGGAGTTCGTACGAGATGGCTGCAAGTGTGACCTTGGTCCAAGCCGCACTCCTTGTTCTTCGTCCATCACCGTGGATCACTTGCGAGCAGTGCGCTGTCAGGTCAGATGGCTGACCTGACCCATGACGAGTTGGACTTAGTTGTGATGGGTCAGGTGATGGCAGGATGCTTTTCATCAGAGACGTTCCGGAAGCAGGAGAGAAGTAGATCCTTCACCATCTTCCATCGCAATGGTGCAAGGATCTGCCAGAAGACCTTCCTGTTCCTCCACACCATGGGCTACGGGCGCTTCAAGGCAATCAAGGCCAGCTTTGTGGCAAACAGAGTGCTTCCTCGAGTCCATGGCAACACAGGGAAGAGCAAAAGGAAGGATAGGCTGACTCTGAACCAGATCCAGGACGTCGTTCATTTTGTCATGAACTATGCCGGTATGTGTATAGCAGCTGTAGAGGTGTGTGTGTGCGCATGCGCGTGCACATGCGTGTGTGCATGCATGTGTGCGTGTGCATGTGCGTGCGTGTGTGTGTATGTGTGCATACAAAAGAGGGAGAGCAAGTGTGAAACTGAACAAGATTGCACTACTCCTACACTTGTGTGTGTATAATTACTCCTCATAACTTACCAGACTCCAATGCGATGCTTTTGCCTGGGAGAGTACCTGGATACAAGGACTCAGATGTCATGCTCCTCCCTTCCAGTACCACCAAGCACACCATCTGGGAGCAGTACATCCAGGCAGTGGCAACCACCTTGATGAGGGCTGTGACATACTCAACCTTCACTCATCTCTGGCGACAGCTACTCCCCAATGTGATAGTGATGAAGCCGATGAGTGATCTGTGTTGGGTATGCCAGCAGAACAGCACTGCCATCATGCGTTCTGCGAATCAGCCTGTAGAGGAGAAGACAACAGTAAGCACAGTAGACAATGCATGCATGCTAATGCAACAATGTATCACAAGGTGGGCATTAATTAAAGTGTACAAATGCATGGTTTTGTCATGCAGACCATCAGACAAGCTGAGCTCCATCTCCTTGATGTGACGACGGAGAGGTCAGTGTACCAAGGAGCACTGGAGAAGGCCAAGTTGTCAGTGGTGCCCTACTTCTCCCCGGATGGCACCTTCTCCCCACCACCACCAGCATGTAAGCGACCACCCAACGAGATACCATTCTCTGCCCACTACAGTTTCGACATGGCGCAGCAGGTATTCTACCCCAACGACTCCCTCCAGCCCGGCCCAATGTACTTTTTAACTCCTAGAAAGTGTGCAATTTTTGGAGTATGCTGCGAGGCCATTACCCGACACATCAGTTACCTCATTGATGAAGCTGTCGACATGGGGAAGGGCTCCAACGCCATCGTCAGCATGCTCCACCACTTCTTTGCACACCACGGACTGGGTGAGGAGAGAGTACACTTGCACGCTGACAACCGGTGGGCAGAATAAGAACGCCACCATGGTGCAGTATCTGCTGTGGAGGGTGATGACTGGCCAGCACAAGGAGATCACGCTCTCATTCATGATTCCCGGCCATACCAAGTTCAGCCCCAACTGGTGCTTCGGACTCCTTAAGAAGAAGTACAGGAGGACAAAGGTTGGTGGTTTGACGGACTTGGTCGGGGTCGTGAACGAGTCGGCATCAGTCAACATCGCTCAACCTACTGGACGGGAGGATGGAAGTGTTTTGGTGACCACATACGACTGGCAGGAGTACTTTAAGACCTTCTGCACCAAAGTGACCGGAATTAAGAAGCTCCACCACCTTCAGTTTGACTCAGCACATCCAGGCTGCATCTTCGCGAAGGAGAAAGCTGGGTCAACCGAAGTGAAGAGGTCAATCCTGAAGGTCCAGTCATGGTCACCGAAGGCTGATGAACTGCCTCCTGTCCTATATCCAGCAGGTCTCTCCAGCAAGCGGCAGTGGTACCTGTATGAGAAGATCAGGGAGTTCTGCCCGGAGAATTTTAAGGATGTCACGTGCCCTCGGCCATCTGCTCCACTGGAGAGTTCATCTCCTTCACGCTCCCCATCTCCGGCACCACCACCACCAAGCTCATCCACTCCTCTTCCCACTGGTACCACTGCTGCCACAGCCACTGCCACCACTTCCACCTCCACAGCTACCACGACTGACGTTGACGAGCCACCAGCCAAGAGAGCACGGCTCTGTGGAGCTTGTCGACAACCAGGGCACAATGCTCGGACATGCCCTAATAATACAAAATAATTAATTAATTTTTTGTTCATACTTTTATTCTCACTCTTCCTCCCCCCTTTTTATATTAGCAACACTTCACCTTTGCTGTTACTGCTGTTGCCGTTGCTGTTACAGTATTAAAATAACCAGGATCGTCCCTGGCTCTTCTGCCAGGGCACTCAACAAATCTGCCAACAAGAGATCATACTATAATGGCGCTTTAGTGTACAGAACGAGCGCTACATGTAGTACGGTCGGTGCCCAGACTTAGTGCACTAAGAACTGGGAAACTATCACTCAAGCTTTAATGACAAAAGAATTTAAAATCGCTAGAAGCGATTCCCAAAAAACTATCAGTCGTTTAATACCGACTTTCATTCACCACCCCCCCGGCCCCCAGCTTCACGTTGAGAACTGAGTACCACTCAAGCCCAAGGACTGTTGAACAAGCAGTAATACGAACAAGCGTACCTTTGAGAATGTATATTTGTTCTTGCCACTTTCTTTCTTCATTGCCTGTCTGTAGCTTTTCCCGGCAAATCCATTAAGATTGCTAACTACGCAGTATGATGCGGAGCATATACGGAAACACTGAACGTTGAGCTATGTACGTACAAAATGCTCCATTTCTCGAAAAATTGTGAACTGAGGCACGGGTGACCCGTGTACAATTTTTTGGCCATAACTCGGCTTAGGAAACTTTTTAGAGCCTGGCTCTTTGACCGTTGAACTCTACCTACAGTAAATTCTGCGTCGATCTATACCCAAAATGCGAATTTCATAAAAAATTGCAAATGGTCGATTTTATCATAGCGGGTCACACATACATGTCAAACAACGCTTCTTCTAACTTGCTGTCGTCTACGGAGGCTATTTGTACTATATAAAGGCGAAATAGGCCTTCATTTTGACCTACCTAGTCAACCCAGCTCCTGTACCCAGAGCCTGTTGCTATGGGTGCTAATTAGAATTCCCGCCAGCAGGCTATCTAGATACAGCTAGATTCATCGAACTACTGTAAATTAGCTCACCTTTCAAGCTTACGCTCATTTCGAATGGGCTTGCCCAAGGCAATTTAATTGATTTCTGGTTCACGTGTAGTATGCGGAAATGCCATACGCGTACATAGCAATGCCTTTTGACAGTAATTTCTCTATTATTGGGGGTGTGGTGTGATTGCAAACGAAGCCCTGTAATCTCCACAACGAAGCGTGCAATCGGTCTAAAACTTGAACGCGGATGGTAGAGCTTATCAACGATACATAAAACTAGATTTTTAGAAAAAATTCGTTACGGAGTGTTTTCCCAAATCCGGTCACATATAGAGTGCACCCTTATGCGTTTTTGCCTTTTGATAGGAAGTGACTGCAGGCAGGTATACCATATACCATGAGATGCATAAAAAGAGAAAAGTTTAAACTACACAAGCTGCCAGAAAAAGTTAGCTAGACATCTGAATCACATAAGGGGTCGAGATCATCAACATTGTCATCTTCGCCAGCACCCTCCTGATCGGCTTCATCATGGTCGCCGTCCTCGAGATTCCTCGGGATTTCTTCTTGAAACTTAAGTCTGCAGTAAAAATTTGACATTGCTATGTAGGTAGAGGCAGTAATCTTGTAAATTTTTCTTGATGGGCGCTTGCCATGTTGATCTAGGCGCAGCCTACCTGGGCGCTTACCCGGGAGTGGGCGCTCAGCCGGGAGACTACGGTATACACAAAATGTGCCTAAGAACGAGTACTTAGGTCAGGAAAATAGTATGCGCTTAATAACGAATATGCGCTTATAAGTGAGTTGCGCCTAATAATGAGAAAATATGGTATCTCAATAGTTACTTAATGGTGAGTGTACAGGATGTCAACGGTTGGATGTATCCTATAAGCCATTTTGTCATATGTGACCGTCTATGGGAAAACCCGCCATATGGGATTTTTTGTGAAAGTTGAGTTTGATGCATCTATGATAAGCTCTACCATAGAGCTAACTCACGTTCAAGTTCTAGACCGATCATGCGCTTCATTATGGAGATACAGTGCTTTGTTTGCGATCGCGCCACACCCCCAATAATCGAGAAATTACGGTCCAAAGGCGTTGCTATGCACGAGGATGGTGTTTCCGCATACTACGCGTGACCCGGAAATCAATTAAATGGACCTGGGCGGAGCCGTTCGAAATGAACGTAAAGATCGAGCAAGACCGTTGTTGACAACGACAGCCGATTGTTTGTAGATGCCCTAGAAGCTAAAAAGGTGAGCGAACGTACAGTAGTTTGATGAATCTAGCTGTATCTAGGTTGAGAATTCTAATTAGCGCCCATAGCAACGGGCTCCGGGTACGGCAGCTGGGCCAACTAGGTGGTCAAAATGAAGGCTTATTTCGCCTTTATATAGATCGACTGGCCTCCGTAGACGACGGCAACAGTTAGAAGAAGGGTTGTTCGACATGTATATGACAAAACCTGGACTTTGACAAATTTCGACCTGGGCTACTAAAAACGCGCATTGCGCGTGGATCCCATATGCCGGGTTTTCCCGTAGATGGTCACATATGCGCATGCATGCATGCTCACACTGTGTTGCAATGGTGAAGTCGTGTGGCAGAATCCTTTGATACCTGCTGCTGCTAAGCAACAGTTGATATTGATTTTCTGTACTGTGTCCAGACTGTGACCTATTGTGCGGTCGATATAATTTTTTCTGTCTACGAATTCTCGCAGAGCTCTTCGAATTCGCAATCTCTCACCCATTATTAGTTCTCCCTCAACAAACTGTGCTACTGTTATATCTTTCTAAGTGTCCTTCATACCGCTGTCAAAACCTCCGTCATTAAAATTTAATATTAAACACCGCTGAACCAAAATTAATATTAAGGTTACGGGATAGTGTTTCGCCCACGCATGGACAAAGTTCACATGAATAATAAATGCGACAGTTATATTCCAGTTTTTGTCCACATTCTTTGCACAGTCAAGGTACAGGTAAGTAGCTCTCCTGATGCCTGCCCCATGGTCCACAAAAATGAAAAGCAAACCTGCCACTGTCCTGCCACTGTCTGTCTGCAAGCGCGGGTAAGTTTTACAAATTTCTGCGTCAATTTTTGTCAAGGTAAACAGCTTCTATGTATTGATATACAAATGAAACGATAGCTTACAAGTCCCTACAGGGCCAAATGTAGCGTTTGAACTCTGTCGAGTTATATGAACAGAAAACAAACATAAAAACATACTGCTCAGCTGCCATGTGACTCGCTTAATGGTGGCCCTCCAGGACAAAACCTTGTCTGACGACTCACCATCTTAGAGTTTTCGAGAAAGTGCTATACTTGGACCAGCTCCGATCGATGGACTAGCGTGAACGACAGCAAAGTCAGTTCGTTCAAGTCTCTGGTCTTCAAAACTTGACGCAGAAATTCGGATTTTTGTATACTTCTGGAAATGGTCGACATTCGTTCGCGTTTCTGACTAAACCGCATTAAAACATACGTGAATTGTGTCCATGCGCAATCATTTATAAATTGCGCGTCGAATGAATACTATCCCGTAACCTTAAACCAAGAGACTACAGCTAGTGAAATTTGCTAAAGGTAAGTCTATATATTAATAATAATGTACAAGTCTACTATTGAATATAGATATTGACTATCGCCATTCAGATACTACAGATATCGACTACTGCCGTTCACTTTACTACCTGGCTGTTATACAGTGCATCAGCAAGATAAATTGTGACCCGCTATGGAAAAACCGACCACTCGCGCTAAAATATGATTTTGCAGTAGGGGGTTCGATACTCGACTCAACGTTATTTTTTCGAATTTTTTTTCTTTGGACTTTCTGAAAGTATAGCCCTTTGCCCATCCATTTATAAAATTTCAGCGCGATCCGAGCTTGTTCAGTGTGTGTACCGCTCGAAAGAAATAATGGCGTTCAGTTTTAGCTAGCTACGTGAACGGACCTACAGTGTTATCGATCTATTATAATCTACAAGTCGCGGTCGATCACCATGACGATACCCGCGCTTAGCGAGCTAGCATAGCACAGTAAGTCAGTAGTGGCTGACTCGAGGCCCTTGTCTTGCTTTCGATCCTACATAGAGCAGCCGCTCACCCTCGGCTCCACGATCGACAGCACCAGAAGTCAATCAAGAAGACAGTCCCACCCCACCCGCTAATCATACAATACACTGTCATAATACTGAATTGAATTGTTTACTAAAATCAATATCAATGCCTAACTATCTATGTAGACCAGCAGAGCTCAACAGCAGCAGCCCAGTCCTGCCTGAGGGAGCCCACAGCCTTGAGCACAACAGTGCCTTGAGCTGTCTGAAGACTCAGAGAATCTAAGGGGGGGACAGACAGAGAGAGAGAGAGGAGAGAGAGAGAGAGAGAGAGAGAGAGAGAGAGAGAGAGAGAGAGAGGAAGAGAGAGTGAAAGAAAGAGAGAGAAAGAGAGAGGAGGTACATGTAAATGCCGCGGTAAATTACATGGACATACACGTACATTCACGGATAATTCGACATGCATGTTACTTGTACGGTTATGGACGAGGATGAAGGAACTAGTACCTGTGCAGCAAACTTCATAAACAGCTACTGAGAAGACCTTGTCAATGTATCAGTCTCAGAATCACTGTTGAGTCAACAGCCGCTATCCTCGTTGACATCCACACAACCCCCAGCTCAAATGTGCCAGCTTGGATACATACCTTTCCCACCGTATACGATCTCATGCAAGACTAGTCGACTCTCCTTCCTCATGTTTGTTGCCGGCTTTAAGCCCTTCTCTCCTTCCTCCTCCCCCCAATTTCTACAAGTACATCATACATGTTACAGTACATGCACATGCACACAAACTCTCCCTGTTTACTATACATGTACCTTAGCTTTCCAAATCTTAAACAATGAGCAGACTCATCCTCACAGTGAGAGCATCACATTCAGTCAGTTGGTAGACTCACAGCGCAGTACAGAGCCTTCATTTTCTACAACAAAGGTGTAAAAGCTTTTCACAACCTGCACAGCGCAGTACAGCGCCTTCAAAATTACATTTTCTACAACAAAGGTATACTGAGCTTTTCACAACCATAGCTCATATCAAACAGCGCACACAGCTAGCTAGTAAACTCACAGCTACGAATGGCTATCTCATGTGTCAGACTCCTTCGTACTTTACCAGAAGTACTTCATGTTGAATCACACCCAGGGGTGTTTATTACATGCAGCCTTAGCTATAAGAACAATCATAGACAACTTACAAAGTGTAGAGTCCATCGCTTCTCTCGATATCTTCTCCCTAAGACCAGGACTGCTGTACTGGCGCTCTCTCTGTGGCCATCTTCCCGGCAAATTCATTATGGCGCTAACCGCGTGGTGTAATACGGAGCGTATACGGAAACATTAAACGTTGAGCTATATACGTACAAAACGCTCCGTTTCTTGAAAAATTGTGAACTGAGGCACGGGTGACCCGTGTACAATTTTTTGGCCATAACTAGGCTTAGGAAGCTTTTTAGAGCCTGGCTCTTTGACCGTTGAACTCTACAGTAAATTCTGCGTCGACCTATACCCAAAACGCGATTTTCATGAAAAATCGCGAGTGGTCGGTTTTTCCATAGCGGGTCACAATTATTGTATTTCATAACACTGGAAAAAAAGTGGGATTTCATCAACAGGAAACATACATACACCATACACCATACACCATACACCTAAACACCAAGTTTCAGTTGGCATTTCATCCTGATTCATGGATTTAGGAAATACCATAATAATTAATGATTATCAGAAACTTAGTAATGTGCATGTTTCATTTATATGGAAACATGGTCAAAATGTGATGTTTTCTTTAGAATTACAGAATACGAAATTTAATCTTTAGTCAGGTCAAATATGTGCTTGAATCACAGTATTTCATGAGCTGAAATACGTTTTACAAATATGAAACGTGATCTTTAGTATATAGTCCAATGTGTATCTGAATCACAATGTTTCATGTAACGTTTTTGCAAATATGAAATATGATCTTTAGTGGTCCAATTTGTGTCTGAATCACGATGTTTTGAGCAGGATTACTTTTGAAGGAAATGTCAACGAATCTTTACCGAAATGCACAATGAATCATGCATGATGTAAATAATAGCTACTTACATTAAAATCACATTAAGTTTGCAATGGTCAGGAGTACACATTACTTTTTGAAGGCCCAGTGATTTCCAGGAAACGCTTCGGGTTTGCCACGGTCTGACACCCCTTTATTGATTCGTGGTCTTGTTTGCATTTCGGACTTCTTGCTTTTCTTTTTTGAACCTTTTTCATCCAGACGATGAAAAAATGATGTTACACTTTCGGCCCGCCACCAAAGATCAGATACGTATAGAACATGTCTTTGACTTCCATCCAAGTTTTCTTCCACTGCACTTTCCTCACTCGATATGAAGTCAAGCGTCAGAACGTCTTTCCACTTTTCCTTGTTCTCATCTTTGACAGAAGATGTCTTAGCCATATAGCAAGGCGATCATCACGTTTCTACAATAAAGGAGGACACAATAATATTATTATAGTACACAATGTACTATACATCACACACATGCACACATACATATACACGTCATGACATTGTACATACTCTCACGTCCACAGACATCAGGGGCTCTTAATTGTGAGGGATTCCACTGTTATTGAGAATCATGTTTCATTTGACTGGAGGGGTGGATGTATATGCACATAATGTTGTACATGTATCTTATCATCTTATGGCTTAGTATGTGAACATTATTAGAGCACAAAAATCAAGATAACACTGGTATATTACCACTTCCCCTCCCTTGTGTTTTGAGGACAAAGGCTTGTGTACATGCATGTCCTAGCTGAGAATGAAGCTAGTAAAAATCACCAACTGAAGGACACATGTAAACATGTATATGAATCAACGTACTCGTGTAAAACGATTCCGTTTTTGCTTGACAACCTTTTCATCATACTTTCCTCGCGACTTAAGAGATTCTTCAACTTTGGTTTGAAAAACACGTTTTCCAGCTTCTGCAAAGCAAAATTATACTAAATGCAGATTGAGGTAAATTACAAGAGCACTGACCTCTAATTTGGAATGTTGGCACAGATGAATCAATACCTTTAACTTCCTTTATCACTCGATCTACAATACCTTGATTGTGTTTGTCAAGGTAACGCTTTCTATATTAATGAAATACATGGGTAAATTTCAATGGTATGACGTGTACCGGCACTCACTTGACATCAAATCCTTCAAATTTGTCCTCCTCTTGTAGGCTTTTGTATACATCTCTAAATTCTTGCTGCATGTATAGGTTTTTTTAAACAGGAATGAGGTTCTATTTGAAGAGCCATTCTTACCCTAACTTTATTGGGTACTCTTCTTTTTTTCTTGATTGAATCGGCAGAAGAACTACTGACAACGCCATCCTCTTCAATGACTTCTAATCTCTTTTCAACAGACTGGAGTCGCGATGATACACCACTTAGCTATGTATTGGTCTTATTTACTTCCTCCAAAAGTTGAGCTAGTGCTTGATCAATACCAGTACGATTGTCAGCATTTGTCTCGACAGCTTTTGGATCTGGTGGTGGCTGGATTGGCATAGATTTGGACTGCTTTTTGGGAGGTTCATCCAATTCAGAGTCCGTGGAACCCTCTTCTGAATCATTCCCACCAAACTGCAATCGCCGAGCCACATGACCATTACGCTTCTGGCGCCCCTGAGATGGTGTAGGATCATCTCTCTGAATTTCTGGACTTGTTATGATGGCACTGCTATCACTGTCATGACCTGCACTCTGCTTAGCACCCCATCCTTGTTTAGCTAGCTCGAGTGATAACTGCGTCATTCGAGAACTCACGCTCATTGTCGCTGACCATCAGAGAAGCAGAGCCAGAGATCGAAGATGCTTTTGGCACCAAAAAGTAGCTACCGATGTTTCTATTTAAAGCGCATTTGTTGGTGCTATTTAATTGGAATTCATTATGTTGCGTTCTCTGAAGTATAAAGTGTGCCCACACTGCAGCCGTTCTTTGAACGTCAAGACCTTCAAAGAGCATAAGAGGCTTTTCTTTTCCGAGGAATCCTCCACTTGGATAGTAGAGACTCATGATACTGACACTGACAGCAGTGACGTCAGCATTGAACCAGGAGACTCTGAAGTAGAAGGCTTATATGACGATATGATGACTCATGAACAGCTCAGCAGTAGCGACATGGATATGGATGTGTTTCCAGAAACTTCAGACTCTAGTAAGGTACCACAACCCTCAGCAATATCATCTTCAGATTCGAGGCAGCCTCATTCAGACACAGGTAAGTGGTTCTAGCTATAGGTATGGCATAATAATTATTAAATAGTGGCAATTGGCCATAGCCAAGCTAGTCAGTTTGATATCTACTTGCCTCATATCATGATTTAAAGAGGATAATAACCAATCCGATCATTTTAAACGCCTTAAATTTATTGTATGTCACTACGTGTAACTACTTATTCATTATATTGTTTACTAGTGGAGTATTGGATGGAAAGTGATGAAGTGGACAAGGATTTGTGTGAACCTCCTACTTTTCAACAAAGTTTAGAAAGTCCACAAAAGTCCAGTCACGAACCAATTGTTTGGTGGATTGTGACGTTCATATGTTTAATACGTACCCTTCACAAGCTACCTGACAGAGCTGTGTCCTGGTTGATTAAATTTTTGTGTGTCTTACTGTGATTTCTTGGGCGAAGGTGTGAACGAGTAGCCCGGATAGCTGCAAGTCTGCCTCAATCATTGTATCTACTGGGTCAATACACAACAGAACAATCTGCAGTTACTCCTAACGTCATGCACTATGTCGTATGCCCCGAGTGTCACTCCCTATACCACTACCCAGATTGTGTTGAAAAGGTTGGTACTTCTGTGAATTCAAAGCTTTGTTCAAAAGTTACCTTTAATCGACGTTGTAATGCTCCATTATTGAAGCAAGTTGTAACATCAAGTGGCTCAAAAAAGCTGTATCCATTCAAAACATACAGTTACTACAGTGTTATAGAGGGATTAAAAAAGCTGCTACTACGTCCAGGAATTTCGGAATTGATTACGAAGTATAGTAAAGGTGCCCAATCACCAAAAATTAGTGACATAACTGATGGAAGAATCTGGAGAGAATTTCGATCTAGTGATGGGAAACTGTATTTCAACAATCCTGATAACTATGGATTAATGTTAAACTGATTGGTTTCAACCTTTTAAGCACTTTACATACTCTGTAGGTGTGGTATACTTTGTGCTGTTGAATTTACCAAGGGTTTAAATGTGAGAATGTGATACTGGCAGCAGTAATTCCTGGACCAGATGAGCCTCACTTGACGATCAACTCATATTTAGATCCAATTGTAAGTAAATTATGGAATGGAATCGAAATCGAAGGAAAAATTATTCATGGAGCTCTAGTAGCTGTAGGGTGTGATTTACCTGCAGCTCGAAAAATTATGGGGTGCCAAACAAGACAAAAAGCCACTTGCACTTCCTCTGCCATCCTTTTTAGTGGATACATTAGTCTATATACATATAGCGTACGCCATATGCATATAGCATGGTCTATATACATATAGTGTATCCCATATGTATATGGGTGATGCTATATCTATATAGGATACTCCATATCTATATGGATTATCCTATATGCAAATGGATCGTACATGTATATAGCAGATCTCATATCTATATAGGACCTCCTATATAATGATACTCCATACTAGTTATATATAACAGTCATAGGACTTCCTATATGTGTACTTGATGTCCTACATTTGCACAAGGTCACCAATGGTATATACGAGACATTGTTAAAGCTAAATAGGACATTCTATATCTATATAGGATCTCCTTATTAACTAGAACATCCTATATAGACCTTGTTAAAGCTATATAGGACATCCTTCCTATATCTATATGTGACCGGATTTGGGAAAACACTCCGTATGGGATTTTTTCAGAAAATTGAGTTTGATGCATGGTTGATAAGCTCTACCATAGAGCTAACCCACGTTCATGTCTTAGGCCGATCGCGCGCTTCGTTGTTGAGATACAGCGCTTTGTTTGCGATCGCGCCACACCCCCAATAATCGAGAAATTACGGTCTAAAGGCGTTGCTATGCACGTGTATGGCGTTTCCGCATACTACGTGTGACCCGGAAATCAATTAAATGGACCTGGGCGGAGCCGTTTGAAATGAACATAAAGATCGAGCAAGAGTTGAATTTCGTTGTTGACGACAGACGATTGTTCTTAGATGCCCAAGAAGCTAAAAAGGTGAGCGAACGTACAGTAGTTCGATGAATCTAGCTGTATCTAGGTAGAGAATTCTAATTACCGCCCATAGCAACGGGCTCCGTGTACGGCGGCTGTGCCGACTAGGTGGGTCAAAATGAAGGCTTATTTCGCCTACGTATAGCACGACTAGCCTCCGTAGAAGACGGCAAGTTAGAAGAAGGGTTGTTCGACATGTATATGACAAAATCTGGACTTTGACAAATTTCAACCTGAGCTACTAAAAACGCGCATTGCGCGAATCGCGCGCAGATCCCATACGGAGGGTTTTTCCAAATCCGGTCACATATAGGATCTCCTATATATCTTATTAGCTAAACATCCTATAATATTATAGCAATCTCTTAACCGATTATACGCGGAATGTAGATGACGTCATTACCCGTAAACGCTAATGTAACTAGAGCTCTATAGAGCACATACCCCGCGCGCACATTGCGCAATCTATTGATCAGCTTTTGTTGCTGCTTGGTTGTATCAAAGGCTTAGCTATAATATTATAGACCCCGAGAGCCCTCGGTTTCAATAGCTATATCTATAGGGCTCTTGGTGATATCAGCCAATTGCAAAACACCACTGACTGTCTCTGCACCAGATGTAGACTAGGTACATATAGGTATCTTTAATACATTCTGATTCGATGGGGCTTTGTATTCCAGTCAATGGACAGCTTGCCAGCCAATTTCAAACGTGTGCCACTAGCATTATTGACGACCTTTACCAGTACATAATATTCAATGTTATGCGCATGAGCAGAAAGCACAAGGCCTGTATGCATAATGCATTGAGTGGGCACTGTCGATAGGCGTGGTTACGAAGGCTAACAGAAAGGCACCATTTATGGACTTCGACTGATTCATTGTGCATACTAGTCGCTCAGGTGCCTAGACCTCCAGATATGGTGATTTTTCTGCTAACAACGACGACAACAACAACGACGACGACACGACTGATTACTTTACCCCTTGCGCATGCGCGTGGGGTATACTAGCTATTAGTCTTTGTACAGCGTCCTAGAACAGTTGTCATAGCTATGGACGCTTTATTCACACGAAGGAGTCATTGTACAACCTTCGTAGTTAGTTACTTTAGCTTCGTATGTACATATAGTACGCTATTTCTGAACATAAAAGCTTAAAAGCTTACTTACCTCCAAACCGTCGCCGTCTCAAGTCCATCCGTCGTTAGTAGAACTCTTCATCTCACTTTGTCTATACAGTAACTGTATGCTTAGCGATATGTCTGTACTGCCCGTACAGTGGCAGAAAACAAGGCTACTTCAACGCTTAGGTCGATCGTGGCCATCTCGATCTTGATAAGTAACCTCGTTAGTACTTCCTTTCTGAAGGTCAACAAGTGACCTCAAAGCCACACTGGAGTAAGGTATTTCCTGTACTAACCTCAGACAGGATGCCAAGCCCAAACTGATCTACTATGGAATGATGGGCGCGGCTATAGCACAGCAATAATGGCGCTTGCGCCTTAAGGCGTCTCTCGCACTTAATGACATGCACGCGCATGCGCCTCAAGGCGCATCTCGCGTATAATCGGTTAAAGCAAACATCCTATATAGCAACTTCTTACAATTAGATTTCATGCAATACTCCGCATAGTACATCACAACGTATACGTGTGTAGCCAATTAATAATACTGCACACTTCCTGGGAATGAGGAAATTACATAACTACAAATTAAATTAATTACTCCCAATTATGTGCAATGTAGTATAGGTCCCTGGACTATGATTTAATAATTATTATTAATAATATATATTATTTTTATTGGTAAATTTAAATGTGGAAATTTATGGAGTGCCAAATGTAATATGTGACCGGATTTGGGAAAACCCTCCGTATGGGATCCGCGCGCGATTCGCGCAATGCGCGTTTTTAGTAGCTTAGGTCTAAATTTGTGAAAGTCCAGATTTTGTCATATACATATCCAACAACCCTTCTTCTAACTGTTGCCGTCTTCTACGGAGGCTAGTCGTGCTATACGAAGAGGAAATAAGCCTTCATTTTGACCCACCTAGTCGGCACAGCCATCGTACACGGAGCCCGTTGCTATGGGCGGTAATTAGAATTCTCTACCTAGATACAGCTAGATTCATCGATCTACTGTACGTTCGCTTACCTTTTTAGCTTCTTGGGCATCTAAGAACAATCGCCTGTCCTTGTCAACAACGAAATTCAACTCTTGCTCGATCTTTACGTTCATTTCGAACGGCTCCGCCCAGGTCCATTTAATTGATTTCCGGGTCACGCATAGTATGCGGAAACGCCTTCCGCGTGCATAGCAACGCCTTTAGACCGTAATTTCTCGATTATTGGGGGTGTGGCGCGATCACAAACAAAGCGCTGTATCTCCACAACGAAGCGCGCGATCGGCCTAAGACTTGAACGCGGGTTAGCTCTATGGTAGAGCTTATCAACCATGCATCAAACTCAATTTTCTGAAAAAATCCCATACGGAGGGTTTTCCCAAATCCGGTCACATATAATTAACTGACACATGAAAAATTATAATTCATTTAATTTCGTGTATCAGTAAAATAATGGTTAATTATTACATTCGGCATACCATAGAAATTACAAAACCTTACGCGACAATGTCATGTAAAATTAAATTCTTGAAGTCACATCTTGAAATGCAGGCATACAAAGCTAACCAAATGCACTGATTAATCAGTCAATTAGTCAATCATTTGACATCAAAGTGAAAAGCTGTTGTACTGTGTCAAGGTAGAGCTGTTTTCCAAAATCATTACAGTCCTGCATTGGGTTAATTGCTGCGTTGAGTTGGTCTACACTGGACTGACTCAAAGGAATGTTTGTTGGTGGCACAATAACGCTCTGTTCTTCGTCAGTACTATGTGGCTCATCAGGATCGTATCCATACAAAGTAGGATCAATAACTTCATCAAAGAGCTGACTGCCCTGAGAGTAAGCTGTATAAATCTGTAACAGAGTCAAGTTATTTTCAGTTGACAATGGATGGTTATTCCATGCAGAAGTAAATGCTGCAAGTGAGGAATTTATCCTGGGAAAAAGATGTAATGTAGGGCAAACAGATCATCATCATTGGTGGGATCAAGAGCCCCTGCATGTTCTAAATCATAAAAGAGTGCAGCATATATTATGATGAAGACACAGACCTGTAAACATCTCTTCACAACCTCTCAATACGGGAGTTGTGTACACTTTGGCCAGCAATATAAGAACTTCTTCCTGCTCCTCTTTGTTCTTCCATGAATTCCCAAACGCGCATATTTTCACCCCCATGATCTGTGCGTACACGAGATGGTATGCCATACTCCTGAATGGCTTCCAGGAAACAACTCAGAACTGTTTCGGATAAGTTATTACTTGAGCAATGAAGAAAAGTAATGAGGCGAGAGTGTCCATCAATCCCCCCGTGTACCACTAACCTCCACCGGATCAGCTTATGGTTTCCATCGATATGCCATAAGGCATTAGGTCCAGGAACTGAATATATTCGCCTATTAATCGGAGGACGTGACTGTCGTCCAGAAACTCGAACTATGGACTCTCTTACTCGACATCTTTGGACCCGTACCTATAGAGATGCATCATGCAATGTATGTGGTTGAATTATGTTGTGGAAATCTGTACTGGGAGGGTGTTGCCTATAATCCCCCATATCAAAGCATTCTTGTATTTTTAATAACCACATTGAACAAAACTGTGGTCACATCACCCTCTGGCAAAAACCTTTTAGGCATCTTAGCGAGTAGGCAGTGTTTGGTATAATAATAATAATAATATGCTCTAGTTCAGAATGCATCGTTATATTGCATACTCAGTGTCCCCCATGGAGATAAGTATAATATAATGTAATAGTCCCTGTACAGCACATTCTTACCAGTCAGGGAAGGTATAACTTATGAAGAAGATAGGCACAAAGGTTGATATTATTACCGTAACGTATGGTGGGCACGGTAATTTTCGTGGGGTGCTAATTTCAAGGTTTACTGGTAGTCACATAATTTTCACACCCTCTAATATTAATGCCTAAAGGTATACTGCAAGTCCATGATGAGTGTGGCCACAAACATCGTGGTAGCACAGCCAACGCTTCCCAGTGTTAGCAAGCCACTATCATCTAGCTGATGGCATCTTGGCCTCGTCCCCAGGCCCTTTGAGGAAGAGCAATGCTGATTGGTGAAGGGATTTGGACTGAGAACAGCGATGGCTCGCATTTAGCATGGGCGTAATCGCAAAGGTCAGGAGATCATTCAGTCAGTATTCTTTATGTGTTGGACCGTTTCACTATTATACACGCGGCAAGGAGTCGTCACTAAGTTGTACGGAAAATTTGACGCATGAGCAAACAGTGTGTATAAAGGCCCTTTCTCCTCCTCTTCCTCAAAGAGCTTGGGGACGACCCTAATATTCTTTTATCTCATGTTATTTATCTAAGTCTCAGTAGGCATGGCTCAGTACAAGATTGTGAGTGAGATCGAGCATGTGTACCAATTACATCATTGCTTGTGCAGTGCCACACCCCTGGACTGTTTGCTGTAAAATCACAAAAATTAAGTTTGAGGGCCTTTTCGGACTTCCCACGAAAATTAGCACACCAGAAAATTACCCTGACTTTTTATACACCGTATTAATAATACTGGCACTCGATCCATATATGTGACCGGATTTGGGAAAACCCTCCGTATGGGATCCGCGCGCGATTCGCGCAATGCGCGTTTTTAGTAGCTCAGGTACAAATTTGTCAAAGTCCAGATTTTGTCATATACATGTCGAACAACCCTACTTCTGTTGCCGTCTTCTACGGAAGCTAGTCGTGCTATACGAAGGCGAAATAAGCCTTCATTTTGACCCACCTAGTCGGCACAGCCACTATACATGGAGCCCGTTGCTATGGGCGGTAATTAGAATTCTCTACCTAGATACAGCTAGATTCATCGATCTACTGTACATTCGCTCACCTTTTTAGCTTCTTAAGAACAATCGGCTGTCGTTGTCAACAACCAAATTCAACTCTTGCTCGATCTTTACGTTCATTTCGAACGGCTCCGCCCAGGTCCATTTAATTGATTTCCGGGTCACGCGTAGTATGCGGAAATGCCATACGTGTGCATAGCAACGCCTTTAGACCGTAATTTCTCGATTATTGGGGGTGTGGCACGATCACAAACAAAGCGCTGTATCTCCACAATGAAGCGCGCAATCGGCCTAAGACTTGAACGCGGGTTAGCTCTATGCTAGAGCTTATCAACCATGCATCAAACTCAATTTTCTGAAAAAATCCCATACGGAGGGTTTTCCCAAATCCGGTCACATATATTAATTATATTTAACCTTTTGAGACTGCAAATGCCCGAATCATCACTTCTCCAGAAGGGAAATGCCTCAGTATATCATTGACTGCTCCATCGAGTTGTCCATCAGAAATTGTGGAGTACCTGGGAATGTTCCAATCCTTCGCTCTCCTTTGGAGGGTTTTAGTTGATGTACCCAGGAGTGCCGCCGCCTCCCCCCACGTAAAATTCAGTGATTGTAAATACTCAAGTTTTCCCTTTTCCACGGAACATCTCGGCCGCCCTTTCGAAGGCGGTGATACTTAAGTTTCTTCTTGTCGTGGCTCCGATGAAGCTCCAGCTCCTCCTTCAGCCATATCCACATGCAAGAGGCTTGATGTGCTTTAATTGGAACGAACATTCTATGCATATGCGCATGCCCCAACTTGTAAAGAGCACATGATCATTTTTTTGCAGGATGGCAGAGGGTGGACGAGAGAGAGGGCGAGAGCGAAATACTGTACCCACTCAAGGATCCGCGGTGCCTACTGTTGAAGCCATCGCTGGAGCTTTTGCTAATGCCATCAGGCAATCGTTTGCCACCGAGCAGACCAGTGGCTCCCAACCAGCAGCATCTCCGGGGCCAGGATATGAAGCTGGTTCGCAATCAGCTGACCCATTACGTCCACCTGCCGTTTGGCCCACCACTACTCCTGAATCGAGGCATAGTCTTCCGAGTACTAGCTCTTGTTCAGCCCCAGGCCTTTCTAGTAGGCCAAGTACGTATGAGCAAGCATCAGATTTTAGGGTATCAAAGCGACTCAAATACTCAGCACCGACCCTTTTTGAAAATTGGAGAAATCGCCGTTCTAGACGCCAAGGACAGCCTGCTAAGATTGTGGCATATGATCGAGATATAATACTCCTTCCTAAAGAATTCAAAGGAAGGGGTGGAGATGTTAGCATACCGAGAAGCACAAGGCGAAACAAACTGGGACAGGCTGGTCTAGTTGGACTACTTCTTGCTGTTTAATAGTGAGTCTACGAATTTATTGCACACGTGTCCACTACAAGGGTATGGTACATGTATAGGATATGATCCTTGTTATCATATCCACATCCTGGTACACTCTAAAACCAATAGTACACACAAGAAATGAAGTACGGTGTTGATCTTTACTCCCATCTGTAGCTTGTGTGTGTATATTGATCGGGCGTGTGGTGCGATTGCAAACAAAGTGCTGCGTCTCCACAGCGAAGCGTGCAGTCTCTAAAACTTGAAACACAGGTTACTTCTATCGTAGAGCGTACATCAAGCTCAACGTTATTTTCAGAAAAAAATGTACAGAATAAATCCTATTTATACTATATACAACAAAAAATATTCTTCAGAGTGACAATTTTCTTATATTATAGTCCGTACGTGTCATTACATGAGGGCATGGATACGCGTCTTGGATGCATCCAGTTGCTATGAACGCTCGGCGTGGGCAGAGAGAAAGTCCGCACTACAAGGCTCAGGATTGTAGGGCCATATGCACAAAGTGGAGTGCCTCGGGCCATAGCTACAGCTAGAGATGCATTATCGAACGATCGGCGCAAAAGCACCACACATTTCGAGAGGCCTGCTAAGCAGGCGCTAGTGCTAACCACCGAACCTCGAGTGAAGCGAGAGACGATTTCTGTTCTTTTAATATCATACCTGTCAGTAGTCCGGTAGCAGCATTCGACAGGTTACACACGTACAATTAGTTGCTATGAGGGGTGTGGCCTCTGCAACCGCTTCCATCTGCACATGCGCACGGTACTAATGGGCAATCTTGCCTAGGCAGGATACCGTTTGTGCATAAACTATATCTCTCTATGTCTTGTGAGCATGTACTGTTAATAGATGATCATGCGTATATGCTAACAACATTATCCCATGATTATGACATTAATCATACTTGTAACATAATAATAATATATTATTATTATGTTATGTGTGTGTTATTATCACTTAATGAAGAGGTTTGTGCTACTATATTCTTCAGGGTGACGAACATGGTGGTGAATATAGTGGTGATGACTTGCCGGACTTCTCTGAACAATTTGGGCAGCATTCAAGGTAGGTTATCATAATAATAGATATTGGCCCACATACTGATTTATATTTGAGGATAGCACTAGACAGTTAAAAGGCATTGTGTCACGATAAAAGTGGTGATTGGTACTAAATTTAGATCTAGTGTATGGAGATCCATGGACTCACACTATGATAAATTACATACCTACAAAAGTATTGTTGCGTAGACTCCAGAACACCATTGTAGGACAAAGCAAGGACTTAGATAATCGTGGCACTACTAAAGGACTGTCTGCCGCTTGAGCTATTCTCGCTTGCTTAAGGTAAATTTACTTGTAGTACTACTTTGCACGTGGTGGATCTAGCTAGACATAGATATTGCTACTCTCAGGCGTGGATGACTCTCAGATAGACCTCTAACTTTCCACAGCTGGCTGAATAAATTCATGGTGGCAAATGCGATCATTGACCAACAAAGGCTCAAAAGTTGGAGCTCAAAGATCTTATGTGTGGCACTACTGTACTTAATCTAATACAACGCATGGAAATGAAGAATAATAATTTTAATTTTGAAAAACGCGCGTTTTCCTGGTAAAGATTGTCAATCGCTCCATATATAAACGTTATGAGAATTTGTAAAAAGCTAATTTCTTTACAAAATACAGCCCTGGCACAATGCGTTTAACATGCACTCAATGGGAGTAACTTATGGTAGTTCGTCTGTTTGTTACCATTCTACTACCTATGCAAGTATGTATTTGTGAAACAAAGTGAACATGCCAGCCAATTTTGTTCTGAACTCCCAATGTTTTTGCTGCAGTTTTTTCTCACTAGTTATTGCTTATTCTTGCAAGTCCACTGTACACTAATTGTACGGTAGCTAGGCCGCATGTGTGTTAGTCTACAAGTACATTAGCAGTCAAAAAAGTTACTGTTTTCATTCCGCTCTGGCCCGTTTGCAGTGTGCCCATTCTGTTCCATCCATTCTAGTCTTAGCACCAGTGCTGACTGCGCCATACCCTGTACCACGTACGTACAGTAGTGTATTAGATTTCTGGTGTGCATTTATTAGAAACACAAGGGACGACGTAGCTGCTGAACATGAGGAACTGATTTTTGCAGTGCCGCACCCTGTCTATCAGTCTCAAGTCTGCTGGAATTTCATCCAGCAAGCTAAATTTGATTGTTAAATTTAGTGCCCAGACGTAGAACAACCTCTGACAATTAGAAGTAGCTGCATCAAGCCCAGTACTTCCTGATACAAGTAAAAGTAGTAAAAGTAGACTGCAAATAAATTTTATTATGCAAATAAATTTTATTATGCTTACAGATGGCTTTTTGTTTACATGTAGCTACAGTACATAGCACCATGCACTATTACAGCTGATGCGTACACATATGATTGCCTTATACAGTGCTCCCCAAGCTAGTATGCATACATGTGCACTATTCATGTCGGTTAACATCCGTTTCTGTTATCGGTTGGTACGGGATGGCACAAAACAAAAGCAGTAACTTACTCTGGATACTTCATTTGACACATGGCAGTCCTTATTGATCACAAGGTGGGCACTCTTTGGAAGTACTGTTTATTTGTGAGCTTGACAACTACAATGACTCCATGTCGCAAGCCAACACTGTATACTCCATAATTAATGCATATGCCTGTGTTGTATATAGCCTCATATATAATGCAAACAGACAAAGCCATGGGTCAACTGAATGAGTAGCTAGGGATTAATACAGAAGGGGGTGCACCCACCTGACTGGCATCCCCCCTGAAAAGTGATTGCCAAAATTGTAGCTAAAGTTTTTGTTATCTCCGAGGGTCATAAATTTTCTCAGTTTTCCTGGTGCACGTGTATACTACTGCACACCTCCAAAAATTCTGAATTAATTCCTAGTGGCCTCTAAAGTCAGAACTGACGAACTAGACTTTTGTAAGAAGTTGGTTCAACAGTATGTATTACACTGCTGTTTGTGACATAACTTTAATGATGATTAACCCTCGGCACATGTGCGAGGGTTAAGGTAGTCGATCTGTTTGTCTGTTATTACCTACCCTAGCTACTACACGGTTTATACGTTGAAAACAAGGTGCCATTACACTTCCCATGGCATTTGCATTGTGTGGATTTTGTTAAAAATGCTTTGTTCAAAAGTTCTGACCACCGTTACCTAAGGTTTGTTCCTTTTTATCGAGCTCTCGATTAATGAAAGAGATGCAACCGCTTCAAGATTAGTGTGTAGGTCTAGTGATAGTTCTTATAACTCGACCAATTATTTATCAGTAGTTACAGTAGGCACTTCTTGGTTTTACATGTACTTTATACTAGATCTGCTGATATGGCATGCATGTGGTACTATTACATTCCACCGTGCAATAGATATTAGTGCATTCTTGTGGTTACTTTCTACAATTACAACATTGCTAGCAGCAACAGCTTACAATATGTAGACTTTGTCACTCCAACAAATATCACAGCGCCAAGGGTTTGGCACCAATGGTGTTCATTTTGCACCTTAATGCATGCTGCATCCTAAATGTATACTATGCCTTTGATTTGCGGAGGTCATTTTCTATTGTGCTTTTATAGCAACCAAAGTGATGATGTCATTTATATGGGATCTACCGAAAGCTTCACAGCTAATGTTTCAACACTTACCGACTCCACCGCATCTACTCAATCAGCTCCTCAGCCACTCTCGCACTCCACCATTCAGCCGACCTCAGCTCCTCAGCCGCCCTCACACTCCGCCATTCAGCCGACGTCAGCTCCTCAGCCGCCCTCACACTCTGCCATTCAGCCGACCTCAGCTCCTCAGCCGCCCTCACACTCCGCCATTCAGCCGACCTCAGCCGCTTTCACACTCCGCCATTCAGCCGACCTCAGCTTCTCAGCAGCCCTCACACTCCGCCATTCAGCCGACCTCAGCTTCTCAGCAGCCCTCACACTCCACCATTCAGCCGACCTAAGCTCCTCAGCAGCACTCACACTCTACCCCATTAACACTTGATCCTGACTTACCTTCACCATCTACGTCCACTCAGTATTCCCCTCCCAGCAAAGTCAGACTTAGTCAATCGGATGGTAGTGTGCTTGCTCCCCTTGACCAGCTCTTAGCCACATTTGTAGGTACACTCTCCGCTAAGCAGGTGTCTGCCCTTTACGACTTCTCAGGGTATGATAGTAAACGTTCCAACTGTTTACTCCATGGCCCAACGCTGGGAAATGATTAATGATTGTTTTCTGCAGTATCCAAAATTGAAAGTATCAGTTGATTTTGATGACGTGGGCAGATATGGTAGGGCAGTACAAGAGCCCAAACATGTACTTGCATTCTCGGCTCCGAATTATTCTTGATGGAAAGCCATCTATTGACACTGGTGGTGTGCGGCGCCAAGTGTATAGCAGTGTTTTTGATAATTTTGCCCATAACCACACAATACGGCTATTTGATGGCCCAGAGAATCATCTTCGCCCTGTATGTACCGCCGAGGCTAGATCATCTGGCCTGTTCAAGATTCTGGGAGTAATGATAGCTCACAGCATTTGTCAAGATGGGATCGGGTTTCCATATCTCTCTCCTACATGCTACTGGTATATGGTTGGTGGAGAAGAGAAAGCATTGCAGTTCGCTACTGTACAAGATTTACCTGCTGATAGTGCCATGGTTATATCACAGGTATGTAATATCACAGTGATGTTGCATGTGGTCATATCACGACTTTCCTTATTTTTCCCTCCTGCATGATCATTCTTCCTAAAATATGTTGCTCTAGGGCTAGTACAAGTATTCTGGCTTTTATGAAAGTCTATACCTATAATGGTTAATATATGGTACATTACTTGGTGATTTCCAAATTTGTTGGCTGCTATTTTTGACTATGGTCAGTACTTAATAATACTTTGTAGTCTGCTATAATTGAGTGGGTTTAGGTTATTGTTTGGAGAAAGTGTTGCTGGTATTTTACTGGTATTTTGTTCCTATCACATACTGGAAGTATTTCATCCGATGCACCTTATAACATTCAGATCAATGCAGCCAAAGACAAGGGCGACATTGCAGACATTATGCAGTCAAGTGTAGCTTGTGAAGTCTTTCAGCGTTGTGGGATTACACAAGTGTTGCAAGTAATAAAAGCCTTATTATACTGACTAAGGAAATGTAATTTATTGTCTATGTACTTAAATATTCAGATGTCTAATAAGGATGTCATTGGTCAGGAAGTGCTGCTGTTTGATGCCATTGCATCAATAGCCAAGCTTCTTGATCAGCTGAGTGATGGGCTTCGCTCACTAGGTGTTCTACGTATAATGCGAGTGTTCCCCGACTTGTTTTTGCACCTCTTCACTTACACGGCTTGTGTGACATCGAGTGACATGAAGGAAGCGGTCTATATTGATGAAGAGAAAACAGACGTTCAGCCAGGTGACACTGTTGTAATGTCACATCTTTACCGCTTCATTGAAGATGCCTCCGAGGAAGGTTGGTAATGATTGAAATTAGCATATAATTCATGTGTCTTAGAATAGTGTCTACTTTGTTAGCTTATGTGCATGTGCATACATGTGCACAAGTGTGTGTTTATTATTGCCTAGCAACCAGAGTGTTTAGAATGGGTAAATTAGGGTATGGGGGTGAGTTTATAGATGATCATAAAAAGGTGATGTAGACAAGGATGTACACAAGTGTATGTGTGTGTAGAGGGATGAATTTAAATTATTGTTTCATCCCTATAGTGTTAAAGAAGTTTCTGACTCACTGCACTGGGAGTACGTACCCACACCCTAATTCAATTCGAGTTGATTTCCTTGGTGATAATTATGGCGCTATATCTGCACACACATGTGACAAATTGATCATGTTTCCTAGGGGAGTATTCACCAATGAATCGTACCAACTGTTTTACGATTCTTTGATGGCTGTTATTGGAGTTGACACATTCAATATGGTTTGAACAATTAACATCAACAGTTGACCCTTAATGTAAACATTTATGAAAATAATCAATTTTGATTAATTGACTGATTTTGTGACATGATCATAGCAATTCTACTTCTACAGTGTGATGCACTATTTGAATTCCTTAATGAATATTAATTTGTGGTTATGTAATTTCCTCATTCCCAGGAAGTGTGCAGTATTATTAATTGGCTACACACGTATACGTTGTGATGTACTATGCGGAGTATTGCATGAAGTCTAATTGTAAGAAGTTGCTATATAGGATGTTTGCTTTAAGAGATTGCTATAGGATGTTCTAGCTAATAAGATATATAGGAGATCCTATATAGATGATATATATAGGAGATCCTATATAGATATGGGATGTCCTATTTAGCTTTAACAATGTCTCGTATATACCATTGGTGACCTTATGCAAATGTAGGACATCAAGTACACATATAGGAAGTCCTATGACTGTTATATATAACTAGTATGGAGTATCATTATATAGGAGGTCCTATAGATATGAGATCTGCTATATACATGTACGATCCATTTGCATATAGGATAATCCATATAGATATGGAGTATCCTATATAGATATAGCATCACCCATATACATATGGGATACACTATATGTATATAGACCATGCTATATGCATATGGCGTACGCTATACTAATGTATCCACTAAAAAGGATGGCAGAGAAAGTGCAAGTGGCTTTTTGTCTTGTTTGGCACCCCATAAAAAATTGCTGGGTTTCTGAGTTATAGTGCTAAAGGATGTTCAAGATGCTATTGTGAGTTTTCACTTGGCTTTGGGAACGACTACTCTGGCTTTGACCGAAGCTTATGGACCCCTCGAACTAATGAACAACATCGACAGAATGTTGATAAACTACTAACGATTCATACTAAAACAAACAGGGAGAAAAAGGAATCTGAATTTGGCTGCCGTTATTCATCATTATTGAAGCTCGGCTATTTTAATCCTATAACAATGGTATTGATAGACCCCATGCACAACCTTTTTCTTGGGACTGTCAAGCACATGATTCATAATGTTTATATCAAGCAAGGTTTTCTTGATAAGCAAGCAATTGATCGAATACATAAACGAATAGAAAAAGTGGTTCTATCATCAAACCTTGGACGAATGCCCACCCAGATTGATTTAAGAGCCATCTACACAGCAGAGCAGTGGAAAAACTGGACTATATACTGCTCTCCAAGCCTCAGATAGAATGCTGGAGACATTTTGTTTTAGCTTGTCGATATCTCTGCTAAAAGACACTGACTGAATATGCACATGCATGGACATCTATCAGAGTGTGTTCGAGACTATGGACCCCTTTATGCATTCTGGCTTTTTTCATTTGAGCGTTATAATGGTCTTCTTGGAGCCCAACCCAATAACAACCGATCTATTGAAATGCAACTTATGAAGAGATTTATTGATGACAACGAATATTTGAAATTGCTAAGTTATGCTAAGAATGTTGATCATGCTGATGTATTTTATGATGCTGTTGCGGGACATGCTCAATAATTCTACTCTGTGGTTGGTGATAATGACCACTTAGAAGTTCCTGCTTGTGTGTTAGCTCCCAAGTCGACTCTTGGTCAATTGGCTGTCGAAGAGGTCGATGCTCTACGACTGGCATACTCCAAAATGTATACCAATATACCTTGGAACGATTGTAACATTTTGACTACATTTAAGAAGTTTTCTCACATGTCATGGCATGGTAAGTAAATCACATCAATTTCCTATAAGGGATCACACCATGTCCCCTATGTGTATGCTAATTACAATTTTGAAGATGAAGAATGTCTAGATCTTCGTCCAGCCAAAGTTCTGTACTACATTCAACACTACGTAGTGATAGACCGTCCCGCACCTTCACAGCCATGTTTATTGGCTGTTGTCTACTGGCCACAAATCCATCCTGCCCAAACGAAAATAGGAAAACCTGTTGAAATCTGGTGTAAAGATTTGTATGAAAATGACATTAATAAGAGATTTTTACCGGTGAACAGAATACACAGCCGCCTTGCAATAGCATATGATACAATATCCTTGGAAGAAGTTTTGGTCACAATTCCATTGATAGAAGATTAATCCATCATTATTATCATGAACATTATTTAATGTATATATACTGCCATAAATAACTCAAAAAAATATGAGCTATACTCTGATCATTCCTATGTCTGGAATTCTGTCAGGAACTATAGTGTTTCCTGCAAACAAAACATGCACACAAAGATGACGTTTCCAGTGAGCAGAAAAGTAAATGGGTAATGTGGTATTTCCTAATTACAAAAGATAGTGTTTCAGATCTTCAGGAAATCTAACAGGAATATTTGATAATTCCTAATACAAAAAATATGACACAATACATGTTTCCAACATTCAGGAAATCTAACAGGAATATTTGATAATTCCTAGTACAAAATATGACACGATACATGTTTCCAACATTCAGGAAATCTAACATGAATATTTGATAATTCCTGTTACAAAATATGAAACAATACATGATATTTCCAATGTCAAGGAAATTGTTTAGGAATATTGACATATCCTTTCATGAATTTAGATAAGAATTGTCTTGTACATGTTTCGTAGATGATTCCTATGTGGGATACATCAAGGAAACTACAGCTTTTTTTCAGTGTAAGTTACAGTAGCCACTGGTATTAGAAACTACTGTAACAGACCCAGATTATGCCTTCTGCCAAAAAGTTAAGGGCCAAGAGAAGAGTATTATCCTCAGAATGTTGATAAAGTCAGGTGTAAACGAGGAATACTATAAAGAAGTAGGGAAAGCCAAGGCTATCTTGATTACCAAATAAATCTAAAACAAAAAATGACAGCCTCACGTGCATACTCAAAGGCTAATTATGCCCTTCAACCAGAAAAAAGGCTTCTTCACGTGCCTATTCAAAGGCTATCTATGGCACTGATCCAGAGAAAAAGAAGGCGGCCTCGCGTGCCTATTCAAAGGCTAGCTATGGCAGTCAACCAGATAAAAAGAAGGCGGCCTCGCATGCCTATTCAAATGCTAGCTATGGCAGTGAGCCAGCTAAAAAAACTTCACGTGCCTATTCAAAGGCTAGCTATGGCAGTGAGCCAGAGAAAAAGAAGGCGGCCTCACGTGCCTATTCAAAGGCTAGCTATAGCAGTCAACCAGATAAAAAGAAGGCCGCCTCAAAGGGCTACATATAGTAGTAGGCCAGAAAAAAGGTTGCCTCGCGTGCTTACTCAAAGGCTATTTATAGCAGTCGGCCTGAAAAAAAGGCAGCCTCACGCTATAGCATTGAACCAAGGAAAAAATCTCTTCTACACGTGCACGTTACTGTTCTAAAAGAGATTTCATTTGTGCATTCCAAAGGGATAAGTATGCGCTGTCTGAACCCGTGTCTATTACAAGGGAGGCCTATATCAAGGACTTGAAAAACAGCCTGCTAAGCACTCCTAAAGTAAAATCAAAATATCAATTATTGATCGAGTCGTTTAAGAAACAACAGACTATAGTGAAAAGAGTGACTGGCAAAGCTGTTTGTAGTGTGGCAGCTAAGAGGCTGGTAACTAAAGCTTTGCAAGTACGTAAAGAGCATGCAGGGTCATTACTCAAAATTGTCAGAATGGTTCAAAACATGTAAATCAATGGAGCTGAAGATTTCGGGGAGGGTTGTCACACAGCTTCAATAGAACCCTACTTTTATGATTCAGCTTATGAGCCTGTAAAGAGAGACTATGCCTTGCCAATAGATGAATGTGGAAAGTGTGTGTTGGCCTGTGAAATCATTGATGATGATAAGACTACCAAAGGCAATAGTAAACCCAAGGCTATGAAGTGGGCATGCACTATTGAATGCAAAAAAAATCAATGATGATGAAGTGCATGCCATTGTTGAAATGAAAGAGTCGTTTGACCAGCCTGTACAGGAGGTGTGGCAAGCCTTAAATGTTTGTGATGGTGACTGTCCCAATCTGCATTTCACAAAACGTGTACATAAAGTTGTTAACCATGAAAATGATCCCTCGATTAGCTCTAATGATGGGGAATGTCACAATGTATATGAGAAATAGATTAGTGTTGACCTTCAAGGTCATCCCCTGGTTTGTTCCAGTGATGGGGGGTGTCGCAGTAAAATACGTATACTCAGAGACGCTGCAACGCACTACCCATTGTTGACTAAACTACTGCGTCTTGTGTATATTGCTTAGCAATAAGGTTGAATCCATGTACGAGCAGTGTGCAGATTCTGCTCACTCGGACCTGGTAAAGCCTGGTGTAGAAATAAAGCTGCTGACTAAGCATGCTCAGTTAATAGCTGACCTAGAAAAAGAAAGCGAAGATGGCCCTGAGCATGTGTGCTGTAGCTGTGAGTGCCTCTATCAGAAAGTGTGACACGAGTAAAACTAACAATCTTAGTGAACATGTGGCCTACACTGAAGCAGTACATGCTAGAGCTAAATCCTGCTGCTGATGACCACACACTATATATGTGCAACTATTGCAAGCCTAGCATCAGGAATAATAAATTGCCTCCACGTGTCCTCAATGGGTTAGAAACAGTCCTCATTCCACTTGAACTGTTGAATCTAGACACTTTGAGTAGCCAGCTAATTCAGCATGCTAAATGCTACCAGACTTTGACCTGACTCGGTACATACACTGCCAAGGTACCAGTCTACAATTCACTCAGAGCATACAAGGGAACAATGTTCTTTCTTTCATTGCCATTGAATAAGATACTTGAAACTCTGGATCAGGTTGAGAGCCACAGCAATGGGCCATCGTCTTTGCCTGACCCAGAGTTATACATCATAGTCAATGGAAAACCAACCACTTCTAAGGTCGTGTGGCGTAGCTTGGTCAATGTAGACAACGTTTAGACAGCCGTACATAAGCTTAGGGAGATCAGCTGGCTGTATAGTGAAGTGAAAGATGATTCTGTTGACGATGTTTCAAAAAAATCATAGAGATTGTCGACAATGCCTCTTGTACCATGCTAGACAAAGAGAACGAGCATGATATATCTGGCTTTCAGGCTTTCACAATCAGAAATCTTGACAAGCTGTCGACTGAATCTGACATTGAACAGTACAACAAACTGTTGAGTGTCAGAGAAGATCCCACTGACAGTCGACAGCAGCACCTCGATGTAATATGCTTTCCCAAGTTGTATCCCACTGGAAAATTTGGTAAATACCATCCACGTGATGTGAAAATCTCCCTAAGTGAGTTTGACAAATCAAAATTGCTCAATAAAGATTCATGCTACAGAAAAGACCCATAGTATGTTTTTTACTTACTGTGGCAAAAGGAGATGCGAGAGCTTTCTGCTGGTGTGTACAATATGTTGAAACAGTCTAGAAGAAGCCAGCCTATGACTGTTGGTACACTCTTGAGCAACATACATACAGACCAACAATGAGCAACTCGAAGCGAATCTGTGCATAATGCTTCAGTCTGTACGTGGCACAAAACAGTACTAGTTTGTGAGAAAGAGTGAACTGAGGTGTATGATGCGCGAGTGGGGTTCACCAACACTGTTTCTCACATTTAGCTGTGGCGAGTATGAGTCCCCTGACTTTGAAAACTACCTCAGAAAGGTAAACGATGTTCCCCTTAGGTACAATGTAGGGAAGCTTTGCACAGAAGACCTGATATCGGTGTCGCGCAAGTTTAGTCAAAAATTCCACTCTTTCTTTCAAAGGGTAGTGAAGAAAGGAGAGGCGCTTGATATGGTATGGTAGACCACTTTTACTGGAAAAAGGAATACCAAGCGCGTGGTGCCTCACACTATCATGTCCTTCTATGGATCAAAGATGCACCAGTGATAGGTCAAGATGACCCCGACGTGGTGCTAGGGTGGATTCAGGAGAGGATAACATGTCACATTCCTAATAAGGAATCCGATCCTGAATTGAACAACCTAGTCATCAGGTATCAGATGCACAAGTGTAGTGGCTATTGCAAGTGCAAAAGAAAGTGTGGTAACGTGTTTATCACCAGATGTAAATTTGGTTATCCACAGATACCTTGTGAGAGCGCCAAGTTGAATCCTGTTACTGACAGTCTCAAGTTGCATAGCAAAATATACCAGTTGGCATGTGCAGAGTCAGAGACTATACTCGATGACTATAACCCACTCTTGCTATTGCTATGGAAGGCCAACAGTGACATTCAGTTTGTAGCAGAGTCATCTCTGGCTCACTATGTTAGTGGTTATGTTACTAAGGCTGAGAAAAGTAGCATGCAAGGGATTTGGCAGGAGGTGAGTGACAACGAGAGCATATACAGCCGGCTCTGGAGCTTTGGTGTATGGTGTATGGAGTTTGCACTATGGAGAGTGTGGCCTGTACGAGGCCAACGATTTGTTGCTTGGCAATCACCTCACAGAAAAATCCGCTATTATCAATTGGATAGACGTGACTCGTCCATGCCACAGAAAAGGAGCCGTCGGCTGAAGGATCACAGAGAGTTGGAACAGCTGGCCCACCATGATCCAAACAACAAGGATATTATACGAAGAGCATCTATTGGATACACACTATCCCAAGAGACCAGAGAGTCTGGGAAGACATCTGTATCTACGACTTGGTGGCCAACTACTCGTGGCAAAATACTGATGATAATGGAAAAAGCAGTATACCAAGCTCAAAAAGCCATGTCTTCCAAACCACAAGTTGTTTGATCCTCAAAAGGAAAATCAGTGAGAGGACTACTACTCTCTCCTACTTCTCTTCGTTCCATTCACAGATGAAAGTAGTCTGCTTCTCGAGAACGAAACGTCAGAGGCAGCCTTTCACAGGCTGATGAACGAGGACAGCACTGCCTACCATGACAAGTTGCAAACGATCTTGGATGCACAGTCAAAGATGACAGATCGAGGCCAGAAAGGCTGATGGTGAGGAAAAGAGGGTCAATAAGGACGATGACCCTCACTTGATGGGTGAAGCAAAAACTGCCATGCATGACATGGCAGACGTGCTTGTAAATCACTCCACAACCGACCAGTTGAGCTTTGAGGATAGGATAGTCATGCTAAATGCCGACCAGTGGCATATATTTGACACCGTGGATAGTCACGTTTAACACCAAAAGCAGCACGAAATCGGTGAGTGTCAGTGTGACTTCAAGCCACTTCGAATGTTTGTCAGTGGTGTAGGTGGTACAGGTACATCTTTCCTAATTGAAGCCATTAAGCTCTTGGTAGGAAAGATTTGGCCGTCAAAAGAAGTGACGGTGGCTGTCGCTGCACCCACTGGTTTAGCTGCTTTCAACATTGGAGGTCTGATCATTCACAGGCTCTTTCAGCTGCCCATAGAGCATGAGGGTTAGTTGGCCGAATATTGGTTGCTATCTAAAGTCTCACAAAAGGTCATGAAGACAAACTTTCGCAGTGTGAAATTGATAGTTGTGGATGAAATATCCATGGTGTCCAGTCTCACATTGACGTACATACATTTGAGACTGGAAGAGCTGCTCGGTGGTGATGAGTGGTTTGGTTGTAGGAATATGATGTTTCTTGGAGATTTACTTCAACTACAACCAGTAAATGGAAATCCTGTATTTCAAAACATCACACAAAAATCACTTCTGCACAAACTGGGGTGCACTGCGTCCATTAACATTTGGCAAGACTTGGTTGCTTACGACAAGCTCACCATTAACGAGCGCCAAAAGAGTGACGCGAATTTGCCACGATGCTCGACTGTGTGAGGCGCGATTGTCCAACCAATGAAACTATTTTAATACTTCAGCAAAGAGTTATTCAAGTAGCTGAGGCTGAAAATTTCAATGAGCTGCAGCAGTTGGATCAGGCACTGGTGTGTCTGTTCCCGACGAGAGAAATGTGCAAACAATATAACAGTGAAATGCTCCATCACTTGAGCAGTGAGGTGCATGAAATAGTGTGTACAGACGAAGTCGACTAAATTTTGTTGACAAAGAAATGGAACAAAAAGGTCATTGAGCAGCTGGAAAAGCTCAATAATGACTGTAGCAGGACAGCTGGCTTGGAAGCTTAGCTATTGCTAGCTGTTGGTGCACGAGTCATGCTATGTTGTAACATCGATACCAAAACTCAACTGGTAAATGGTGCCCTCGGCACGGTACTTTCCATCTCAAGTGAATGCGTACCCGTCCAGTTCGATCATGTGAGCGAGCCTTACGATGTAGACAAGGTACAGACTAAATTTATGGTCATGAAAAACTTTTGTCTACAGAGAGCAGTTTCCGCTTATTCTGGCATATGCGGTGACCATACACAAAATTAATGTATACACACTTGAAAAATCTGCAGATTCATGATGATCCATTATATTTTTATTGTACACAGAGTTAGATCAATTGGTGGAGAACCTGGATACTTTTGCCCTGGAAACTGCGAAGTCCAAGAAGAATTTGTCCTTGACAGAGTGGAGCATGTGATTGCAGCTCATCCTACAGTGCCGCCTCGACCTGACGCCCCTAACTGGGCACTGAAGCCTAAATGGAGAAAGAGTAAGTAGTGCAACACAATTTCTGATATCACCAATCCATTATCTTTTACCCATACAGGTAACAAGGAAAATTAACTGAACTGAATTGAACAAAAATATTATCAATGATCATAATATTCATCACAATCATAATTAGTTTTTTCTCATTCCCAAAATGCTGAATTTTCATGAAAATGTCCAAAAGATTTCCAATTGAGTAAATCGACAGTGTACAAGTGCTGCTCACCAGCTGGAAAACTATACTTCATTTCCTTTAGTGTTCACAGTTGTAAATGAGCTGTGGCACAACACAAGCATTTGTTTCATCGGAAACTGACAATTAACTACATAGTGGCCAATAGATTTCTTTTTTGAATATTGACTATATTCTTGCTGTGATTTCTACACCCATACCATCAGTGCTGACTACCAACAGTCTAAGGTCATACCATCATGGGGACGAACAGAGTTTCAACATACTATCTCTAGGTCTCTCATGATGTCCTTTGGGTGGTTGACCACTCATATCAAGAAGTCTACAGTCTCTACATCTTTAGTGTGCAAATCAGTCCCAAAAATACCGACCACACAATTTCATTCCTGACACACTACTGGAAAATGCTCTCATAGCAACATCTGTGGATGCATTGTCTGGCCATCTTCCTCGATAATGCTACCAGCACCAATAATAATAGGTACTTGTTTTCAAAATGCTGTGTGATCGGAGTGCAAGCACATATGTGACCGGATTTGGGAAAACACTCCGTATGGGATTTTTTTCTAAAAGTTAAGTTTGATTTATATTTGATAAGCTTTACCATACAGCTAACCCACGTTCAAGTCTTAGGCCGATTGTGTGCTTCGTTGTGGAGAAACAGCGCTTTGCGATTGCACCACACACCCAATAATCGAGAAATTATGGTCTAAAGGCAATGCTATGCACGCGTAGTGTTTCTGCATACTACACATGTACCGGGAATCAATTAAATGGCCCCGTTCGAAATGAACATCAAGATTGAGCAAGGGTCGAATTTTGTCCAAAACAACAGCTGATTGTTCTTTGATGCTCAAGAAGCTTAAACGGTGAGTGAACTCACAGTAGTTCGATGAATCTAGTAGCCCGCTGGAGGAATTCCAATTAGCACCCATAGCAACGGGCTCCAGGTACAGCAGCTGTGCCGACCAGGTGGGTCAAAATGAAGGCTAATTTCGCCTTTGTATAACACAACAACCTCCGTGGACAACGGCAACAGTTACAAGAAGGGTTTTTGGACACGTATATGATAAAATCTGGACTTTAACAAATTTCAACTTTAGGCTAAAAACACGCATTGTACAAATCATACACGGATCCCATACAGAGGGTTTCCCAAATCCGGTCACGTATGTGGAAAGGGTGATCTGGCGAGAATGTCTTGGTGAGACGTACTCCGATCTACCGGGCATCAGGAAGTTTCATGACTTTCTTATTGCGAAATGTCATGACAGGAACGTTGAGATGAAGGTCCGAGATTGGTGCTTGGAAGTAGAATGGAATTCATGTTCATAACGTCTCAATCGAAGGAACCCCAACCACGATCTATGAACCACATAACCTTTTCACAGAAAAGGTAGCGAACATAGTTACCTCTGGCATACTTCCGTATGTGGGTTACCTCCAAGTAGGAAGTCGTCAAGGTAATAATGTATTATAAACTCAACAAAGGATGCCCCTGGATGAGCGATAATCCATTCAAGTGCATCGGCTGTCGCATTGAATATTTTGGGAGCTGACCATAACCATAACATAACCCATAACCCAAAAGGAAGACAAGCGTCTACAAAGACAGAATCTTGCCACTGTATTCCTAGCAAGTGTCTATCCCCTGGATAGACTTGGATATTTCTATAGGCACTTTAATGTATAGTTTCGCTAGCAGAGTGTCTGAGTACAAACTCTGCCGCATCATCCACTGATGCATACTTCAATGAGCAGACACTTGTGTCAATGAAGTCATTGACGCTTTCCCCGTCTGAAGAAGATAAATCCACAATCAGCCGCCACTTTCCAGGTTGACGCTTCCCCTGGATAGACTTGGATATTTCTATAGGCAGTTTCGCTAGCAGAGTGTCTGAGTACAAACTCTGCCGCATCATCCACTGATGCAATCTTCAATGAGCAGACACTCGTGTCAATGAAGTCATTGACGCTTTCCCCGTCTGGAGAAGATAAATCCACAATCAGCCGCCACTTTCCAGGTTGACGCTTCTTGGGAATGACTCCAAATCTTGAGAGGTGCACATTAGCGCACCACCTGGGAGGAACTGGGACTATGCAACCTGCCTGCAGATAATTTCGGAGGTATTCCTGGACCACCTTCGGGTGCCTCTCCGCACCCAACATGTTGATGGCTGATGAATGAAGGCCCATTGAATTGTGGTAACCAATCCGGAAGCCATTGCGGATTCCATCAAGAAGATACCGAACAAAATCCTTGATCCGGGTGGTCTTGAAGATGCTTTTCCCGCACCTCTGCTCGCAAAGGGGACACTATGCATGAGCACTCAGCAGGTAACTGGACCAATGAGGGAACTGCTGCCCGAAGGCTCAAAAATCATGAGTGTAACTATATCTCCCATCTGGAGTGATATTCCCTATTGATTGTGTATGCAAATCCATAGAGACAACCATAATGTTCACATAAAGCAAGAACATCTTTATTGATAGAACAAGCCTGACTGAGCAGCTCATAATTACCGACAAGGCAAGGCTGACCGAGCAGCTCACAACTAGTAAAAATCAAGCGAGTATTCTACACAATATAGCAAGTCAGTTGATCTGTGGTAGTCCTTGAGAGTGACAGATGCAGTGCATCCACTCAGCTGGTGCTCACCTCCACCTCCACACCTGATACATTGGTTACGACGAGGACACTCCTTTGGATATCTCGAACACTATCCCTCTTTCCAGGAGAAACAGGAACTCAAGGACTCCGATCCTGGTACGGGATTAGGGGTGGCCTTCTCTCTCTTCGCACGCTTCCTCGGAGAGGCGGACTTCTGTCCCAACTGCTGTTGTCAGAATTGTGGCTCCTGGACATGAGAATAGGAAGCTGAAGGAGTTGAAGGAGGAGTAAGCAGCTGGGCTGATCCAGAGAAGTTAGTGCACATTCATGAAGAGAATGATCAGGACCCATGCACTTTGTGCATGTTCTAGCTTCCACCTTCTGGTTGAGATAGATTAGACTGTAGAGAACATGGGATTGATGGAAGACCAATCTGGGTCAGGATGCTTTGTGACCTCTCGAAACATCTTATCATAATATGGTAGCCATCCTTTACCATTAAACCGTAGAGCTTCAATGACAATTGTCGCCTGGTATGGCAGCAACTCCTTGAGTTTGTATGGGTGCATTTGCCAGATAATGGCCGCAAAGGTGGAAAAGCATACCGACCACACCATAAGGCCATTCTGATCATGGGACAGCTCTTGTCTTCGCACAGTCCTCAGTCCTCGATGAGCAGGAGCTAATGTTGGGAGATTCAGAGGAGTGTCTGGCAGTAGTTCTGCCATGCCTATGTACTGCCAGCTCTGAATTTTCTGCACCAACTTTGCTGGGATTAGCGGAAAGCCCTGGCCGAGAGAGAAGGCCTGAGATTTTCCCCTTCACTGGTAGATGCACTTTCGCTCAAGGGAGTCAAACTGTCACCAGCCCCTGAGGGGGTAACTCCCGAGCTAGCAGCGACCAATGGAGACTCATTGGACTGCGAGATTTGTAGACCAAGTGAGCTCAGTTCTGATGAGGATGGCATAGCCCCTACAGGGGATGCTCCTGATGAGTGAGGGTGGGGTGGAGAGAGGAATACTTGTGAAATATGGGTGCCACTGCATGCATATGTGACCGGATTTGGGAAAACCCTCCGTATGGGATCCGCACGTGATTCGCACAATGCGCGTTTTTAGTAGCTCAAGTCGAAATTTGTCAAAGTCCAGATTTTGTCATATACATATCGAACAACCCTTCTTCTGTTGCCGTCTTCTACAGAGGCTAGTCGTGCTATACAAAGGCGAAATAAGCCTTCATTTTGACCCACCTAGTCGGCACAGCCACCGTACACGGAACCCATTGCTATGGATGCTAATTAGAATTCTCTATCTAGATTCATCGATCTACTGTACGTTCGCACCTTTTTAGCTTCTTGGGCATCTAAGAACGATCGGCTGTCGTTGTCAACGAAATTCAACTTGCTCGATCTTTACGTTCATTTCGAACGGCTCCGCCCAGGTCCATTTAATTGATTTTCGGGTCATGCATAGTATGCGGAAACGCCATACGCGTGCATAGCAACGCCTTTAGACCGTAATTTCTCGATTATTGGGGGTGTGGTGTGATCGCAAACAAAGCGCTGTATCTCCACAACGAAGCACGCGATTGGCCTAAGACTTGAACGCGGGTTAGCTCTATGGTAGAACTTATCAACCATGCATCTAACTCAATTTTCTGAAAAAATCCCATACGGAGGGTTTTCCCAAATCCGGTCACATATAGCATAGCAACAAAAGCAAGAGGCATTTAAGAATGTTCCTTAGCCTATGTACAACAGCTACCAGCTGCGCTGGAATCCCCCCAAGCTAGTACATAACTATAGCCTGAACATAAAACTAACTTGAAGAGAATGAAAACCATAAACTCTTACCGGTACTGGCGGTGCCGCCAGATCCAGATGGGCTTGGGGCTGTGGAAGCTGCTTCCCCTAAGCTGTTGCTCCGCCCAAATCGGTTCCCGGACCAAGTACCACCTCCATGGTACCACCCAAAGTGGATGGGACAGATGATGCTGCAGCAAGCGTAGTTCCAAACTGCCGGATGACTTCCGGGTCCGCAAGAACCGCCAAAACGGCCATCCTTATCGCGGTATAACTGATTTCACTGCCAGAACCACCTGGAGGTTGTGGAGTTATCACCATTTGTTCCGCAGCACCGTCCCCTGACGAGCCAGCTGTTTCACCACTACTCACACTAGCCGATCCACTACTAGCATTGCAGGACGATCTGGAACTATGCGCCATATGAAAATTGCTCCTCTATTCATGAACGTTCTGCAAACGCTTGATCGATAGTTACTTCTGCTGCTCTCATGTGTCTCTAGACTCATGAGTCTGCTATAAATAGGCAGTGATGCAGCAATGGCTACTTCCTGCCAGACTGGGTTGGACTGGCTGCTACGTGTTTCTCACAACCTTGCAAGGACTGCCTGTAGGCCAGCATCCCTTACAAGGTGAATGATATGTGTACCTCTCAATTAACCTGTACCTATATTAATGAGTCATTAAACTTCATTTTTGGCCTAAACGGAATAATATTCGTTTTCTACCTACTTGCAACTGCCCAAGGTATAAGGGAGGATGCAGTGGGCATTATTAAATTCCCCAGTAAGGGATTACTCTTGGAATTTAGGATCACTTGATTTAGGAATGGTGATGCTGGTAAATTTTGGGAGAAACTAATGGGTTGCATTCCTAGAATCAAACTTCTGGCCATTTTCTTGTGAATGTTCATCAATAACTTTCAAAAAATCCGTTGCTGCATCCAGAAAATTAATGATGTATACGCAATTTTCTTTGACTTTCGCAAAGCATTTGATTCTGTACTACATGAACTGCTACTCCGTAAGCTATCGACTCTGAACTTGGATAAATGCATTCTTAGTTGGTTTCATAAGTACATTTGCAATAGACAGCAGGCAGTTATTGTTGCTGGAGATGAGTTGGAAAGCTGTCCTGTCTTATCTGGTGTTCCTCAGGGATCTGTTCTTGGTCCAATCTTATTTTTTGTCTACATCAATGATTTCATAAGCGTGATTGTCCATCCTAGTTCAATTGTTAATATGTTTGCAGATGATGTCCTTCTCTACCATACTATCACTTGCTTAGACGAATACCTAGATGCCCAGCAGTCTATTATGGCCATTGAGCATTGGTCTTCAGATAATTATCTCCAGCTGAATAGCCTGAAGTGTAAGAGTATGATCATCTCTAGAAAGAAGACTCCTACTACTCCCCATCATGCATGCACTTATCTTAAATAATAGTACACTAGAACAAGTCGAAAGTTACAAATATCTGGTCTTCCTATCTCGGTCACCTCACGTTTCCTCTATCTGTCTCAAAGCGCGGAAAGTCCTTGGCTTGTTATACAGGAGGTTCAATGGCAATGTAAGTCAGGATGCCCTAAAACAGATATATCTCTCACTTGTAAGACCTCACCTATAATATGGCTGCCATGTGTGGAATCCCCATCTTGAAAAGGACAAGAAGGCACTAGTAAATGTACAGAAACTTGCTTAAATTTGTGCGGGCAAATAGGACTTGGAGCTCAAGCTGGTGTGAACTGTTTGGCAATGTCACATTTTAAAGCTTAAATATTTCTGCTGGGAAGTAGGATAGTTTGTATACATTAGCCTGAGTCTGACATGTGTCCTGCGCTCCTGAAGTGGCTAAAGGTAGAGCTCTCATCCCAGTGTGCTGTACCAGTGCTGCAAAGTTACTCCTTTGTGCCTCACACTTCTTCCCTATGGAACTCCTTACCTAAAGGATAACACTAATTTGTCTACCTCTTATCACTCATTTAAGTATCATCTATGTTCGCAACAGTCCTAATTATTATACCAGACTGGTCAATATCAGGTAAGTTATCTTTATTAAGTTTTGGGTGCACTTCGCTATTAGCCTATTGCTACTTGTGTATCCTGTGCATATTGGAATGCATAGACAAATGTGACCGGATTTGGGAAAACCCTCCGTATGGGATTTTCTCAGAAAATTAAGTTTGATGCATGGTTGATAGCAGTGGCGGATCCAGGATTTGTAGTAGGGGGTTCCTGTAGAGCAGTTGCGCACAAAGCGCGCGCGAAATTTTGAAGCCACGCCCACTTCGACGTAAACCACTCCCATTTCGATCGTTTTTGAGAGAAATTGTCAGTCCTACCAGTCCAATCGATCTGTTTTTGAACGAATTTTCTGCTAAAGCATGCTAAGGTGAGCCATAGCAGTAGTTTTCTTAGTTCTGTAGACAGAGAGGGGGGCTCCATTTAGCCTATCAATCAGTACTTCTTAGTGCTGGTGCGTTTCATGGAACCCTAGGAACCACCCTAAATCCGCCACTGCTTAGGGTGGTGCCCAGGCACCACCCCTGGATCTGCCACTGTCTAGCATAGAGCTAACCCACGTTCAAGTCTTAGGCCGATTGCACGCTTCGTTGTGGAGATACAGCGCTTTGTTTGTGATCGTGCCACACCCCCAATAATCGAGAAATTACGGTCTAAACGCATTGCTATGCACGCATATGGCGTTTCCGCATACTCTACACGTGACCCGGAAATCAATTAAATGGACCTGGGCGGAGCCGTTCGAAATGGACGTAAACATCGAGCAAGCGTTGAATTTCGTTGTTGACAACAGCCGATTGTTCTTAGATGCCACCCAAGAAGCTAAAAAGGTGAGCGAACGTACAGTAGATCGATGAATCTAGCTGTATCTAGGTAGAGAATTCTAATTACCGCCCATAGCAACGGGCTCCGTGTACGGTGGCTGTGCCGACTAGGTGGGTCAAAATGAAGGCTTATTTCGCCTTCGTATAGCACGACTAGCCTCCGTAGAAGACGGCAACAGTTAGAAGAAGGGTTATTTGACATGTTATATGATAAAATCTGGACTTTGACAAATTTGGACCTGAGCTACTAAAAACACGCATTGCGCGAATTGCGCGCGGATCCCATACGGAGGGTTTTCCCAAATCCGGTCACAAGTTACACACTAAGTAGGAAAAAAGTAATTAAATGTTTGAGACTATAGGGAAGCTATTCATGACAAATTATTCACATGAGCACGCAGAATGGATCACACCTGGAAAATTATTAGAAGCGTACTTTGATTGACACCTTAGAAATAAAGTTGTGGCACTTTGAAGTATAGGAAGCCATGCATTTGCAATGTTTGCCCATAAAAAAGTACGGGTGTGCAGGGTACGTTGACGACCTTTTACCAAATGTTGCATACATGGGTGCATTGTATGCATCTAGCTTGATTTTGCGATGGTTTTCAGACCATCTTTTTAGTTTAGTGTGTAGTCCCTTGTTAACATACTAATTACCCCGTGCGCATGCGCAAGGGGTAAAGTAATCGGCCGTGTCGTCGTTGTCGTTCTCGTTAGCAGAAAAATACATATCTCGAGATCTATGCAACTGGTCAACTGGTAAGCACAATGAATCAGTCACATTTGGCGAAAAACGGGCTTCAGTGTGTTTCGAATCGAGGGATATGGTCCACGAGCGTCATAAATAGTACCTGTTTGTTAGCCTTCGTAACCACTCCTATCGACAGTGCCCACTCAATGCATTATTCATACAGGCTTTGTGCTTTCTGCTCATGCGCATAACATGGACTGGTAAAGGTCGTCAATAATGCTAGTGGCACGCGTTTGGCTGCAGCAACAAAAGCAGATCTATAGATTGCGCAATATGCGCGCAGGGTATGTGCTCTATAGAGCTCTAGTTATAAAAGAATTAGAAATTCATGGAGGGTTTGGGAGTACTTGGGGACAATTTTTTCATGGGCACGCAGAATGGGTCGAAACTAGAGATTTGACCTGAAAGAATTTTGATGCATGCTTTAGATTTAAAGTTAAGGCCCTTTGAAGTTTTCCTATATACTTGTATAGGGAAGCCACGCATTTGAAATGTTTTCCGCCCATGCGCTACGCTTGCGCACAAACGTGACGACCTTTACCCAGTATGATCAAAATTGGTGTATAGGCTGTCTGTTTGCATTGTATGGCTCTACTATGAGGCAGTTTTCAGACAATTCCTTTTTTCTGCTTAGTGTGTGGTCTCCTCGAAAAAAAAAACTGCTAGGAAACCCCCTCAGAAAATCCTGGCTACGCCCCTGACAGTGGACCTTGAAAGGTGGGAAATGGGTGCTTACCCAGAGTGTGGGTACTTGCCAGGGACACTACAGTAATAGAGTTATGAATCCCTCAGATTCAAGTATCTACTCATCATAGGGATCAAGTGTTGATAGTAGCTTGCACCTGCAAGATGAAAATAATACTGTTGACAATAATGATTTAATATGGTACTACTACGCTGACTGGTAATGGACATTCTTTTCCTAGGAATTGAGCACATGTTCACCTAAGACTTAACTAACTCTTCTCAGCAACTAAATCCCCACCATCATTCTTGGAGATTTTAATGACAACCTTTCTTCGAACCATCTCTATTACTCCAACTGATGTCATCTTGCTCAATTATCTATCACTGACTCTGGATCACTATTAGACCACATCCATTATAAATGGTGCTGTTGATGCACTGATTGATGTGATTGATACGTACTGTTCCAATCATGCTACATCTAATCACCACCTATACCATGCAACTACTATCAAATCTCCAGATCAGATAACTCCAGCTTCAAGTATGTGACCGGATATGAGAAAACCCGCCATATTGTTCAATCCATGAAATTTTCGTTAGCTATATATTTGGATACCTGTATCATAGGGCTAACCTCCATCTAAGTCTGAGACCCATCGTGCTCTTGGCTATGGAGCTAGAGCGCTTTGTTTGTGATCGTGCCATGCCCTCAATAATCGAGAAATTACGGTCTAAAGGCATTGCTATGCACGTGTATGGCGTTTCCGTATACTACTACGCGTGAACCGGAAATCAATTAAATGGACTTGGGCGGAGCCGTTCGAAATGAACGTAATGATCGAGCAAGGGTGGATTTTGATGTTGACAACAGGCAGCGATTGTTCTTAGATGCCCAAGAAGCTAAAAAGGTGAACAAACGTACAGTAGTTCGATGAGTCTAGGTATACTTAGAGAATTCTAATTAGCACCCATAGCAACGGGCTCCGTGTACGGCAGCTGTACTGACTAGGTAGGTAAAAATGAAGGCTAATTTTTGTCTCGGTAACTTATGTTTACCCTCAACAGTTAGTAGAAGGGTTCTTTGACATAAACATGACAAAAACTGGACTTTGATATTTTTTGACTGTTGATACTAAAAATGCGCATAGTGCCATATGCGCGTTTGACAAATATGCCGGATTTTCTCAGATCCGGTCACATATATACTTAGCTCATGCACAGTACATTAACACACAAAGAAGATTGGCCAAGTACTACTCGAGTAGTTAGAAGTTGGCCTTAAAATCAAAAGATGTAGTCATATACGGGCAACTGTTACAAAAGACCTTGGTCCAACTGTAGCAACAGAGTCTAGTATAGTCTACAAGCAAGTTGTGTACACTGTATAAGTGCTATACAGCCGAAGTCCTAAGTGAAGTCAGGTATATTAAGTCCTCGGTGAATACAACAAAAATTAATATACAGTCCCAGGTGAAGTGCCAAGTCCTAGGTGAACACGATATCGAAGTCCCAAGTGAAGTGCTGAACACTGATTATGAATGATGTTAGATAATGTCTGTATACAGCCATAGTACACACTGTGAAGCAAGAATAAGTGGAGGTTGCCATAACGCTCACTACCTCCAGGTAAGGTGGATGTTGGATGTTGATTCTGATATGTTGTAGTCACGTTGGGCATACATATACTCATTATTCCGCCCTTGGCTAAATCTTCATTGCTTATTTACAGACAGTCCAACCTGAAAACCCGACCTTCATCTTGCACAGGGAGATAGGTGTGACAAATGTGTTCATGAGATTTAAGGAACGTATCGTGATGTCGGCTTGCCTCATGTGATGATGTCTTCAAAGTAGGAATGAGCGTTAAGGTTATTGCAGCACCATTGGTATTGGTTCACTGGGGAGGCTTTGGTTGGACAATCTTTTCATTTCATTTACAACATCTGCATTGACTCTTATGTTGGCTGGCTTGAAATCAATAGTCCTTCAAGTGTCTTCATATGGCTGAAAGCAACATGCATCAAACACTTTGTCTATCATATCAACCATTATCTGACCCATTGTCAGTCCTTGCATATTGTGGATGGTAGTGGCCCAGGCTAGCATGAGAGGGAATTATCTTTTACTCACTTCAGTAGCTTTGCTTTTGCCAGTGTGGAACACTGCCTCATGTCGGCTAATTGGTACAGCTTCTGGATGTTGGCTATGATACTGGCTTTGTGCAATTGCCTTGGTACCTCCTTGAGAACGATAAAATTTGACTAGCACCAAGGTCACTTGACTACCACTTTTGATGGCTTGAACTGTTCCCCTAGCTCCATTCACTACTCCCATCTGAGATATGAACGTTGCATCTATTTGGCACCACAAGACGTGGTTCACTGACCAGTCCACCTGTCTTAGCCTTGCTTTCTGGTATACTCAAGTTGAGGAATTGGTTATGCTTGTCCTTGTTCTTGTCAATGGATTTGATGATCTCACGCTGATCTTCTGGAGCAAGTTGTTGTAACTTCCAACTTGTTTTGTTCATCCACCTAATGATTGTGAGGGTAGGCATATAGTGCATCGTGAGGGTAGTTTGGATGATCACCTTGTGATGGTTCTTGATTCCAGTACTTTGATGTCCTCGTCAGTGCAGGTGGCAGTGCACACTCGATACAAAACTTGGACAAAATAGCTATCTCCTCTTTATCTTGTGATCTCATCCAGCTCAATGATCTTGAATTTGTCTACCCAAATGGAGCCAGATTTATGGAGTCGAGCATAGGCATCACCAACCTGTGCAAACACATTTGGGTGGGCTCCCGGTTGTAGTTGGTAAAGGTCATAAACAGCTGATGTCTTCAAAAGTTGTATCATCTCCTTTCCCCTTCAGTTACTGGCCTAATGTAAAATACGGAATGGACTCACGGACAGATGGACTCGCGGACTCACCTGAGCATCCAATCGCGACTGACCATCAGCTTGGTCGATCACAGTATTTCTTTGGATGCACACTGTATGCGCATCATCTTGCCTCATGTGCCTGCATGCATAGTAATATCCTGCCCAACGATTTTTGCCGAATCAGCAAACATAAAAGGTCAAAGGGCACCCAGCATTAAAATTAAATTTTTACAAAAGTTAATTATTCAATTTTTATCATATCAGTAATCTTTTAATCACAATGTCGTCACAGTAGAGTAAAACAATCGTAATAATGATTTATGATTATTATGATGCTAATAATTATGATGAATAATGGAACATGAATAATGATAATAAGAAACTAAGGAAGGTACAATGTCATGTATAAGGTATAGAGTGCACAGTGTCCACAATTTGGCCATGGCATTGAAGGGAATTACTCAGTGCATAACAACCTAAAGCATCATGTAAAAGCTTAAAGTGAGAAGGCTGCATGAGGTTGGTGTCCTCTTCTGAGCAAGATAATAGGCTTGGTGAGAAGTAAGGATGCTTTTTGCAAATGCAAGCACTATTAACGTGGTAATAGGCGTTACCGATCTTGCTTGATTCAATGCCTGTACGAGGATTGATATACTTGAGTGGCTCTGTGTGTTGAATGCAAATATTGGGAGGGGGGAGTAGTTCATTATTAACTCCTTTTAGGTGAGGTCCTTTACAACCTGCACAAACTTTAATCCGTCCGTTGAGAAATTTGATAACAAACGGTTGAGTGTTTGATGGCCGTGAGCTGTTCTCCTTAGATGAGTAATCAGTATATGGGTGTGATTCATAGTTGCCAACCGTCCCGGGATTCCCGGGATTGTCCCGACTTCTTCCTGATTGTCCCGGAGTCCAGATTTTCTTTCAATTGTCCCGGGTTTTCAGGTGGTAAAGGTCGCTTGCCTGACTCCACCCATACATGCATCAGTAATTGGTGTGTGCTTTATTTGGAAATCGACATGGCTGAATCGAGTACAGGACCCGCGCCAAAGAAACAAAAAAGGCCCAGTAAATGGCAGCCAGAGTGGGCACGCTACAATATGATAGCTAGCCGAAAAGGACCTACATACGCTCACTGTAAAGTATGTGACACTGATTTTGCAATAGCTGGAGGTGGTGTTCATGAAGTGAAACGCCATATGGAGACAAAGAAGCACAAGGAGAATGCTAAAGGTATGGAAAATCAGTTGACAATTCAAAGTGCTCTGTCTAGGAGTAGGAACTCTCTAGAAGATGACATTACTGCGGCTGAGTTGTATTTTACAACGTTCATTTCAGAGCATAACCTTCCCTTCTTAGCAGCTGACCATTTCACTAAGCTGTGTAAAATGATGTTCCCAGACAGCAAGGTTGCCGAAGGCTTTTCCTGTGGAAGAACAAAGACAACTGCGATCGTAAAATTTGCACTAGCACCTGCTCTTAATGCTGACGTCACCAAAGCATGTCAAACATCTCCCTTTACCTTGCTTTGCGATGGAGGAAATGACCAATCTGGCAAAAAATATTTCGCTATTATGGTGAGGATTTGGGATAACACAAAACGGCAAGCTATGACACGTTTTCTAGCAATGCCTGTCTGTAACGACGCGACAGCGGCAGCACTATTTACTGCAGTATCGTCTGAGCTTGAATCTCGTGATATACCATGGAAAAATGTGATTGGGTATGCATCAGATACTGCAAGTGTCATGGTTGGTGTGCGTAACTCTGTCTTGAGCCGAATCAAGCAGAAACAACCCAATGTATTTAGCCTTGGTTGCATGTGTCATCTTGCCGCGCTTTGTGCTGTAGCTGCATTAAAGAAGTTACCTGTGTCAGTGGATGATTTTCTCATTGATATTTCATATCATTTTAAGTATTCAGCGAAGCGTTGGAGTCAGTATACGGAAATCAGGGAAGAATTCAGTGAGATGAAACCACTAAAGATTCTAAAGCATTGCACTACACGTTGGTTAAGCCTGGAGCGTTGTATTAGGCGAATTATCGATCAGTGGCCTGCTCTCCATGCCTACTTTGACCGCGAAGTTGATATTGAGCCCAGCAATGAACGTGTGCAGCGCATTGCCCAACAGCTACGAAAGCCTTTGGTAAAGCTTATCTGTCACTTTGTTTCATTTGCATTGAAGCCCCTTAACAAATTTAATATTGCTTTCCAAACGCATGCCAGCCGAATAGGTTCCTTGCAATCTGATGTCCGATCTCTACTTCGGGGATATTTGAGCAACTTCATCAAACCTGAAGTTCTCTCAGGTACAGATGATATCACTAGCATTGATTATCTTGATCGAAATAACCAAGTTAGTGACGATGAATTAGGCATTGGTACATCAACACGGCTACTGCTCTGTGGAGACCTTGAGGATGAAGTTATTGGAACGGTTACTGAGAGTCGCTTTTTTTCATGTGTGCGTTCATTTTATGAAGCAAGCGTTACCAAGATGTTGGCAAAGTTTCCCTTCTCAGATAACTCACTAAAAGAACTAGCCTTCCTTGATCCACGTAACCGAAGTGTGACATCTGTCACTGGTATCGTTGGCTTAGCATCACGATTTACTCACTATTCAACGGATGAAATTGATACTCTCATGATGGAATTTCGAGATTATCGCGTTGCTCCAGATAATCAACTACCTGAGTTTATTCCATCACAAGATGCAGCTGTGGACCATTTCTGGGCCGCTATGGCTGAACAGAAGGCCATTACTGACAGTGATAGTCTGAGATTTGAAACTCTTGCAAAACTAGCCAAAACACTTCTTGTTCTTCCTCATTCCAATGCTGACCCAGAAAGACTATTTAGTATGGTCAGAAAAATTGAGACTGAACAGAGGAAACGGCTTGATCCTTCTACGGTGTGTGACTTGCTAAGCACAAAAATTAACAATGACACGGTCTGCTATGACAACAAGCACCTTATAAGTGATGATATGTTACACTCAGTCAAGACTGCAACCCGTAGGAGCATGGAACAAGCTGTAGCACATGAAATGGACTGTGATTAATTATTAATTATTTTGTGTATAATAATAATAATATCATTAGTATACGTATACTATTAATAATGATAATAATCACTGTCAAGGGAAAACAAGTGAAATCCAGGGAAATTTGGTCTTCTGCCAAGGGAATTTCATTACTAAGGTTGGCAAGTATGGTGATTGAGCATAGGGAGAATAGTTTGTAATATCAGCAAGGGGTGCACTACCATACGTAGAATATCCTGGATAAGGAGGGTAGAACATAGCTCCAGGGTATGGTGGTGGAGGGTAATAGCCCATTGAAGATGATGGTATGCTATCCCAGTTCCAATTCCAATTTCCTGAAGAAGTGATAACTGTAAGAGAAGATGAGCTATTAGGGCTTGATATGGGGAAAGAGTACTCACTACCAGATGAGCTAGAAGCAGCAACACCACTGCCAGTGTCCCCTTTGTCACGATCTGTGCTTGCATTGCTTAACAGTGGTTGACGGTGTTCGCTTGAAATAGTGTTCCGACGACATATAGCCTTCTTCTTAGGCGGCTTTCCTCCTTTTTGACCAGCCGTGCGACGTGGGAGATTCGACATTGAAAGTCTAGTAAAATTTGGAGTTGTACTGCGGTGGCCTTTTGGTGTCTTTGAAAACTGAGCATAGCTTTCAATGAAACTCTTCAACATCCGATTATCTTCAGCAGCTGCTACACTGTGAGCACAGATATACCTCTGCTTAAATCCTTCACAAGTTTCGTCACATTCGAATCTACCATCAGATGCAAATGATACAAAATGTGGCTTCTGCGTTTTACTGGCAACCATACGACTCTGAGGTGGTGATCCTGGTGCCGGTAAAACTTGACCATGGCACAACATGAGTTCACCTGCTTTAGCCCAAATCTGCCGAAGAGTTAGGAGAGGCAATCCAGTGACAGTGGCAGCTGTTTGAATGTCCAGACAACTCAATAAGATCTTCACTTGTGGTCTTATTCAAGCGGCTGTCGCTGTTTGATGATGATTGTTTGTCATCGATTGAGGCTTGTTGAAACTTCTTCATGAAACTTTCCTTCTGCTTTTCATTCAATGCTGTAAACCACTGACTTGGAGACACTTCAAAATGCTGATATTCTTTACAAATTCTGTATTGTCCAAGACCGATCACTGCTTTGCATACCTCTTCATCTTGCTCCTGGATAAATTTCTTGATTTTGTTGTTGAAGACAGGCCAATCTGATTTTTTGAATCCCAAGAACTGCTTCAATGCTGAATTGATAGCCTCACTGTCGTTAGTGCAAAATTCAGATGGCGGATCACCCAGACCAGCAGCCACTCGAACAGAATACAACATAGTCTTCTTCACTTCCTCAGAGTGGTACTTGCAGAACCATGTGTAAAAGCTTTGCTGCTTCTCAGATCGTTTTGTGCGACATTGTTCAAATTCAGCCCAGTGAGACCAAATTGGAATCAAATTCAGCCTCTGACTTGGCATCAACTAAACCTTCATGAAATGTAGGCCCATCCTTCATACCAAAAATATGATCTGTGATTTTTGTAACAGCACTTTCAGGAAAACCCATATCCATTTGCAATTTTCTCCATATATCCTATCGCATGTGCCTGAAACATCGCAAATGAATCGCTGAGCTCATCTGCTGCTTAAAGGATTTTATGACAGCCTCTTCACCATCCGTACCAAACGCCAGTGCATTAGCGAGAGGAGGGCAAATTCCAACCAAAGTTGACGCGAAAAAGTGGTAGGTTTCAAACAATTTTCGTTGATGAACCAGCACAGGACCAAGCAGAATAGGATGCTGACCACTTCGAACGTCAGACACAAGCAGGTTTCGGTAAGCAATACATGTGACATTAAAATCTCCCAAGGAAAATGTTGGATCAATAGATAGGACACAGAAATGATTGTAGTTGGTCGAGAAACGGACAAGATCAGCAAGCTGTTGATCAGTAGCTAGAATACACATTGGTTCTGGACTAGCAGTAACAACGCGAATGAACTTGTCACCTGACTCGCAGATTTTGCTTTGCTCCATTACCATAAACAGTGGATCACGTGCACTCTTGTTGCTACAGATTGAAGTACCTGAAGTTTCGCTTCCACGACGATTTTGAGGCAGCATACTGAGACTAGAAGCGTTCATGATACCTCCACTCTTTTCGTACACAGCATTCACAGCAGATTTTGGAGTATGCTTCTTGGCCTCTTCCTTTAAGGCAATTATGGTACTTGGAAGTGTGCGACAGAAAGATTGCTTGCAGCGTTTCGAATTCCCATAGGGCTTTACTTGAACCTTGTGCTCATGGCCACTTTCAAACCAGTACTGTACGATGCAACGAGGAGGAAGCTTGGTATTTCCTGCATATGATAACAAATTAGTACTTAATTACATGTACACCATCCCAGAACAAAATCCTAGTGACATTCCCAATGGAAAATTGTCATACATGACATGCAGCCCATCAAATGATGACTATTGATAAGCATAAAATTATGGACACCATCCCTTCATCCATATACTCCCTACATTCGCTATACATGTTACATTCACTCTAGCTCTCTAGATCTCTAATATATATTCACAACATGAATTAAGGGTGCATACACGATTACCTCATGACCCTTCCAATCTGGGCTTCCTTATGATCACCCACACCCCTGATAATTTGCTGGCCCCTAGTCAACGAAATTAATATTATTGTATGCACAATACTTTGGAATCCTAGTCACAAGTTTATTCTACATATATATACACATACACAGAGTCAGTAAATACACACACATAATACTATTAGTATGCAAACATACACGCAGAACTAAGCTTCCCCATTATCAGCAGATGCACTAGCTCAGGTGCTTAATTCAGTTAAGGTACATGTCACAGAGGCTATCAGTAACATTGCCAGGTGCCTCCCCCTACTCCTACAGGTGCAAAGCACACCTGCAGGTAACACTTTAGTAGCCCAGCATCGAATAATATTGTCTATGTTTATCTTAAATTGGTATTGGTCGTTACTCAAACTTGTATTTCGTGTTTATCTTAAATTGGTATTGGTCGTTACTCAAACTTGTATTTTGATTTTTGTCTTCGTATAATTAGAACAAGTCTATAAAAAAGTTGTTGAAATGGCGATCTAAGTAGTAGTTTGTATCTAGTTGCATCCAAGGGAGAAATCACGATAACATTGGTCCTTCGAGCCGGATAACTAGTCGAACTAAATTTGCAACCTATTTCTCCACTTGGAAGACTCATTTTCGTTTTGGATGACATTTCAACCGACCACGTGGTCAACACTTTTCGAAGAATCTACAACCATTCGCTGATATGTCAGACGTCGATTTTCACAAGAAACGAAGAAGAGTGACTAAAGCCTCTCTGACGAAGCTGAGCACCAAGCTCACAGAGTTGGAATCTGACACCACGAACCCCGACGCTCTACGTGCAGCACAAGGCCTGGCCTCGAAGCTAAAGACTCTTGACGCCGAATTCAAGACCCATCAGCTGGCTATTATTGACCTTACTAATGATGATGAAGGCCTAGATGCAGAGCAGCAAGAGCTAGATGATCATGATGAACGTGTCAGTGAGCTGACTATCCGCATACAACGACTGATATCAACCTTGTCGCCTTCGACGATCGATGGACTAACCAAAACCTCGACCAGACGCCTCACGCGTCTTCAAGAGAAGTCAGCCGTCATCCAAGGAGCCGTTGACGCAATCCCCGATGATCATGGCGATGATGACAGTGCTTGCACCCTCGAGCAATACGCTGAGCAACTCGCTGATGTTAAAACGGAGCTAAGAGAGATCCAGACCTGCTTGCTCAATGTTGACCTGGCAGCTGAAGATCCCATCATGCGCGCTCAGGATGAAATTGAGCGAACCATCTTTCGATGTTGGGTGGCCATCAGGAAGAAACTTCGTGCTTTGTCTGACACCACTACTCGTGACACGCCCACACCAAGGGCTGCCGGTGCCAAGCTTCCTAGGTTAGAAGTACCGAGCTTTGACGGAGACATCTTGAAGTGGAAGTCCTTCTGGGAGCAGTTTAGTGCATCTATCCACAAGCGATCTGACCTCACCGCTGCTGAAAAGATGGTCTACCTACAGAATGCCCTCAAAGACAAAGCCGCTAAGAGTACCATTGAGGGGCTTACGAAGTCCGGAGAGCATTACGAGGAAGCAGTCAAATGTCTTCAGTCTCGATACGATCGTCCACGTATGGTCCATCAAACACACGTACGTCGAATCGTGGAAGCCTCTAGCCTCAAAGACGGAACGGGCAAGGAATTGCGAACCCTCCATGACACAGTTGTCCAACATCTCTGAGCCTTGAAAGCCCTGGGCCACGAACCCTCAAAAGAGTTCATCACATCACTTCTCGAATTAAAATTGGATCCTGTTACCATGTTCGAATGGCAACGTCATAGTCAAGAGCACAACGATGTTCCTGATTGTGAAAAGCTACTGGAGTTCATTGATCTTAGAGCACAGGCCGCTGAAGCCACTGTCGTTGAGAAGAAGCCCCGAAGCAGCCACCCTCCACCTAGCAACCAATCCAAGCCTATTCCTGCCCTCGCAGCGAGCACTAAGGAAGCAGAAGGCAAGTGCATTGCATGCAAAAGTGAGAAACACCCCTTGTACTCATGCTCTAAGTTCAGATCTATGTCGCATGATGAAATGGTTGATTTGTTAAAGCTGCATGGTCACTGCCTCAATTGCCTACGTCATGGTCACTTTATCAGAGATTGTAAATCCCTGCACCGTTGTAGGACTTGCCAAAGGCCTCATCACTCGCTACTACATGTTGATAAGACCCCAAGCGCTAATCTCGCAGATGTGCCTGCTAACCATGCTTCCGTTAGAATTCAGTCTACTTGATGACCTATCAAGTACTAGTTCAATCTCCATCTGGAGTAATGCAGATCCGAGCCTTGCTTGATTCTGGTTCGACCGTGTTGTTTGTTTCTGAGAGAATTGCGCAAGCTCTTCGCCTTCCCAGGTCGTCAGGATCTGCGGAATAACCGGTTTCTCATTGGAAAACAACAACCGCTCTATCACAAGCTTTAAGATTGCTTCGGTCCATACTCCTTCGCGACAACTTGGCGTGAACACAGTTATCGTTCCCCATGTGACATGTGATTTGCCTACACATCCAGTTCCTCTCAATCCTGAGTGGGAGCACATCAAGGGGCTACGATTAGCCGACCCTGAATTTGGTGAGCCTGGAAACATAGACGTCTTGCTTGGAGTGGAGACGTTCGTGGACATAATACGCCATGGCCGGCGGAAGGGACGTCAAGGTTCACCCACTGCTATTGAGACGACGTTTGGCTGGGTTCTGGCTGGCAACACCAACATTGAAGGCTCCAACACAGTTGCCTCACATCACGTGTCTGTACTTACAGGAGACGACCTCCTGCGCCAGTTTTGGGACATGGAAGAGAAATCAGTAGCCAACAGTACCCTCACACCTGAGGAACGAACTGTCCTCCACCACTTCGATGCCCACCACTCTCGCGACTCTGAAGGAAGATTCTTGGTACCCCTCCCCAAACGATCCACAGCCACAAAGCTGGGAGAGTCGAGAGCACAAGCAGTGCGGAGGTTCATCTCCTTCGAAAGGGCAATGCACGCCAAGGGTGAATTTGAGGAAGTGCACAAGGTCATTGATGAGTACTTTGTGAGCAAACACGCAGAGCCTGTACCACAAACGGACTTGGAGAAGCCGCCTAGCGAGGTGTTTTATTTGCCTATACACGTAGTTTGTAAGGAGTCGAGTACGACCACCAAAGTTCGGGCAGATTTTGACGCTTCAGCTAAAACCTCTACTGGCATCTCACTGAATGACATCTTGCTCGTTGGTCCTACGGTACACTCTCCTTTGGTCGATGTTCTCATGCGCTTTCGCACTTACCGTGTCGCTCTCATTGCAGATGTCAGTCGCATGTACAGAGCCATTCGTTTGACCGACGCTGACAAGGACCTCCATCGTTTTGTTTGGCGAAGCAGCCCTGCGGCTCCACTTTCAGATTTTCGGATGACGCGAGTCACATTTGGTGTCTCCTCCTCGTCTTTCGTAGCCAACATGTGCCTTAAACAGAATGCAGTCGACTTCAGCGTGGAGCATCCCAACGCTGCCAAGGTCGTGAGTGAATCTTTTTATGTGGACGATTGTCTAACCGGTTCCAACTCACCTGAAGAAGCTGTCGAGCTACATCGTGAACTCCAAGCATTGTTCGACAAGGGAGGCTTCCTGCTGAGGAAATGGAATGCAAGCGAACCATCCGTATTGCAGCACATTGATCCTGACCTTCAGGATGCACAGCAAACAATCTCAATCTCTGACCCAGAAAGCTACACAAAGACTTTGGGTATCAATTGGAATTCCTCAACTGACCATTTTCGCCTGACGGTAGCCGACCTTCCACAAGTGAATGGTATGACAAAGAGAGCACTCGTGTCCGACATTGCGAAAACATTTGATGTTTTAGGTTGGTACTTGCCCACCATTGTGAAGGCGAAGATTCTACTGCAATTGCTGTGATCTGAGAAGATTGGCTGGGACGATCCAGTGCCCAACACGCTATTGGAAGAATGGTTGCAGTGGCGGAGTGAGCTACATCTTCTGTCGAGTCACGACATACCTAGATGCTACTATCCCAAGGAAACTACCATCACCTCCATGCAACTTCATGGTTTCTCCGATGCATCAGAGAGAGCTTACTCTGGTGTAGTGTATCTCAGAATGGAAGACTCGAATGGAACTGTACACACTTCTATGGTGATGGCTAAGACCCGTGTAGCGCCGATCAAAAGGCAGACAATACCACGACTGGAACTGTGCGGAGCTCTAGTGATGGCACAGATTCTGTCTCAGTGTAAGGACGTACTCAAGATTCCTATTGATCACATCTACGCATGGACCGACTCAACCATTGTCCTCAACTGGTTGCAAGGAAGCCCACGTCGCTTCAAGGTGTTTGTCGGAAATCGCGTGGCTCAAATCATGGAGCTCATCCCTCCTGATCGCTGGAGACATGTGATTAGTGAAGAGAATCCAGCCGACTGCGCTTCTCGTGGAATGTACCCCTCCGAGATTCTGACTCACACACTCTGGTGGAATGGACCCAAGTGGTTGAAGCTCGATCAAGAACAATGGCCAAAACAGTCTGGTGTCAAGTCAGTCTCTTATTCCGAAGAAGACAACGAGCTGTGTTCAGCAACCTGCACAACCTTTGTGCAAAGCACACCATTGATGTCGTTCGATCGCTTCTCGACCTTTATTCGTCTTGTCCGAGTCACTGCCTGGATGATTCGATTTGTCATCAACTGTCGTTCAAAGAAATGCAACACTCAAGTGAACACTAACCCACTGTCTGTTCAAGAGTTGAATCATGCCACTCGCTACTGGATCAAGGTAGCTCAGGAGGAATCCTGGGCCCCAGAGATTGATGCCATCAAGAAGGGCTCGAAGCTGAAACAGACAAGTCGTATCCTCTCCCTGAACCCCTTTATTGACGAGTTTAGGATCCTACGTGTGGGTGGACGTCAAGAAAGTGCAAGAATCTCATTCGACAATCAACACCCCATCATACTACTATCTACTCACCCTCTGGTGAAGCTCCTCATCCGATCGGAACACCTTCGACTGCTCCACGCTGGTCACTTGTTGACATCAGCTTCTCTCTCAAGGCGATATCACATCGTTGGTGGTCACAAGGCGATCAGGTCGATCACACGTAATTGTGTCGTATGCCGGAAACAATCAGCTAGACCAAGCCCACAACTAATGGGACAACTACCCAAGGAGCAAGTCACACCTGATGCAGTCTTCAATAACGTAGGCCTGGCCTATGCCGGTCCGGTCTACCTGAAGCAAGGTTCAGTGCGTAAGCCTGTTGTCGTAAAGGCCTATGTGTGTGTGTTTGTATCCTTGTCTACCAAGGCTGTACATATCGAAGCCGTATCTGATCTAACATCAGAAGCCTTTATTGCCTGCTTGAAGAGATTCATCTCCAGAAGAGGGAAGCCGACTCTACTGTGGAGTGACCACGGTACGAATTTCGTTGGAGCAAAGCGTATAATCAAGGAGCTGTACGAGTTCTTGAAGGAGAGCCAGACTAACCAAACCATAGCCGACTTCTGCAGCACTCAAGGGATCCAGTGGGACTTCATACCCGAGCGTGCACCACACTTTGGCGGACTATGGGAGTCAGCGGTAAAGAGTCTCAAAACTCATCTCCACCGAATCGTTGGCAATTCTCGCTTGAATTTTGAAGAGCTCACAACCGTCCTCTCTCAAATAGAGGCTTGCTTGAACAGCAGACCTCTAGGCGTTGTTCCACACTACGACGACGAAGGAGTGCAGGTACTCACACCAGGGCATTTTCTGATTGGCCGCCCCCTCGAAGCCATCCCGGATCATGACCTCACTTATCGTCCGATCTCCACACTGCGTCGTTGGCACCTGTGTGAAGCGCTAGTGCGGCACTTTTGGAAGAGATGGCAGTCGGAATACCTCATCAGTCTCCGAAAGAATTCCAAGTGGCGCAAACCAGTCAAGAATTTGGAGGTTGGAGACATAGTTGTCCTAAGAGAAGACAGCACCATGCCTACTCAGTGGCCTATTGCACGAATCGTCGAAGCTCATCAAGGCCGAGACGGACTTGTCCGGGTCGTCAAGCTCCGTACCAAGAGTGGAGTCTATACAAGGCCTGTGACTAAAGTGGCACTGCTTCTACCCTGTGAGTAATCGATTTATTGCAAGCTGAAAAACAATGTGACTAACTGCTAACTCTTATTATATCTTAATGTGTAATTAGTTTTAAGTGACTTGTTCATTGATTTATACTTGAAGACATAATTTGTATGTCTTGGCCGGCGGAATGTCTATGTTTATCTTAAATTGGTATTGGTCGTTACTCAAACTTGTATTTCGTGTTTATCTTAAATTGGTATTGGTCGTTACTCAAACTTGTATTTTGATTTTTGTCTTTGTATAATTAGAACAAGTCTATGAAAAAGTTGTTGAAATGGCGATCTAAGTAGTAGTTTGTATCTAGTTGCATCCAAGGGAGAAATCACGATAACAAATATTATGATGGCTTTTCAGACTCATCAAGCTAGTTGAGGTGTATACTTATACACAAATGGGATGATAAGCAACTATTTATGCCATAACATACAATAGTTTCACATACTGTGAAACTATTGTATGTGTGGCATACACACACACACACACGCAAACAGATGCACGCACACACACACACTCTCTCAGTGATACATACCTTCCAACTCTTCAACAAAAGCAATCATACGATGAAGATCAGAATCTGTCCCATGAACATGATACTGTCGTCGAATTTGCACTTGGCTTCCTCCTGATCCAGTTCCACTAGTACTAGTACTGCCAACAATATGGCAAGTAGTGGGGCCAAATTTAACCATGAAGGTAAGACGTCGGGATCCTGTGCATTTCCATGAGCCGAGATCATCAGCACGCACATCGTTAGGATTCGAGAGCGAATTTAGATCAATTACAAATGAAACGTTATGCTCAACTGAGACAGGGTGAGTTGTGCTTAGTAACCCATCTGTGAAAACAGGGTCAAGGAGGATATGCACAATTTCTTCACAATTATATCCGCGCCTTGGGTGGCCATATACAGGTAGATTAATATTCCCATGGTAGTACTCCACACTACATAATAATAATAATAATAAAAAAAAACGCTTCAGTAAACGGAGCAGCTACCATGCCAAATGGCATTTACTCACGATTCAGATGACTCTTGCTCGGAAGAATCTGAGGAAGGATTTTTTTTTCCTCTTCATAGGAGTAATTGTAGACAAGCAAGTGCTGCGAAGGAAGAAAATCGTAGACTTAGTATTAAAACAATTTAGTTATTAATTTTTTTATCCTTACGGCAAAAATAATTTACCTAGAATTGGAGAGTAGTACCACGGAGTCATCATCGGACTCTCTACTCAATGTAAGATCGATCACCGAACACTCAGAGTCACTCTCCATGTTCAGCAGCGTCGACGTCGAGGGTAGTCGCTCAGAGATCGGACACGAGGAAAATGAACACCACAAATGGCGCGCAATGCGTGCTGTTGCGGTCAAATGGGATTTCACCGTACTCAATGCGCATGCTCACACCGAGTCCGCAGTCCGCGAGTCCATGATTCCAGTCCACGCTTTACATTACGCCTCAGTTACTGGAGTCACTTATGGATTTGTAACAGCATGTTGGATCCCACAATAGAGATCTCATCAATGACAAGTAGTGTCGGACTAGACAACTTTAGTTTTCAGGGTGTTAACTTTGTGCTGTGTGAGTGGCTGGGCGGACGTGCCAAGTAGGAGTGCAGAGTGCACTGTCATCCCCTGGATGTTGGAAGCTGCAAATCCTATGGGTATTATCAATAACAACAAACATCCTCAGGTTCTACTTCTACTTACCATAAGAGGCACAATAGTTTCAGTGTCTCTGTATATAAGGGAGATGACAGCTTTTTCCTACTCCACCAGGACCACTGAGAAAGACTCTATATGGCTTGATGACTTCACCTTTCTTCATTGCAGTACCTTGCCTCTGCTTGGTGTTAAATCCTCCCATGAGTACACGGTATTTATCAGGTGGAATGAGTTCTGTTAGTCTCCAAGGCAAATATCTATAGCAAGGGACTGACTGTTGGAAAAGTACATCTAAGTCTTCATATTTAATGTGCCTCATTTCTTCAGCTCCCTCCGCTTGAGCTTGCTGTTCTGCTGCACCTGAAGCTACCTGGTGCTGGGGTGGTCCATGCTCAATCAGATGATCAATTACTTCAATGACATTCTAAGTGTACTTGCGCTCACTGTCCATGTCATCAATCTTGTCTTCATAGTGACTGCGGAAATTGATGTATCCACCCAGCAGGTCTGAGCTTTCATCCCTCCATGTACCTCTCGCAACACACTTTGATTAAGGGGTTTCAAATCAACACATATTCTCACTGCACCTCATTTCTTAGGGACGACAGCCATCCCAGCACACCATGGAGTTTGTTGGTCAACCTTCGAGATGACTCCCATAGCCTCCATCCTCTCGAGCTCCTCTTTCACCTTATCACGGAGTGCTGCGGGTGCATAACCCCCACCTCCCCCTGGTGCCCACCCACTCAAGCTTCAGGTGCCCCGCCATAATGTGTGGCGTGGGCGTGGGCGGGGTAGAGGCCGATGTCGGCCCCGCTATCACCCTTATGGGCAGAGTAAGTGGTCATTGTTGTAACCAAAGATCCTGTCTTCACTCAATAATTATTTCTCTTTTAATGCAGGACACATAATTAATGTATACAACTATAAGTAATAGCATTATGTATTACTATTATTATTATCTCTTGTATCTATCATTATCTATGAAATTGTAATGGAAGTATACAAATTATTACATCAGATCAGGAGTCAGTCGAGGCTTCCACCTGTGCATGCACACTAATAAACGGGCAATCTTGATTGCTAATGCAGATTAGCCACACTATAATATTATTCTTTGATTGTGACATCGAACATACTTGTATATATATAATGATTATTATTATAAAAGTAATAACAAAAGCTGCACTTCCCCAAATACCCTTCAAATTTGGCAAAACTATCGAACTGCCTCGATACACAGAAATCCGTACTTACCTTGACTATAGTGTGTGGGCGATACACAGAAATCCGTAACTACCTCGACTGTAGTGTGTGCATACAACACTTAAAGGGGCAGACCATCTGGCAAAATGATTCCTTTATCGGCACCCAATACCGATCCAAAAGGAAATAGTTTTCTATATGAGAACACATTATAAACTGCGTCAAAAGGTTACTATTGATACTTGAGAGAATATAAGGCATTCTCTTAAGTTCAATAATTTGGCGATCATGATATGAATTTCTAGTGGTAATGTCTGTAACCCTGCCATGCTATTCACAGAACTTATCTTGATAAGGTAATGATGATAGGGTAGTGAGTGATATACAACACTTACAGTTGAGTATGTGATCTGCAGAAAAAGACTAAGTAAGGTTCGCACCACATAAAATAATAGTTAACATTCCACTATATTGACTACCAATACATATATTATTCAAAGCTTACGAAAATGAGTCATATAAAAGATGGATTAGAGATCCTATATGCATGTTTTTTCATATTGACCATTTTGTGGGGCTAATGTACACCACGGAATCATATTATAAACAAATTCCAGTCCCCTACAGTAGGTGGTATCGTGAAAATTAATGCCTGCATTTAACTAACCGTGAATATTCCTAACGCCATTGGTGTGATAGCAATTCTTAGCAAATCGGACCATCTACGATCAGCACCAGCCAGTTCTGCACACAAAGCTGTGCAACCATTCTCTCCTTAAGCACAAGCTGTATGTGTATCTCTCACTACTATAGAGACAATTGAATATACCATTCCACAGACTGTCACCATTCACTGTAGTATGCACTGGAGTGAGTGCTTCTAACATAGCAGGCTGTAACCGAAAACCTTTACATGCATCCACGATTACAGAGCATTGTGTGGAATATGGAACTGGTAGGGAATGAAGTCTTTGGATCAACAATAGGATTGTACTCTCATTATCGATAAAAAAAATTGTTGAAACTGTACTCTGTTGGTAGCAAAAAGCATTGTAAGTCTAAAAATGCATTCAATCCTGCCCATGTCATATACAGTAACTTCCTCTAGCAAGTCGGTGGACGAAGGGTTCATACAGACCAAAGCGGTGTATTCATGAAGTTATAGGCTCAATGCGAACAGCATTGGACTGTAACCCGTATAAGGATCCTGCCGATATCATGCTACATTCATCTATTATCAGCACGTCTGCATTATTGATCATACTGCAGTCAATGGTCCCCCATTCAAGAAAACATTCAAGGTTGACACCCAGCCTGAAAATCTGTGAACCGACTTTCCACCTATAAGGTAAGCTGCTGAGCCAGATGAAGCCAAAACCTCAACAAATTTTCCCTCACAGAGGGTCAGATGACCAACTACAGTATGGATCATAAAGCTTTTCCCTGTACCACCAGGACCAGTCACAAACAGCAATCGTTGCCGCGAAGAGTAGGTCATTAGTTGGAAAGCTTCTATCTGTGACGGAGTCAAGGACTTAATGCGTGCTTGCAACTCTTCCTCTTTCACTAGTCTAGTTGGATTGCATCATAAGATCTGTAGATTGTCCTACCCCAAGATATAGGTCTACACATGCTCCCTCAACAAGTGATTGGTCATCGCATTTGTCATCACCATCCAAGTCTTCTTCTCCCAAACCTAAATCTCTCAGCTTGCTATTCACAGCCTCACTGGCCACGCTGTTTGGAGGATCAGCATCTTAGCTAGTCTGTGTATGTAACGAACACTAAAACTATGTTTCGCCGCATTCTTCAGGCATCCTATGTTTTGGAAATATTGCTATTACTCAGCAAGTCTTCCTTCCTTTTAACCGATTATACGCCATAGGTGCGTTGTCGAGTCATGCACGCAAATCGCCATAGGCGTGATTTCAGTACAGCTATATTAGCGCTATGGCACCGCCTACATTCCAACGAACGAGAAGCCAGAGCTTTGGCTTCCTGTCTGACTACTAGGGAGCCTCCCTTATCTACCAGTAGCGAGAGGTCGCCTTTGGCCCAACCCACCGCTTGCTACTAAAAATGTTTTTGTGAATGTCGACGATAGTGGCGATCGATCAGGATACGAGAGTGGTACGTTTCTACCATAGGGCAGGAGATAAGGCTCTGTCGCTAAGTGTATAGCTAGGTTAGGTCTATAGCTACACAGATATGACGAAGTTTTCAACAAAGCCAAGCAGCTTACCTGCAGTCGTTACGCGCGCGTGCCGAGTTATTTGCACACAGGAAGTTTGCGGTTAACGGGAAGCGGTGACCGGTAAAAACCTAGAAAATTTATGGATTTTTGACAAGTCATATCTCAAGATCAGAATATGGTGTGGAGTCAGAACGAAGTTTATATTATAGCTGTATGCATAAGATAACTATCACCGTCTCACAGGTGCTACTGAAGCCGAGTTAGACCTCGCTTTATCTGACCTACTTTTTCCAGTGTTCCGAGATGAGCATCACATTTCACTTCCAAACACCAGACATGACCATTACTGTGGACTCAGATTCACGTTATTACTACTTATATGATAGATCTATATGAAAACAACTTCACATGAATTTTGCAAATGTAGTTTGCATGCTATGGTCGCTCGAAATTAAATATTTTGAATCACCCGCGCGCTCTCCCTGCACAGGCTCAATAGCGATGGCGTGCACGAAATAATACCCACCAGGCCAGGGCCACCACAAACACGTGTTCTTGTGCCCACATAAGACGAATGTGTAGGAATCCTTTCAGGTGCGTTCTCCAGAGTATAGTACTACATGAACAGTTATATTTCATCATATTCTAATACATAATAGGTGACCGGATTTGGGAAAACCCTCCGTAAGGGATCCGCGCGAGATTTGCGCAATGCGCGTTTTAGTAGCTAAGGTCGAAATTTGTCAAAGTCCAGATTTTGTCATATACATGTTGAACAACCCTTCCTCTAACTGTTGCCGTTGTCTACGGAGGCTAATGGATCCATACAAAGGCGAAATAAGCCGTCATTTTGACCCACCTAGTCGGCCCAGCTGCTGTACCCGAAGCCCATTGCTATGGGCGCTAATTACAATTCTCTACCTAGATACAGCTAGTTTCATCTAACTACTGTACATTTGCTCACCTTTTTAGCTTCTTGGGCATCTAAGAACAATCGGCTGTCGTTGTCAACAACGAAATTCAACTCCAGTCGTTAAGCCAGCGGTCCAAAACACGTACAAGTGTTGCAGATCCAGGAAGTGCATCCGGTGGCACATTCCAGTGCATGCAATTTTTGCCGCTTTTTATCTATTTTTCTTACTTGTTCTATCTAGGCCATCTTTCACTTCTAGGACTCCAAACAAAGACCAGAAGACAGAGGAACTCTTGTACTTTCTGCTCGTTCAAGTCCCATAACCCGGAGACATTCATGAGCTCCGCGGCGAGCGCTTTTGTGCATGCTACTCGCAAGCGCTCACAAAAAGTGCCTCGCGCAAAAAGTGGTACGTTTTGGTTCCCCAGGATGGATTCCCATGATTCAAGCACCAGTCAATAGCTCTTGTGTTGCTCTACAATATAAGACTGGAACGAAGTTTTTCCATCGAGCGGCTCCAAAGTTACACGCTGTTAAAAATAGTACAAAAATTGCTATTTTACCGTGTACGTTTACATACAAACCAATGACATTAAACATAGTACAAGCTAGCTATGTTGCTGCTAGCTATCAAAGGCCATCTTGAAGTTTTGCTGAAGGTTGTTGGAGCTTTCACAATCAGTCTCCTATTCCATCATCACAGCTATGGTTGACAGAAAGCACTCTCTTCATATACTTGGTAATCTGATCACAGCCGGGAACATCACCTATTGTGTACCTACATGGGGTCAGGGTGAGAGAGAGCAAGAGAGAGAGAGAGAGAGAGAGAGAGAGAGGGAGGGAGAGAGAGAGAGAGGGAGAGGGAGAGGGAAAGAGACAGAGAGAGTGGGAGAGAAGGAGGGAGGGAGAGACACAGATAAAAAACACTAGTAAAGTACTAGCTAGCTACTTCCCAGTTACAAGTATACACTTGGGGGTTTTCAGCTAGTCTTGTCCCCAGCCTAGCGCGCGAGACTAGTTTTCAGCTTTGATGTGAGCTGCTTTAACACAGGCTCATCCTCTGATGTACACTGGTAAGGCTCACCCCCATCCCTGGACTTATGCTGATACACTCGCCTCACACACGCTTTGTCATGATAATCAGTGTTGTTATTCACCGTAGCCAACATTCAGATATGCTTACTTGACTATAGAGAAGGAATCCTTCCATCTGGATGACGATGCCTCCTCCCTAGAAGCTTGGCAGTACACAAGGAATACTCTTTTTCTTGTCATTTACGATTTGTTCTTGGGCAGACTCCATAAACCTTCGAGAAGATATGGAAAATACCACGCGGTTGTACAGAAATTTTCTGATTTTTGATGCCGTGTAACTCTGGAACCGCTCAATGGAAAAACTTCGTTCCAGCCTTATATTGTAGAGCACAACAAGAGCTATTGAATGGTGCTTGAATCATGGGAATCCATCCAGGGGAACCAAAACGTACCACTTTTTGCGCGAGGCATTTTTTGTGAGCGCTTGCGAGTAGCATGCACAAAAGCGCTTGCCGCGGAGCTCATGATGTCTCCGGGTTATGGGACTTGAACGAGCAGAAAGTAGAAGTGTTCCTCTGTCTTCTGGTCTTTGTTTGGAGTCCTAGAAGTGAAAGATGGCCTAGATAGAACAAGTAAGAAAAATAGATAAAAAACGGCAAAAATTGCGTGCACTGGAATATGCCACCGGATGCACTTCCTGGATCTGCAACAATTGGACCGCTGGCTTAACGGCTGACTCTAGCTCGATCTTTACGTTCATTTCGAACGGCTCCGCCCAGGTCCATTGAATTGATTTCCGGGTCACGCGTAGTGTGCGGAAACGCCATACACATGCATAGCAACAACTTTAGACCGGAATTTCTCGATTATTGGGGTGTGGCACGATCGCAAACAATGCGCTGTATCTCCACAACGAAGCACGCGATCGGCCTGAGACTTGAACGCGGGTTAGCTCTATGGTAGAGCTTATCAAGCATGCATCAAACTCAAATTTCAGAAAAAATCCCATACGGAGGGTTTTCCCAAATCCGGTCACACAGTGCTAAATGTAGTACAGTTGATTTCGTTTCACTTGGAATGCGCGGGCCCGGGGCGGATCCAGATCCCGGGCCGGCCCGGCACGCACCCACGGCCGGCCATGTAAGTACGTACGTACGTACGATTACGTATGACACATGAATTTGTTTGAATCTGGCCCAATTTACCACGAGCGCCAAATTTGAAATTGGGGGTGAAATGACCTCCGCTGAACCAAAAAGGACATCGGCATACAGCCAGGATATTGCACTAAGGGTGGTTTGGATGAGAATCGGCATGGATCTTACCTTTGGAAGAATCACAGACAGGTTGCAAATCTGATTTGGTAGTGCCTATTGCCTGTACCAACGCTATGTACGCAGTGGAAAGTTCACTGCATGCAAACGCTCCGACAGGCCACAAAGCAGAAAATTGGATGAACATCATGAGCTTTTGATACTTGAGCTTCTGATAGAAAACCCAGGGCTATATTTGATCGAAATATGTTCTAAGATACAAGAGGTAACTGGGGTCACAGTATCAGCAGCAACAGTGTGCAGGCTTCTTCAGAAGCACGGGTACACTAGGAAGAAGATCAGGCAGGTGGCAAAGCAGCGTTGTGAAGAGCTGAGAGGATTGTTTATGGCAAGAGTGCTCAATTTTCCACGTGAATTTCTGGTGTGGTGTGATGAAACTGGATCTGATCGGCGTGATCAGATACGCAAGTTTGGCTACTCTCTTAGGGGACAAACACCAGTTTATCATCGGTACCTAGTGAGAGGCACTCGAATCTCATTAGTGCTTGCCATGACTTCGAGTGGAGTACTAACATACGAGTTTCATACAGGTACCATCGATGGTAACAAATTCTTTGATTTTGTCCGGGGTAGCCTTATCCCCAACATGCAACCTTTCCCAGGCCCACACTCGATACTCATCATGGACAACTGCTCGATCCATCATGTGGACGAGGTTAAACAGGAATTGGAAGCAGCAGGAATACTAGTTATTTTCCTTCCTCCCTATAGTCCAGATTATAACCTGTGTGAGGAATTGTTTAGCTATGCAAAATACTACCTCAAGGGTCACGACCAAAATACTACAGTGCACTGATAAACCAGAGGAAATTTAAAGTCTGCATTTGATAATGTAACAGAATCACAGAGCAATAACTGGATTACATTCAGGGTATGGATTCTAATTATTATCTTTAAATTTTGTTACTTTGAATTCTTTGTTCTTTCAAAATTTCTTAATATCACCCAAGATTGTCTTGATACTCCTCCAAAGAGATACAGTGCTACTGAGCAAGAGAGTACATAATTACCAGTGTATAGTGTATGTATGGTTATTGCAAATTTTTCGGGTGAAACTTGCATGTATTCTGTTCCCACTTGGTACCCAGTTAGGTCAATGGATGGACTATCTACATCTCAAGCGGCAGGCTGAGCTCACCTTTCATAGGGCTTCAGCATGCAAAAATGTCCGAAAATTATTGATTTTTACGTTAGGCACTCTATCACAACACTCGATTATAGTTAAGAACACCAATTTGAGATGAAGATAGGCACCAATAGGACACATCTTTGTGCCAAATATGAAGTCTTAACTATAAACAGTCGTGGAGATATTTACAAAAATAGTATAAAATAAGGCCAATTTAAGTTAGGCACTCAATCATGCATGAAACTTTTAGTTAAGAGCTGATATTACACTTTATGCATCCTTATGCATTAACAATCCTAATGCGTGCATGAAACTGCAAATGTTTTTGCAGGAAACGCCGAATCCGGAAGCAAACATTTCAGCGAGTTGCTCCAGATGGGTCAGGGTTCTCATTGATGACGTTGCCCTGAACACACGTGAATTAAAATGACGTTTTAATTGACCACGCCCCCAGGCGATCTGAAACGAGACGATGGCGACAATGGCGTTGTAAACGTCGAACGTTGAGAAGCTTGTCGCTTCTTATCGATCTAAACGAGGTAGGATACTAGCAATAGTTGGGTCAATAATGTTTTTTTCCTCCAAAGCATCAAAAGAAGTGTGGTAGGGCGGACACTTTGTGCCTGACTAGACTGCCGCTCGTATCGGCCTTGTACGTTAATATTGTACAAAAATAGGCATATACCAGGCATTTTCTACTTACTAAGTCTTGCCGTATACTCTCCAAATCTTCCAACGGCCAATTTTTTCTTGATTTATATTGCTATATATTGTGCACGTGATATTACATCGACGTCACGACACGTCATACCTTCTGTTACGGAACGGTCTTCCCTTGGAGCCTTATACACTACTACTGCAGCTAAAATCACTATTTCTGTTGATTACTGGTCAAAATAAGTGCACATGCAAAGTTATAAAAAATGTACTCTTGCTCAGTAGCACTGTAACTCCATCATCCATGCCACTTGGTAAGTTGATCAATGCATTCTGATCGTAGGTGAATGCGTCTACCAGGTGAGACAGCTCCAAGGAGCACTTGGAGCACTTGCTGCAGCCTTTTTAGTCACGCCAAAGAAGGGCTTGTTGGGAGGTTGATCATACGAGTTATGATGACCCAGCTGAATTGTATTACCCCAGCAATGAAATTGTGCACTAGAGAAGTGGGAGTATTGGCTTTCCTTGTGCTTTTCCTTCAGCTTGTCGACAATCTTTTGCAGCTCGCCCATTTTCTCCAGATGAGATTCACATGCCTTAGCTCGTTTGGTCTGTGAAGCCGAGGGTGTATCCAAGCACTCATTCGGCCGTTTTTGCTGCTTAGCCTTCACTTTCATCCAAAGATTAATACTTCTTCGTCCATGTTCTTCATACATGTTGAGGACGTCATCATCACATTCTAGCAAAAACTGCTTTCCTTTGAAACCCTTCCCAGGAGTTAAGTACCCTAGTTGAAACTCTGCCTCATTCGTGTACTTGCCAAATAGTTCAATCAACTTAGATCGCACAGATTCTATGGTAGAAAACTTAGTTTCTTGAAATTCTTGGGAGATAAAGCCACCTTTGTTCTCTGGATTTATTATTTTCATGCAATAACACAATAGGTCACCTTATGATTTCTAGCCTGTACATACAAGAATTAAAATTTAATTTTGATATCACAATATCATAGCCAAACAATATTATGTGGGATACTGCCTGAACTACATGTACACTAATAGTATCACATAGGTATACTGTCTATGTATGCACATGCAAGTAGGCCCATGCAAACACCTACAGTACACAGAAAGGCACCACGTGTTGCATGGTATTTTCTAATTAAAGCTCCCTTAGGAAGAAAATAATACTGTCTCTTCAAACATAAATTACCCTGGACAGATCATCATTTTTTTATCCACCTGGCATAATCGTCAATTACTAACAATAGACAAGTGGGCCCCCAACCATGTGATAAGTATGTGAGCTCATTTCAGTGTACAAAATTTAATGTGTAGCTATAACACACATATACTCACAATATCAGCTGTGTCCTTCGCTCCATCTTGGCCAACTAGCGATGCCTGTGATCCATTTTTGTCAGCGCATCATCACCGGGTTACTCGAATCGCACACAATTCTGGAGGTAGAAGACTCTGAAGTAAAGCCATTTTCACGCAAAGGTTGCCTGCCTCCCAACTCTCCAGTTCCATCATCAGTTGTACCCAGGCCCTTCAAGCAACTACATCCGAACGTTCAAAGGCCTATAAAATTAATTATCACAAGCTTCCACAGTGAAAGGCGCGCTATTGCCCAGTGCTATTCCTAGCCCTATCTGATCATAATCCGATACTGGGGTACCCGTACCCGGGCGCATGCGCACTGGTCCAATCCGACCGGCCGGCCGGGCCCGCGCGTTCCAAGTGAAATGAAATCAACTGTAGCTATGGAATCCGGTATATGAAGGAAATCGCAAACTCGTCTGGTGTTTCTGATGTGCATGAAAACAGTGGCATAGCTAGCAAATCTGATGTGGTATGGTATGGTATGGTATGGCACACTTTGCGCCAAGTGCGTGCTCAAAATTTTGGCCACACCCCCAAACTGTTGACCACGCCCCTAATTAAACGCATTCCCGAAGGTAGCTAGCTGTACAAAGAAGGCTGGTAGTGATGAGAATTGCGGTTTAAGGAAACGTATGTACAATATACACATCCAGTTAGATGGAAAAATCCAGATTTACACACATTCTTAAGATCTATTGAACCTGATTTGTCCATTCACAGTGTACGCTACAACTGCCGGAAGTCCATATGTTTATTGGAATTTTGTGGTTTGTACAGTACGTATGGGAGATAATATGTGCAAACCACGCCTGCATACTAAATAAGTGTCAACTTTCATGTAACTCTACCAACTTTTCTGTTCATCCAAGAAGGCTGTTCTTGAGCTCAAAATGTACCTCGAAGGTAGTACTAAATGATGGTATACATTTCAAGGCCATCAGCTGGCAAACAAGCGAATTAACAGCGCCTGAGGCATACCACCTCTCATTGTACACGGGTATGGTATGGTTTTAAGTGGTACATTTTAGTAACAGTAAAGCTTAGGCTTACCGGCTTTAACCTGGCATAGAAGAACCCTTGAACTATTTGTACAACACTCGAGAATGATTTTGCTCGAGTATCTTCGGAGTTACAGAGACATCAACATCAAAGATAATACGCACGATTCAACAGCGCGTAACTTTTGTCCAGAATGTTGCAATTTTGTCTAGTAAACGACAAATAGAAGCTCTACCATAGCACTAGCTACTATCCAACTCGAAAGACTCCAGCTGTAGTAACAAAACTTCTGTGGCCTTCGCAGTACAGCCACTATCTCGATCGTTTGTGTCTGAGGTCAACTTCAAAAGTGGTAAATTTCAGTAACAGCCATCCCCAGACTCTCAAACTCGAGATTTACAATCCTTCCATATAGCTCCTTTAGAAGCCTTGGAATGGAACCAGTACCTACCATAAGTTTGGAGAATCAAGGCCCTAAAATCTCAAAAAATGAAGCCTAGCTAGTTGCTGATCAGTATCACGGTCCTAGTGTTGCATAGATTACTGACTTTGTGGGTGCAAACGCGGAGTATTGGTCAACCACACGGTCATGACCCCACTAGATAATGATATTCACAATGCCAGGTGTGCTATAAACCACTACTATGCATTCCACTTTTCAGATAAACTTGCAGTTGTAGTGTACACTGTCAATCAGACAGCTGCATTTGCCGAAATTGTAATGACAACCTTCGGAAGGGGCAAAAAGATCCTGAGAATTTCCGTCCTAGATAGCAGAAAGAATGCAGCACTCACATGGTATGTGAAGTATTCGACTGCAATGAACCTGTGAGTAAGAATACACAATTAGCCAGTAGAGAGGAAGTGGGAAACATTTAGAGTGTTCACTGAATGCAAGATCTGATTCAAGCAGTATGAGCACACATCTTTGCAATAAGCATTACCACTCACTTCAAAAGAAACTAAACCCTGAAAACTATCAGTGGAAGTATGTGGTGTGCTCTACAGGTATACGGGGTTCCAACTATTCCCAATTCAGAGCATGCTATGAGCCAGAATTGTTCCAAAAACTCTAGTTGAGCACACAGACTTCAAGGGACAATTACAGCAACCGATAATGTATGTACAGCGTGCTATAGACATTCCCTCACCATCAGCAAAATAAATAAGGAAAACCCAGCACCCAACGATGACTTCTCCTACTTGCAGCTACTCAAAAACTATTACCCGCTTTTCCATACAGTATCACCAGAGAGTGAACTAATTGAAATTGCTACAAAGTATACAGTTATACATGTAGCACAGATGCTGCTAGATAATCAAGCTTTGATGCTGCTTAGTGCACATGGTACCTTTTAGGTCAGCTAGATAGCTTTCTCCCCATGAGTAGCCTCCGATGTCGTCCAGATAAACCCGGAACTCCGAGGTGGTTATTGAGTCAATTATCATCGTCATTACAGCACTACATGTCCTACACCTGTAGCGGCATGGTGTAATACTATTCAGACGAGGGAGAGAAATAGATGCCCTTTCACATGCGCTCTACTCAGCCAACATTATTAGCAGCAAACCAAACACTAAGCCTTATCATGTACAAGTGTTGGATTATTTATCGCAATAAGGGGCGATAAATGGAATTTGAGAATGGCTGCTCTCAAGCTGATGGCAGCAGGCTTTACTGCCTTCGATCATCCCATATATCAAAAGCTCATTACCAATCATATACAGGATGTGTTACAGATGCTAGATGCTAGGTGGCTTCACTGTCAGTATTTCTGGCCATGCATTCCATTCTGTTGGCTTGGACGAAAGTCACGAGATGCTCATTAATAAGCATGTAAAGCAGGCTGTGGTGAGACCTACAAAAGACTACATCGATCGCATTGCCAGATACATTCCTCTACGTATACAAGACATTATTGTTGTAATAGGAGTGCACGTGCATGACAACGCACTCCTGTTCTGAATCAGTATTATTAAATAAACTGTACAATAGTCATACCAATGGTCAGAGGTTCTGATTCCTCTCCCGCTCCCAACATGTTTATTGCCGTCACTTGGTTGAGGGATGACAAAATGAGGATGAAACCTCGAACGTATGTCTGCATACTCCATCGTCCTGGCATGCCAAAGCCGGAATGGTTGCAACCTGACTACACTGACTACAGGTGTTGCCAGTAGTAGGATCCTTATAGGAGATATTATACGAGCACACATGGTCTTCAAATCCCTTAGAAATTGTTACTGGAGCCTGTAAATACCAAAGATTCTATTATACTGTACACATGCATGCAGTTACAACCACTCTTGTAGAAATCATGTATCAATAGTTATTACTTACCAGCATGTCAAAACTTGTAGCAATGTTTAGTAAACCACCAGTCATGTGATCATAACGTGGAACAATATGAATGGTTTCAACTCTAGGAGCTGTAAAAAGAGAATATCAATAGATCATTATCATAATAATAATTCAAGGGAGGAAAAGATGCCACGAAAATAATGGTGCACCTTTCATTATCACTGAGGTGGAATTCCCATGATATTACCACAGATCACGGTCTGAACACTAAGTGTGCACACTTGTCCTAGGCCTGAAGTAACCACGGTGATATCTGTGCATGTGACACTTGTGTTGAACGTGGTTGGTGGACACTGTCCACAGTTAGAAGAGATGATATTGTAGGATAGTGAATCACAGTGTGGATCCACGGAAGTCCAGTTGAAGTTGATTTTTCTTGGTTGTACTTGAATGAGCCGAACATCGATTGGCGGTTGGAAGGGGGCTGTAATTACAGTGCATCCTCTCATATCCGAAATGGTTGGGACCAACCCCATTTCGTATATGTGAAATTTTCAGATATGTGAAATATTGCAATTTGTAATGCATGTATACATGTAGAGTAGGGTTGGCATATTTCGGACAGCTAAGAAAAGACAGCGTTATATCACAGACAAACGAGCAGCACTAGATCGCGAGTATGCAACCACAGATAGGCCCAAACACCACCTACTCAACGAGCCCTTAACCGTGCCCCCACCTACTTCCGTTCGTGCAGGGCGTGCGCACAAAGTACCGCTGGTTCTGGAGGTAGAGAGCGGACAGTGTCGACCATTACCGGACAAAGGTGAAAGAAAATACATAAAAAATCGCGGCTGCGGTTATCTATATATGACACATAAATGGCATCAAATGCATCACGAACAACATCCTTCTTACATCCTGCCTTTAGATTTGAAGATTCATCCAAAAATTGTGAAATAATTCATGAATACATAAAGTAATGCAATATATGCATTGTCCAGAAACTACCTCTGAAAGTTCTTTACAAAAAAAATCTGGTTTATGCTTACAGTAAGGTCAAAAAATTCCGGAAAAAATTCTAAAAATTCTCCATACATTCTAGTATGCACATACCAAATGAAAAAATAATTCATCAAAAATTGATGCCGCTGTACCATAGTAATAATATTCATAAATCTTAGCTACCATGAAAAACCAGCTTCTTGAAAAAAATACGAAAAAGTTGCAACTGTTTAGAGCAGCGTTGTGCAGCTTCTGTGTGGATGCACACCACAAGAAATGAGATATAGGTAGTACTTACATGGCCCCTACCTCATGGCAAATGGTGAAAGATTACGTAATACCGTTGGCCGTATAAACGCAATTATGTGCGAGGCGTCCAGTAACTGCCTCCGTCCGATAATACCCTACCCTACTCTACATATCACATTAATTATCAACATGCACAGTTATTTGCATGTAGCAAGATAAGAATGAAGAGTAAGTTGTTTCAGACTTGCATAGCGCTGTTTGGCAGCAAGGTCTCGGATTCTCTTTAGTAGCATGACTGAGGTTGGTGTAGCATCAGACTGACACTCATACCACGCCAGACACTTGTCCAACATCTCCATTGCCTCTCCATTGGTAGGGATGTCACAGCTGCTATCTTCACTTTCACTATCAGGATCATTTTCAGTAGAGGGTTGAGTGTCTGTGCGTGTCACTTGTTCAACAATGTCCTGATCAGTCAGAACCTGATATCCTGGATCACAATTGTCGGCACCAATCCAGTCACTGATATCACTATCACTGAGATTGTTGTCTAGCTGCTTTGCAAGCTCCTCACATGTTTGTTCCTCAGCATTGTCATCTGATGTTTCGGTGATTCTATGGCCTGTGCCTAAAAGTTTGAGCCAAGATTTGGACAAGGTAAGTGATGGGATGTCATCCCAAGCATCAGCTGTCATGTAGATGGCATCCTTTACATTGATCTTCTTGACAAAGTCGATCATGGAATCACCTTCTTGGTCTAGTAGCAGCAATTTTCGAAGTAGGGACTTACGGTAGCGTCTCTTCAATGATTCTAGCACACCCTGATCCATGGGCTGGATCAGAGCAGTAGTGTTGGGTGGTAGGAACATTGCTTTGATACTTTTGTCGGAGCTTAGCAAGATACTTTCATTCGGATGAGCTGGGGCATTATCGAGCAGCAATAGTGCCTTGACTGGTAAACATTTCTCTGACATGTGTTTCTTCACAGCAGGGACAAATTCCTTGTGGAACCAGTCAGCAAAGATCACAGAATCCACCCAAGCATTCATCTGTGCATAATATTTAACTGGCAGAGCACTCTTGTTAACATGTTTAAAGCACCGTGGATTCTGTGCCTTGCCTACAAACATCAAAGGGAGCTTGTGGCTGCCCGTAGCATTGGAACAAGCCATGAGGGTGATGCGCTCCTTTTGCTTCTTCATTCCTGGAGCTTCGTTTTCTGACCTAGCTGCTAGGGTTTTCTCTGGTAGCATTCGGTAGTACAATCCTGTTTCATCACAGTTATAGATTTGTTCCAGAGTAAATCCCTCATCTTCAATCAACTTTAAAAGCTTCTCTCTGAATGGATCAGGAGCATCCAAGTCAGCTGAAAGCTTTTCACCTTGTAGAGATAGTTGCCTGATCCCATGTCGTTGACAGAACCGCCACTGCCAGCCTGTGCTAGCTTGAAAGGTTGACGAAGAGCTGTCGCCGTGAAGTTGCTGGTAGAACAGCTGAGCCTTCTCCCTCAAAATAGGCCCTGTAATCGGTATTCCTTGGCTCCTTTTTTGAATATACCATAGGTATACAGCCTCGTCTACCTTTTCATCATCAGCAAGGCGCATTATTTTACGTTCTTTCGACGATACAGAAAGACTCTCCATCGTTGACACGAACGATCGAATATTCGACTCGTTCTTCTTTATATCGGTCACGGTAGAACAAGGCGCATTAGCATGCAACGCACATGGTGAGTCACGTGAGTATTACGTAACCAGTTCGTTCATTTCGGATAAACCGAGCATTCGGATAAAAGAGGTTCGGATATGCGAGGATGCACTGTATCAGATTGAAACAAAAAAATCAGCCTAATTTACCAAATTTGTTTGTCAAAAGAAATACAATAATTGTCAATGGTCCAAATACACAGTAATATCATTATGCGCCCAGCTATGAGAAACGGGACCATGCACCTGGAACTTTTTCTTTGCATATACTAATGTACAGTAGGTGTATTTCATTCTGTTGTATCGTTGTGCAAAGAGCTTTTACTTGACTAAGGGGCTTGTCCAAAGTCCTTGCGGAAAATTAATGTCATTATGACGTTGGGGGGAGGGGTCTTGGTCCATGGCGTTGCATTGTCAGCAGATTTTAGCTTCAGTTGCGATTATGCATTGTTGTGGTTGAACAAGTCTAGACATGCCTCCAGCAGTGTCAAAATTTGCATTTTAGTGACAGCTGTGTCAAGCACTAGGTAGCTAAAAGTGTACATGTAGCTACAGACAAGCAATAAGCTGTCAAAGAAGTACAGGCATGCAATGAATCCATGAAGACATAGCTAGCACTGTAGAATGAATACCGAATGTGTAGGCTAAATGGATCGAGCAGAATCAGAGTTTCATTGTTGAATCTATGCTGAAATGCTGTGACGTTGAGGGGGGGGGGGGGAGTGGGTAATGTTAGCATCATAATGATGTTAATTTTTCCACAAGGACTTCAGACAAGGCCCCTAAATACAAGATCCAAGCCACCTTTCATCGATATGCATACAAAAGTGTGATGCATCAAACTATAATGATTTATTGTTGATTACAAGTATGTTTGATGTCACAATCATGGGATAATGTGACTGAACACTACTAACAGCATGCTATAGTACAATCGAGTGCCAATTAGTATAGCGCGCATGCGCAGATGAAGATCACACCCCTCACTGGAGGCCAAGAGTAGCTGATCAAACTCACCGTGTATTAAATGGCGACGTTCTCACTCCGCTCGAACGTCGAATCTACCACCAGACCATGACAAAGAGCAGACATCGCCTCTCGCTTCGCTCGAGGATCGGTGGCCTGCCGAGCAGGCCTGTCGAAACGTGCGGCGCTTGCGCCGCTCGCACGAGCTCGAGAATGCATCTCTATAGCCCCTAGGCCTTGGCAACCTCGTTTATGTACACGGCACAACAATTCTGACCAATCGTGAGTCTTCTGAATTTGTAGGAGAGCGCATCTTTATGCCCTCCAGGTTAGGACACGGACTATATAAGAAAATTGATCGTCTGAAAATATTTTTCGTTGTATTATATATAAAAATACATTGAACACCCGTAAAAAGAGCTCTTCAAGGAAAACGCTCACAAACAGCTGAAAACACCAATTATGTTTGCAGCTGATCACAGCATGGTTAAAACTGAAGCCAACATTCAAGCTCAGCTTAATAAGCTAGAAGAGGTTAAATTACTTCCTCTTGAGATAACAGGCAACAGAGGAGTAGTAAATCCATTCAGAGGATTTGTAGCAAATGATGCTCAAAGGCACGACTTATTAAATTACCGTCAAATTGAGTACTGAGATGTTTGAAATCAGAATTAAGGCTTACATACTAAGACCACAAGTGTTAAAAATTAATGCCACAGCGTCGAAAGCGACTATAAACATTCGGTACAAAATCCAAGGCCACCAAACAGAAAATAAATTCCTTAAAACAGGAAATAAAGAGAATACAAAAATGCATGAGACGCAAGATTGCATACCATAAACTATAAACTCGGGTTATTAAGCGCATGCATGCTCTCTTCTTGTAACAAACTATTGTTTATTAAGTGCATGCATGCACTTAATAGGTGTGGCGTTCTATGAAGCTGACCTTGACCGGCTGGAAAGTATGTGGAGTCCAGATATCTTTGGAGAAATGATGGCCATATCATGGAATTTCAGACAAATCGCCAGCACTGGTCGTCTTGAACGGCAGCTGTAAACGCAAAGCGCTCGATCGATCGAGCCAGCTAGCACTAGCGCGAGCGGGCCTTACATCCATCACGTGCCTAAACATTTGTGGGCGTGGTTATGTGCCATATAATATAAGCGCATATCCTTTATTAAGCGCATACTGTCGTTCCGTTTACCGCTACAAGCGCATGCGCTTATTAACCAGATTATACGGCATGCTAACAAAATGGTAACAAAGCCAAATGTAATAGGGGAGCAATATATCGAGTTCCCCAGGGCTTTGTGCAACGTGAATGGTTTTCCAATCAAAGGGCAAGAGTGTTGCCACTAAATGTGACCAGATTTGGGAAAACCCTCAGTATGGGATTTTTTCAGAAAATTGAGTTTGATGCATGGTTGATAAGCTCTAGCATAGAGCTAACCTGCGTTCAAATCTTAGACCAATCGTGTGCTTTGTTGTTGAGATACAGCGCTTTGTTTGCGATCGCTCCACACCCCCAGTAATCAAGAAATTATGGTCTAAAGGCGTTGCTATGCACACGTATGGTGTTTACGCATACTACGCGTGACCCGAAAATCAATTAAATGGACCTGGGCGGAGCCATTCGAAATAAACGTAAACATCGAGCAAGAGTTGAATTTCGTTGATGACAGCCGATTGTTCTTAGATGCCTAAGAAGCTAAAAAGGTGAGCAAATATACAGTAGTTCGATGAAACTAGCTGTATCTAGGTAGAGAATTCTATTTAGCGCCCATAGCAACGGGCTCCGTGTACGGCAGCTGTGCCGACTAGGTGGGTCAAAATGAAGGCTTATTTCGCCTTCGTATAGCATGACTAGCTTCCGTATACAACGGCAACAGTTAGAAGGGTTGTTCGACATGTATATGACAAAATCTGGACTTCGACAAATTTCGACCTGAGCTACTAAAAATGCGCATTGCGCGAATCGCACGCAGATCCCATACAGAGGGTTTTCTCAAATCCGGTCACAAATTATATCAGGCAAGATATCAGGAATCCGATCTAATTTCCCATAATATTCCAGATACCGTAAAGTCTGGTTAATAAGCGCACATGCTTATTAAGTGCATGCTTCCTTCCTGTTAAGTATCGTCTAATAAGCGCATGCACTCAATAAAGATGACAGTAGTATTCACCGTTCGATCAAGTGTTCCATGCTCTACATGCCTAGAACTAGTTTACCAATCTATTTTCGGATAGCCAGCTGTACGAGATCGGCTATACTCAACACTGTGATGTTTCACTGAGAAGGGTTCGGATTCTTGACCTTGACTTCGAAGCGAGTCTCGCCAAAGAAATCGGCTATTTTTCCACTGTTTTCTTCCAGCGATGGCTTCCGATCATACTTCCATGAACTACTACAGAGCTTATTCCAAGAATCGCCGTGTTTTTAACTTGCTAGCTTTGTGATCGAGCGCTCGAACGTGCTGGCAGTGGGTGGGGCCAAAACTTCACTCTCTATTAAGCAGACATCGTCCAATAGGTGCATGTTACCACCGAGAGTGAAGAATGGAGAAGTTTGTGGTCCAGGCTGCCAGTGTGTCAACTGCAAGAACGCTGAAGAAAGGCAAGAAACACAAAAAGTAGACAATATGGAAGACATGCATTATGATACTCTTCAGGATGACATCGGCACCATAATGCAGAACATTTTTGGATCACAAGAGTCAGACTTTACAGACGACAGTGAGAGCAGTGAAGGTGGTGATACTTGCAGCAGTAGCGATGTCGATGAACTCAGTGCCAGTCCAAATCCTGAGATAGATGATCAATAATTATATTTTTACAAGCTATGCAGTGATCCCAAGTAGCCAAACTCAAAGCATACACTTTGAATACTAGTACTCCTTTTATAAATGTTCATAGCATATTAAATTACAAATTTATGATTGTTTAAAGCACTCATGTGCAGCTTAATTACATGTAAGTAACATGGCGATTATTCACACACTCCTGTATCCCGTAATACGCATAGAAAAATTATCTGTACCCGCTTACAATACATACTAGATTTACCTTTCAACTAAGCCTGATTTGGCCGAAAAATATTGGTCAGGTCTGCTGCTCGGTAGCATCTTGCAGCATCACTTTCATCGAGCAACATAAGAATACATCAACAAAAAGGACGCTGACGCTGCAGGTTTTCCTCTAGGTCACCAGATCAAGAGGTGGAGGGCACAAGGGGAAGCTCCTCTTTCAATTAGTTTTTGTTCGGGGACCATAGCTGCTACGGTTCCAGTGATATCACCCGTGAAATTTGAGGTCACGAAAGTACACTTTTAATCTTTGGTGTACATGTCTACCTTGGACATCAGTGTATACATGCAGACATCTACTTTGGGGAATGCTGCTATAGTCGCTAAAAATTCCCATTTTGCTAAATAGTCGGGACACCTCACATCCTCTAGTTCAACTGGCCTATCCACATATTCTCTCAATGAATCACAAAACACATTACTACTTCCATGTTTTAGTTCACTAATTTCCTCCTTTTTTCAACGAAATTGGTATCCAAGAAAGAAACTTGCCAGTGGTAGGTCACAGTTATTATTCTCAATGGCAATCCTAGGATATTTCATATTGTACATTAATATTCTAAATTTCATGACCCAATCATACCGTAGTCTGGTTAATAAGCGCATGCGCTTATCACTCGGTGGTAAGGAAACATGCGCCTATTAGACGATGTGCGCTTAATAGAGAGTGAAGTTTTGGCCCCGCCCACTGCCAGCACGTTCGAGCGCTCAATCATAAAGCTAGCAAGTTATGAACACAGCGATTCTTGGACTAAGCTCTGTAATAGTTCATGGGAGTATGGATCGGAAGACATCGCTGGAAGAAAACCGTGGAAAAGCGCCGATTTCTTTGGCGAGACTTGCTTCGGTCGAGGTCAAGAGTCTGAACCAGTCTCAGTGGAACATTGCAGTGTTGAGTGTTGAGTATAGCCAATCTCGTGCAGCTGGCTATCCGAAAATAGGTTAGTAAATTGGTTCTAGCCATGTGGAGCATGGAACACTCTTGATCGAACGATGACTATTACTGTCGTCTTTATTGGGCGCATGCGCTTATTAGGTAATGCTTAATAACAGCAAGGAAGCATGCGCTTTTTAAAAAAAATGCGCTTACTAAACATGTGTGCTTATTAACCAGTCTCTACGGTATGCAAAATTGGCCATACTTTGTCATGACGCCATCTAAGATCAGCATGCATCAATCTAATTTTTGCATACTGGTAATGAGTTACCACCTTAACTGAAGATGAGCGAACAGTCATGTCTACCAAATAGATGAAGATGTGAAACAATTTCATCTCAATTTTGGGATCTCTTAAGTTCATTTTGTATGACGTACTAAGGAGTTTCAAATCTTTATCACTAGCTATTCTCTACATCTACATCTTTGTACACCAGCATTATCCAAGTCATTTATCCCTTGAACCTGAGCATTTGCAATACCAGCTAGTGGATCAGCTTCTATGGTCATTTCTTCACATTGCCCAAGATCGGCAGAAAGCTGTTTACTGGATACTATTTCAATATCACCAGTTTTCATAGGAAGAGGAAATTCATGGTTGTTGCTGGAAAGTAAGCATAGAGTGTTTCAAACTGAGCCATAAATTGTTCATATAAGGGATTATTTTTCTTTAGCCAGTGAAAGGCTTTCAAAACGGCTTCTCTGTCATAGGCTACAGTTATGTCTCCAATGTGCTTATGAAACTGAAGTATCCCTGCCGTGTATGGGAGGTCATCTATGCCAAAATTCATCACATAGATTCTTATTGTGGGGTGGGGGGGGGGGGGGGTGGGCAGGCGGGCGGGTAGGGGGCGGATATGGGAGATTATCTATTCTCTAGGTAATGATGGAGCGGGGGTAGGAGCCGGGTTTATGGTTTATGGTTTATGGAATGCGGAGGGGGGCGTTAATATTGTGTAGATTTGCGGGGGGGGGGGGGGGGGAGGGGGGTGAATGTTAACATGTTATGAGCGGGAGGGTCGCGTGCATCCGCCAAATAGTGGGCGTGGTTCAATGCGGTTGGATGTTTCTATTTAATGCCCACTATTTAAAATGAACTGAAGATGAGCTCGTGGGCCATTGACACCCTAAGAAGGGTATCTGCTGAATTGTTTTCCCATCAAGATGGAAGACGTATCTCTCCTGACTTACCTGAATCTTGTATATTGTCCCTTGAATTAGTGTACAGGGAGTTGCTAATTCAGCAGTCCTTAAATAATTTGGATGGTAATGGTGACCAGGCGTGTGAGCTGGTAAGACAAGCACTCGTAACACTTCAAGATATCGATCATTTGCATTTGGCACAATCCGAACCTTCTGCTCCTGCAGTTACACATGGTGGTGTTGGCAGACCTCGCTTTGAAATTCCAAGGGAACAGCTGCTCTTTTTGATTGAATCAAAATTTACTGTTCCACAGATTTCAGATATGATTGTTGTATCTGTTGTAACTATTCATCAACGACTCTCTGAATAAAATCTGTCGATTCACTCCACCTATACGGATTTGACTGATGGTGAATTAGATTCCATTGTGTCTGATATCCACAAGGAGTTTCCTATGTGTGGGAATAAACAAATGAGTGGTCACCTAATCTCTCCGGGCATTTGTGTTCAACAACATAGAATATGATAGTCTATGCATCAGGTTGACCCAGAGGGGACTATGGCAAGACGTCTGAATGTCGTTCATCGTAGATACTACAGTCTACAGTGTGCCTGCTCCTAGGTCACTGTATCACATCGATGGCAACCATAAACTCATTTGGTATATCTAATTTGGGGTCCCACTTTGTTTCTCATCAGCCCCTGCACAGATTTAGGCCATGCAAATGTACCACATCATGAATTAAATGGTCTGCGTAATTATATACCAGCCAGCTCAATTACAACATTTTTTACTGTTCACACAGTAACTAAATAATACAATGGTATTATTGGGTTGAAACCATTATACTGATGAGAAAACCTGAATCAACTAATTGGGGCCTTGCTTATGACTGCTAAACCTAATTTCCTAGTTTAAGTGAACCTAATCTAACCTAACCTAACCCTAACCTAACCTAACCCTAACCTGAGCCTAATTTCCTAGTTTAAGTGAACAGTGATTCAGCAAAATTATTGTTGACCCAGTACCACAATAGTGTGAGAATGCTATCACTTGGCCAGCAAATATTTAGGAATATAAATTTAATATGCATGTTGAAAGCAAATTCCATGTCTGAATGATTAATTATCTAGATGGAAATTTGTCGTTCATGGATGCATTGACGGCTATAGCCGAAGAATAATCTACTTACACTGTGCGTGTAATAATAGAGCTGACAGTTTTACACCTTTTTCTGGAAGGTGTAAGGAAACATGGACTACCACAACGAGTAAGAGGAAACAGAGGGGATGAGAATGTTGCGATTGCCAGATTCATGTTGGAGCACCCTCTTAGAGGTGTTGGCCGTGGAAGCTTTATATCTGGGAAAAGTGTGCACAATCAGCAAATTGAGCGATTATGGCGCGACCTGTTTCACCAGTGCAATATTCTGTATTACAAGCTCTTCTACTTTATGGAAGATTTGCAGATTCTTGACGTAAGTGTTGATACTCAACTACCGTATTCGCTCGATCAGACGCCGCTCTCGAATAGTCGCCGCACCTCCGGAAGTGTTGAACGAAATAGTGGCCGCTCTCTAATAGTAGCCGCGCCACGCCTACTATTCGAGTATACCATGCAGCACGTGGACATATGCATGCCTCGCAACTCGTTTTCGATGGCAGGTACACGATAAACAGTCTAGAACAAGTTCTAACCTTCTTCTGCATCAGCAAAGGGGCCAGAATCTCCTAGATCAGCGGTATCAATCGACCGTTTCTTTAAGGATTGCCTCTCCAGCAGCTACTGGTATTAATAAACGCCGCTCTCGAATAGTCGCCGCTCTTGAATAAACAAGGGCGGAGAGCAGGTAGCAAAAGTGGGGGGGCTCAGACCTTTGACTGTGTACTGGGACAACCATTAGGCTGCGGGCATATGCCCACAGCCCACCTAGGGGGGTCTGGGGGCATGCTCCCCCAGAAAATTTGGAAATTTCGACTCTCTGAGAGCATTTCTGATGCAATCTGGCACCAGTTTTTGGACTGATTTTAGTAGCAGTTTTTACTTTAGCACTCTTTGCAAACAGCTAGAATTATGACAACTATGTTGCTGTAATTATGTAGTATGGGCATGTGATAAAATGGGGGGGGGGGGGGGGGGGGGGGGAGGGGGCTCAGCCCCCCCCCCCTGTTTCCAAAGTGGGGGGGGCTGAAGCCCCCCCTGCCCCCCCCTATTTCTCCGCCCGTGATAAACGCCACACAAACTCGGGCGGAGAAATAAATAGTAGCCGCGGCGTTTGATCAAGCGAATACAGTATTTGCTCTTGAGTATGTATTTCTACCACGCATCAATTCAAGTCTCGAGAAGTTTATGTTTGCTTGGAATAATCACCCTCTATCCTCTGAGGGCAACTTGACTCCAAACCAATTATGGACTGTTGGTTTGGTACAAAATAACGAAGATCCATTTATGGTTGAAGTATGTTTAAATATAGGTGGATGTGTTTTCAGTGTAACATTGCTATATTCTTGTAGGATCATCATCTGTATGGTGTGGACTGGGAAGGACCATTGTCATTAGATGATGATGAAGGCACTGTTGTAGTACCCGAGTGTGTCTGTCCCCTTGCAGAAGACCAATTGGATGAACTACGTACTATTATGTCCCCCTCAAGTTCCATCTCCAACTATGGTATTGATCTATACCAGTCAGTGCTGCAATGTATTATTGCTCAGCAACATCATCACATGGCAAGACTTCATGTAATTTATTACATCATAATAATATTGTACATTGAATTAGCCAGATTGTCATTGACTAGTTTCATAAATGCATTATCATTAATATTATTTGTAAGTAATTGATTCCACATCCCTTGCCTAATAACTCCTGTGTATTATAGTAAATAGAGTACTAGTTATGAATGTGACAAAACCAGCTGTATAATATTATTGAAGCCCCAATTGTAATAATACTAAGTATTCAATAATAGGTAAGAGTAAGAGTCACTTGGGAGGTATGAGTGCAAAGGTGAAAGGTTGATCGCAAAGTGTGCAAGATCTATCGGATTATTAATCGTCACGTCACAAACAGTAATAATAAAATTTAATATATCGTACGCGAACATTAGTCCAATATATGTACACATTTAATTATCGCGCATTATATTATGCAATTACGTATGCACTGTAGAGGGGAGCGCGCACACGTACACGTACGTAGCGCAGGCGCGCGGACGGATATAAACTTGAATCTCGAGTTTGATAGACGCCGTGCTTCGAGACGGAAACGCTGATCATGAATTTAGAGCGCATCGACAACGTGACCGTTTATAGTGCAGCGTTGACCACCAAAATCACGCACATACAAAATATTGTTCGTGGAACGCTATCTGCGATGTATTCACCTTGCACATCTCTGACTGTTACGTGTGACCATATTATAGACGACTTAAGGCGTGAACGTTTATCTCATTAAAAGGTGTGAATCCGGCGCACTATATCACACGTATGCATACGCCCACTGGTGGTCAAAAATACTCTATGGGTATGGGAAGAAATGCTCTAAACATAAAATAGCAAGGACTCTTGCCATTCAAGCGAGGACTCTTGCCATTCATCTATCGCCACAATTAGTTGCCGATCTTATCGCACTCGGGCTCTAGGGTGCTGCTCGATTTTTATCGCATTGTATAAGACGACTTAAGGCGTGACCGTTTAGCCCATTAACGAGGTATTATACTATAGCGATAAGTGACAAGGAACCGACGTATAAGGAACCATGTCGCGATCGCATTCAGCAATAACCGGTGGGCGTGGCATGTACGTGTTAGCTAGCGCCTCGCGCTATAGCGCGGCCGCGGGTGGAGAGGGTACCAGCCGGCCGGGAACGCTGAACGATTTCTACATATTGAACTATGACGACCTCTACCCTAACGGAATTAAGCTCTTGCAACCTCCTTTCAGTAAAAAATATCGTGTGATATTCCTTCGTGCTCTATTGCAGGAAAATAAGTATAGATATCACACACTCTTCATCTCCATCCTAGCTGTCACCCTAGTGATCGGACGTCGACAATATTAGTAATATTACGGAGGTAAGGATCGTATTCGAGTGTAAATCTTTCAACCTACGCTTGTATGTGTGTGTGTGTGCGTGTGTGTTTGTGTCTCCCTCCCTCCTCTCTCACTACTGAATAGCTGCTGGAAAGAAAGAAGAAACTACAAGTCTTCAGATGCTAAGGGAATTTCCTTGTAAGAATCAGCATGCAATGTGGAAGCAATAATTATTAGGTCTAAGAGTTGGTTGTGAGCAAGCCTATTAACGGGTATTGGGTTATCAAGTCAATAACCTATTTAAACTCCTTTATCAGTGTGTATTAATTTTGATCATAGCTATATCATACTAGTCTCGTGCCCAGCCCCCTTCATGCGCTCGAGAAAGGGTCTAGTCAAAAGGGTCGCACTTCCTTGTCCTCAAGATACGTATGTTGCGGCCCAATCAGGTCACAGAACCATAGTCACATGACATTAGTGGAATGTAATTATGCGTGGTCCGTACGTACACGTGTGCGCTTGGTATTGCACACGGTACGGAAGTGGCGGTTAGCTTCTATTTTACGCACACCGGAATTGTCAATTACTGCATTCCAGCCGGACGCGTTAGTGTGACCCTTTTGACCAGACCCTTTCTCGCGCGTGCATGAAGGGGGCTGGGCACGAGACTAATATCGTACTGTGATTCGATTGGTCTGGAGGAGGTATTTATTTCTCAAAGATACGTGTACCTACAAAATTCATAGCTTGAAGCTTGACACCGGTACCAAGCTTGGCTCTTGTACTATAATATCTTGCCTGTCAATAGTCTGGTGGTACATGTAGATTCGACGTTCAAACCCCGTCGCCATTATGCTTAGTAGCAGCTGCTGTTGGTCAGCTACAGTGAGCGATGTGGTTTAAAGTTTGTGCCGCATCTACACATGCACACTGTACTGACGGGGACATGCAGTTAGGGAGATAATCATGAGTAAGTGACCCCATGAAATATTAACGTTTCCTAGGGTTGATGGTCATGAAAATATCATGATATACCGTATTTATTCGAATAGTAGCCGCGGCTACTATTAATTTCAGCCTTGCTGGAGTGCGGCTACTAATCAAAGGCGGCCTTTATTCGAGGACGGCTTTTATTTATTTCGGAGGGATACCTTTGCGCCGATCCGGTGGTATCTTGTTGTGATAGACTAGTTTTTCAGGACTGCTTTTCAAATAGACGAGTTATTATGATTGAAAAACAGCAGCAGAACCAAGCCAGGGACGTCTTCTGTCATGCTTTTGCCTCGAGCTGATGGTCGTTTATGGCGTGCAAACGTGGCCACACACACTTTATTGTGTTCACGCATGCGTGCAGCTACTATTTCTTTGGTGGACCTCCAGGTGCGGCTACTATTCGGGGTGCGGCTTCTATTCGAATAAATACGGTATGCATGATATGAACATGAAATTATTCATGTGAATTTCATAGGGATTTCATACAAATTAGTATGCTAATCCAACCCATTTATTCCTTGATTAACCCTCGGCGCATGCGCGAGGGTTACTGTAGTTGGTTTGTTTGTCTGTCTGTCTGTCTATCTGTTACCATGCTAGCTGCTACATACCTGTTTGCGAGTCCAATTTTCGGTGTTGTAAGGTTCCTTATGGCATTCCAAACGCATGATTTGTGTGGATTTCTTTGAAAACGCTTTGTTCGCCAGTTTTGGCGTCATTTGAGCTTCTTGACTTTGCCCGAGCTAGCGATGAGCATGACTTAACGTATAAATAGGTTGCGTGCTATATACGGTATGTATGCCTATTTCACTCAGCCCATGCGCGGTTGCATCAATCCCTCCGCCAGTCCACTGGCGAGCTTTTGACGATCGTGGGATGACAGTGGCTTCTTTTCAACTCTGAGGCTTAGCTGCCTGTATTCTTGTGGTACCCTTGGAGTCTCTGGCTTGTATGCATGCATGGCACTAAATTTTAATACAGTGCTTGAACCCAAGTGAGTTGCGATAGTATTGGACATGCAATATTTCTCAGTGTACTTCAGTCTTGTGCCAAGGCCCAAGAATTGGAGGTTAGGCTACAGTTGAGTTGATGTCGATACCGCAGTGTGGAGTTCGATACAACACACTAGGGTTGTTGCTGGTATGTGAGCCATTGAACCTTGAATAACACTGCTGTGCAAGTATAACATTAGCCTCATCCCTGTCTCGCCCCAGCTCCAGCCCTTTAGCTACCCCTTTTCTGCATGCAACTGTTGAAGCATGTAGTTAATGCCATGCAACGCGCCGAGGGTTTTGCGCTCGAGAGAGCTCTAGTTTTCTGTTGCATCTGCATGTAATAGTAAGGAACCATACTAGGAACCATTGCCATTTTTATAAACTTCTTGCAACCAATATTAAATTCTTTGCACTAGATTTATCTAGACAATGGTGTGAATGAACTGGCATTCTGGAGATGCATGTAAGAATCATATTTACAAATACTTTTCTCTGTGATATGAAACTCATTGTGTGTCTATCTCATTTTCTCTATCAGTCATTTTTAACTTTATACCTTTTTTTCTCATTTCCATAATTATGCTAAATTAAATCCGACCCATTTTATTCCTTTATTTTCTGTCGCATCTGCATGTAATAGTAAGGAACCATACTAGGAACCATTGCCATTTTTACACTTCTTGCAACTAATATTAAATTCTTTGCACTACATGTAGGTTGATCGTTTCTTGCGTGGAGATCTACTGTAACTTACTGAGAAAATACGTGCATTTCTTTGTCTCATTGTAAGGGACCATTCAAGGAACTATCGTTCTACTATCCATAGGTAAGGATCAGACTACATGTGTATATCATACCTCGATCTCTCTTGTCTCTCTCTCTTTCTCTCTCTCTCTCTCTCTCTCTCTCTCTCTCTCTCCCTCTCTCTCTCTGTCCCTCTCTCTCTCTCTCTCGCTCGCTCTCTCTCTCTCTCATGCTTCAGTTGTACTCATACTTCGTACCTATTTCCTTTATTCGCTTTAGATTCCTCTCTGTGCTTCTTATCTTGCCCCTAAGGAACCACATGATGTATCATCATCTGCGTGCAGGAGTGTGATGTCATCGATAGTGACAATAGTGTGAATGAACTGGCATTCTGGAGATGCATGTAAGAATCATATTTACAAATACTTTTCTCCGTGAGATGAAACTCATTGTGTCTATCTCATTTTCTCTATCAGTCATTTTTAGCTTTATACCTTTTTTCTCATTTCCATAATTATGCTAAATTAAATCTGACCCATTTTATTCCTTGATTTTCTGTCGCATCTGCATGTAATAGTAAGGAACCATACTAGGAACCATTGCCATATTTACACTTCTTGCAACTAATATTAAATTCTTTGCACTACATGTAGGTTGATCGTTTCTTGCGTGGAGATCTACTGTAACTTACTGAGAACATACGTGCATTTCTTTGTCTCATTGTAAGGGACCATTCAAGGAACTATCGTTCTACTATCCATAGGTAAGGATCAGACTACATGTGTATATCATACCTCGATCTCTCTTGTCTCTCTCTCTCTCCCTTATTTTTTTTTAACAACCTCAACATTAATAATTTGAGGGTTTGTACACCAGAGGAAGTGCCAAAATACATACATATCTATTGTATGGCACACAAACAATGCCTCCTAGTACAAAAACTTGTAGGATGATAATTGGAGTATAATGCAGTAAAAATTATAGTATGTATTATTATAAAGGGTGGAGAAAGGGAGTTAGTTATTATTAATGACATTTCTGCCGATCCAGATTTGAAATGATCCCCTGATAGCTGCCTCTGATACCGATAACATTAGGTCCATTAGCTCTCATCTAATGCCATGCACATGCATGTAACCCCCACCGCATGCATTCACAGTTAACTCTCAATGATTGGGTAATCATGGCAATGGAGTGCTGCCGAGCTGGCGATAGTTAGTATACAACAATGCTATGCAATGACAGAAATAGGCTGTCCGAAATTTGATATGACCAGCCGTATAACAACCATGAATACACAATTTGATATGATGATGACTAGTACTGCTTTTATTTAGGGTATGGCATCCATGATGTCATACCCACGGGGAAAAAACCTCAGACACATAAAAAACCTCTTTGAGGAAAAACTGTCAGTGAGGAGAAAAAAACCGTTAGCTATGTAAGGCTCTGTATGCAGTGGCTCTGACTTGTATAGCCCTCGATATCTGATTTGCTGCGAGGCTTCTTATGGTATCAGAGATATGCTCGCCACCTGAGGAGACAGCTTACAGGGAAAGAAGATAATATACAATATTATTATGATATTATAGTAAGAACAATGCTCAATACTAGATGGAAGTTTACCAGGGCTGGTTGAGGCTCTTAGTAGCTGAATTGCCGAGACTGCACTCGGATAGCCCGCCAGCCATTTAAATACCCAACCAACCAGATTGCATGCACATGCCTACCACGTATACGTGCGCCAATAGTCTGTCCCCAGCAGCGCATGCGCATTGGATGCAATCCATGAGAGCTAATTTTCTTTCTAATTCGCATGCTCAAACGATAGAAAATACATCTCTCATCTAATGCCATGCACATGCATGTAACCCCCACCGCATGTATTCACAGTTAACTCTCAATGATTGGGTAATCATGGCAATGGAGGCAACAAAGAAAGTCTTGGGTAGCTGGCCATAGCTCAGCACTCACTTGAATTGACTGCTATAGTCGATACTTATTGACCTCTGAGTGGTCTATAGCCCGATTGCTTTTGAGACTTGCAGTCTGCTGGTAAGGGAATCCTCGACATATCCATCTTTAGCGTTTTCGCTGCGCCAGCGCCCGTGACGCTTAAACATACGATCGGGTACACCCACATTAGCAGCTGCTGAAGCCCCACTGGCTCTGAGGCTGTGTAGCCCGTACTACCTTTTATCGAGGCCAATAGCTCCAAATTTTTCAAGGACTGCCTCACGGACTGTAGTGTAACTCAGGCCTCCTTTGTCTCTTAATCTAGTCCCATTCTTAGTGTTGATAATCCCTCTAAAAAGGAAAGAGTCGGTGCCATCACAGGTGATATTGGCCATGCTCATGTATCTCTAACATTGCAACCGGACACAATTCAGTACTGGTACGAGCAACTATTACACGTGCTCCTTGCCTCAGCTGATCTGTCTTGCTCGACTCGATGAATAATTCCATGTGGTCACTGTAGATGGTGATATCGCATAACTTCAGCTTGGATAGTTCGTCGAATCGGAGAAATGCAGCAAACCCAAGGAGACAGACTGTTAGAGCCCTCACATCCGCAAGACTGGCATCTTTAGACCCGAATCTCTGCACCAATAGTGTCAGATGCTCCGTTGTTATTGGCTCTTTCTTAGTGGTTTTGTGCGCCAAAAGCCTTTTTGCTCCCGCCAACACTTGCACTACAATTGGATGATCTGTGATGTCTTCTACTGTAGCCATCCTATGCACCCAAGACAGGGCATTGACTGCCTCTTTGAGTGGCGCTGCAGTTCTTGCAGTCTGTGCCAGGTAGCTCAGATACAGAGCAACATGTATAGGCTTAGCTGGCAGGGTCGGGACTTCCTGACGGCTAGCTGCCCACTTCTTCCACCTACCAAAAGCGCCACTGTACTTCTTTATTGTGGCCGGGGCTTTCCCGTGCAATACTAAGGAAGGCAGTGAGCAGCCAGATCCTTTAGGCTGGGGTCTTCAATGCTCTCGAGATCTACCCAGGCACCATGAGCAAATACATCTGCAATAAAGTAGTATGCCATGTTCTACACAACGCCTGCAATAATTATACATGTACGTACCAGAATATTATTATAATATTATTATTAATTTTACTAAGTGGAATTTAGTTCAGTTAGCTACCTAAAGTACGTGTATAATACAATTCTACGATGCTCACCGAGAGCACTCACTGCCCACCGAGGGCATGCGTACTAAGAGGCACAAAAAAGCCCCCCAAGCCACTGCTTATAATATTATTGCCATGCCGTCTGACAGCCAATATGTTGCCTAACAAGGCATACACACCCCCACAGGGATTATATATATCCTTGCCCACCGAGGGCCAACATAATGCCTACGAAGGTATATTACCCAACTATGGGTAACTTTAACAATCTTGCCCACCGAGGGCCAACAGCACAAAGGCATGATACCCACCTCCTGGGGTATAATATTATTATTGTTTCTGCATAACACCGACCATAACTTGCTCACACATGCTTTACTCCTGAATCAACAATCAGTATAATGAGCAGTATATATAATCAAATATTATGATAGGGCTTACATGGCAGATATTATTTATTATGCTATCATGATAGCATAATGCCAGCACAGATAGGACAATTACCACCAATAGCTAGACAGAATCCACAGTTATATAGCCTGGGAGGCTGAGAGAAATCAAAATAAACAACTAACAGCAAGGAGTCATCAGTTAGGGAATCGCCAAGGTTGCCACCTCTAATGCCAGGCCGAAGCAGACCAGAGTAGACCGGTTGTAGAAACCAGGCATAGATGAATGGAGCTAAGTGAATACCGTCTGGGCATAGCAGTGGCCAGAATACAGCTGTTAAAGACTTATTGGTAATGATCGTTATTCCTAAAAATCATTTGTGCTAAAGCTGTGATGTTTAAAATTTTCTGTATGTATAATTAGAACGAGTCATGAAATTTTTGAACACTTGGTAGTTTTGCATGCTGAGTGAATCTGTTTGCATCCAAGTAGGAAATCACATAAACATTGGTCCTTCGAGCCGGATAAGTTGTTGAACCATTTCGCTACCTCATTTCTCTACTTGGCACCCTCGTTCTCGTTATTTGTCGACCTCGTGGTGGCTCCATTTGCGGTGAGCTCTAATTGGAAATCGAAAAATGGCTGAAGATCTCAACTTTCATAAAAAGAGAAGAAGAGTAACACGCTCATCCTTGACTAAGTTGAGCACAAAGGTAACTGAGCTAGAAGCTAACAGATCAAGCCCCGACGCGCTCTACAATGCGCAAAATGTAGCATCTAAATTGAAGACACTTGATGCAGAGTTCAGGGACCATCAACTGAAGATCATGGACCTTACCACTACTGAAGAAGCTCTCACTGAAGAGCAACAAGCCCTTGATGACCACGAAGATATCATAAGCGAGCTGAGCATTCGTGTTCAGCGACTGATTGCGTTTGTGACCCCCTCAGCCTCTTCAGATGCTCTAAAGCTATCTACCAAGCGGCTGACTCTTTTACAAGGAAAATTAAAAGACATCGACACGGCAGTGAAAGGTATGGATGATGACGAGGATAACATCTGTGCTCTCGAAGAATACAGAGACCAAATCGCTGGGCTCAAAGGTGAATTGAGTGAAATAAAGACCGCAATCCTAGGCTCTGATGCAGGAACTGATGATCCCGTCATGAACGCACAAGCTGAAGTGGATAAACTAGCCTTTGAATGTCTGCTAGCCATCAAGAAACGCCTCCGTTCAAGCACGGTTGCTCATCCAGCCACCAGTTCCGAGACATCAGCGACAAAACTTCCGAAACTTGAAGTACCTGTGTTCCACGGAGACATTCTGCAGTGGAAAAGCTACTGGGAGCAATTCTCTGTTTCCGTTCATGATCGCTTGAATCTCACCAAAGCAGAGAAGCTGGTGTACCTGCAAAACTCCATCAAGGATAAAACCGCTAAGGGTCTCATCGAAGGTCTCACAAGATCCAGTGAGCACTATGACGAAGCAGTTAAATGCCTCCTATCCCGATATGATCGACCTCGCGTGATTCACCAGGCGCACGTTCGCCGTATCGTTGATGCTCCGCCGTTGAAGGAGGGTACTGGCAAGGAGATCCGTCAGCTTCATGACCTTGTAGTGCAGCATCTCAGGGCACTCAAGGCATTGGGCCATGAGCCCTCAAAGCCCTTCATCACTTCACTCTTAGAGATGAAGCTGGATTCCACGACCATGTTTGAGTGGCAACGACACAGTCAGGAACACTCGGACGTACCTGATTACCAGATTCTCCTTGATTTCCTCAATTTGCGTGCACAAGCTGCTGAAGCCTCCTCCGATAAGAAACGACCCACTCGTGAACCCAGCAAACCTACTCGGCAAGTAACATCACTCGTATCTAATGCCACGCCCACAGACAGCAATTGCTTGTCGTGCAAGAATGAAAGGCACCCCCTCTACTCATGCTCCAAGTTTCGCTCCTTACCTCACGCTGACAAGGTTGACTTACTGAAGTCAAACAACCATTGCCTGAACTGCTTGCGTCCAGGGCACTTTGTGAAGAAGTGTAAATCTCTAAATCGCTGTAAGCATTGTCAAAGACCTCACCACACCTTACTGCACAAGGATGTCAGGGACGAGAGCAGTACGACACCTGTCCCAAACACAAGTCCGATTCCACCACAATCGAATTCCACGGTAGTACCCGCTAATCATGCATCCATCAGCTCTAATATGTTGCTAATGACATGTCGAGTCGCAGTCGAAACACCACAAGGGGCAGTGAATGCTCGAGCACTGTTAGACACGGGATCTTCCGCCTCATTCGTCTCTGAGCGTTTGGCTCAATCTCTTCGTTTGCATCGACACACCCAGAACGCAAGAATCTGTGGCATCGCAGGTCTCCCACACAGCGATGGCAAACAGTCTATCGCCAGATTCGCGATCCTCTCCACTGTTTCTCCGTCTAAGAGGTTCAACATCAATGCCATTATCGTACCGCAAGTGACCTGTGACTTGCCAGTACTCCCGATCACCCCCAACCAAGATTGGAAACACTTGGAAGACATCCAGCTCGCTGACCCCGATTATGCCAAGCCCGGCAAGGTTGATATTCTACTTGGTGTTGAGACCTTTGTGGAGGCAATACGCCATGGCCGGCGGTCGGGATCTCACAATTCCCCTACCGCTTTGGAGACAGAATTCGGATGGGTCCTAGCTGGTAGTACGGGTGGCAACACACAAAGCAGAACCGTTGCTTCTCACCACGTATCTGTCCTTACAGGAGATGACATACTTCGACAATTTTGGGAGGTGGAGGAGAAGACGGTGGCCAATAGCACTCTCACTCTGGAGGAGCGCTCTGTCTTGGATCATTTCCAGTCCGCACATTCTCGTACCCCTGAGGGTAGGTTTGTTGTACCGCTTCCCAAACGGCCCATGACAGTCAAGTTGGGTGAATCCCGAGCCCAAGCAGTTCGTCGATTCTTGTCATTCGAGAAGTCTCTACATACAAGGCGTCAATTTCACGAAGTAGAGGAAGTCATCGAAGAGTACTTCATCAAGCGTCATGCAGAAGAAGTACCACTCACAGATTTGGAAAAACCACCAGAAGAAGTGTTTTATCTACCAATACACATTGTTCGCAAGGAGACAAGTACAACCACTAAAGTTCGTGCAGTTTTCGATGCCTCGGCTAAAACCTCTACAGGAATTTCTCTCAATGATATCCTATTGGTCGGACCAACGGTTCACCCCCCACTACTCGACGTCTTAATCCGTTTCCGATTTCACCGTGTTGCACTCGTCGCTGATATCAGTCGCATGTACAGAGCTGTACAACTCTCTGAGTCTGACAAAGATCTCCATCGATTCGTTTGGCGCAAGGATCCTAAGTCTCCCCTCAAGGATTTTCGAATGACGCGTATCACTTTCGGTGTATCATCATCCTCCTTCATCGCTAATATGTGCATCAAGCAAAATGCACTGGACCTCGCGGCTGAATATCCAAACGCTGCCGAGGAGATTGGAAAGTCATTCTATGTAGATGATTGTCTGACTGGATCAGACTCCAGCGAAAGAGCTGTTGCATTGCAGAAGGAGTTGCAAGAGCTATTAGGAAGAGGTGGATTCTTGCTTCGCAAGTGGAATTCGAGTGAGCCAGCTGTCATGACATCCATTGCTTCAGAGTTGAAAGACGCTCAATCCACCCTCCCGATCTCAAGTCCTGACAATTACACCAAGACACTCGGATTAGAGTGGAATTCCACATCTGATCAATTTCGGCTCACTGTGTCAGAACTACCACCGACTGAAGGCTTAACCAAGAGATTGCTCGTCTCTGATGTCGCCAAGACCTTTGACGTCTTAGGCTGGTACTCGCCCACAATCATAAAAGCAAAAATTCTTCTCCAGATGCTTTGGTCAGAGAAAATTGGCTGGGACGACCCAGTACCGGAAGCCATAATCGAGCAGTGGTCGCAGTGGAGGAAGCAATTGCCCCTACTTTCAAATCATTGTATACCAAGATGCTATTTTCCCAAGGATACTACTGTCATGTCAGTACAATTGCATGGCTTTTCAGATGCTTCTGAGAAAGCTTACTCAGGAGTTGTGTACCTCCGGATGGAAGACTCGAGCGGTACAGTACACACGTCATTGGTGATGTCAAAAACCAGAGTTGCACCGATCAAGAGACAAACCATCCCACGTCTTGAGCTGTGCGGAGCACTCGTTTTAGCACAATTGCTGTCTCACTGCAAGGATGTTCTGAAGATACCAATGCAATCTATTTTTGCTTGGACGGACTCTACCATCGTGCTCAGCTGGTTGCAAGGCAATCCTCGCCGCTTCAAGGTGTATGTGGGCAACCGAGTCGCACAGATTATGGATCTAACCTCACCTGATTGTTGGAGCCATGTCGTTAGTTCAGAAAATCCAGCTGATTGTGCGTCTCGTGGTATCTTCCCCTCCGAAATTCTTGAACACAACCTATGGTGGAATGGCCCTACTTGGCTCAAGCTCCCGAGATCCTACTGGCCTAAACAATTTGTCGCATCACCTGACCCCATCTCTGAAGAAATGTGCACAGTATCGTGTAATACCATTGTAACTACCGACCCCCTCATACCCTTTGACAGATTCGAGAGATTCCATCAATACAAACGAGTTATTGCCTGGGTTATTCGATTCATCGATAACTGCAGAGCCAGGAAGCAAAGGCGGAGACGGGATAATGGTCCAATCACTACCATGGAGTTAAATCGAGCTGAGATCTACTGGTTCTCGATCATGCAACGCTCGCACTTCTACGACGAAATCGAGTATATGAAACGCAACAAAGAAGCGAAAAATGGAAAAATCCCCATCTCATCATCTAACGTCATCTCTACTCTCAATCCGATTTTAGATGACGATGGCCTTCTTCGAGTTGGAGGGCGGCAGCAAAACGCTAAATTCACCTATAACAGTCGTCATCCCATCATATTGCACTCCAAGCATCCCCTCACAAAGCTCATGATACGATCTGAACATTTGCGTCTCCTCCATGGTGGACCATTGTTGGTATCTGCGTCTCTCTCCCGTAACTTCCACATAGTTGGTGGAAACCGAGCCATTCGTTCAATCACTCGCAGCTGTGTCACTTACAGACGTAGATCAGCTAAGCCAAAGCCACAGTTGATGGGGCAATTGCCCGCTGAAAGGATCACACCTGATGCTGTATTCAGTCAAGTTGGAGTGGATTACGCTGGTCCAGTATACCTGAAGCAAGGTTCAGTTCGTAAGCCAATCATAGTCAAGGCCTATATATGTGTCTTCGTTTCTTTATCAGTGAAGGCAGTTCATTTGGAACCAGTGTCTGACTTGACAACCGAGTCCTTCCTAGCCTGCTTGAGAAGATTTATCGCTAGGAGGGGTAAGCCTACACTAATGTGGAGTGATCACGGCACCAACTTCGTTGGAGCTAATCGTATTCTCAAGGAATTATTGGAATTTCAACACTCCCAGAAAACCAACGAAGTCATTTCCGATTTTTGTTCTAGCCAAGGTATTACCTGGCAGTTCATTCCTGAAAGGGCTCCTCACTTCGGAGGATTATGGGAGGCTGCAGTGAAGAGCCTCAAGACACACATGTCTCGAGTAGTTGGAAATGCCAAGCTAAACTTTGAAGAACTAACAACAGTGCTCTCACAGATCGAGGCATGCCTGAACAGTCGTCCACTTGGAACCATGCCACACAACGACGACGACGGCATTGAAGTACTCACTCCCGGACATTTCATCATCGGACGTCCCATGCAAGCTCTTCCAGATCATGCTCTCTCGTACAAACCCATGCCTATGTTACGCAGATGGTACCTTTGTGAAGCTCTGGTGAGACATTTTTGGAACAGGTGGAGCTCCGAGTATGTAACCAGTCTCAGAAAGTACTCGAAGTGGAAGCAACCGAGCAAGAACTTGCGTAAGGGAGATGTGGTGGTTCTTAGAGAAGATGGCATGGTCCCCACTCAATGGCCGATCGCAAGGATCGTGGAAACACACCAAGGAAAGGATGGGCTAGTGCGTGTGGTTACCTTGAAAACAAAGAATGGTGTATACACTAGACCCGCTACGAAAGTCGCTCTACTATTGTCATGCGAAGAACATGATTAACTGACTTAATGTGTAGTTGATTTGTACTCAAACTTTTGTAAGACACTAGGTCTTGGCCGGCGGTATGTTAAAGACTTATTGGTAATGATCGTTATTCCTAAAAATCATTTGTGCTAAAGCTGTGATGTTTAAAATTTTCTGTATGTATAATTAGAACGAGTCATGAAATTTTTGAACACTTGGTAGTTTTGCATGCTGAGTGAATCTGTTTGCATCCAAGTAGGAAATCACATAAACAACAGCGGACTTCCACATAGGCACCACTAAGGTGCCTTTAGCGTTACAGAGTTCTGCATGCCTCAATGCTCTACCAACAAGGTATAATGGTGGCACCAGCCAGCATACTTCATTTGCCCAATTAACTGTGAAGGTATCCACAGCCTCAGCACCTGGACACCAGAATCTACTATGGAACCGTGCTACTTGACTGTTATGTGAAGTTGCAAAACAATCAAGCGTGTGGGAGCCCCAAGATAAATTGACAAAATCAAAGAAATCAGTATCAATCATCCCATCGTCAAAATCTTGGATCCTACTGAGATAATCAGCTAACTCATTTTGGGATCTCGGAATCCATTCCATCTCCAATTTGATTCCATTCTGAAAATAGATCTCATAAATAGCCATAGCACCATCTTGCAAGTGTGGCTTTTTACTGCCCGACTGCACTATACGTGTCACATTCTGGTTATCTGTAAACCACTTCACGATATGGCCCCTCAACTTGGGAGCCAAGGAACACAACACCTGATAAACAGCCTTCAGTTCTCTCCAGGTGGAACTCAATTGGGCTTCATGCTGTGACCATGACCCCTGCACAAACTCTGACCCTACTTCCACAGAATACCCACCATAACCATAACCAGAATCACTTGCATCTGAGAATACTACCCGAGTAGCTCCGGACTTGAACCAAATAGGCTGACCATTTAAGGCAGCTACATTGCTCTGCCAGAAACGGAGTTCTTCCCTAGCATCCTCGGTGAGGGCAACCCAAACATTCCAGGAAAAATAACTATTGATTACAGCATACAGTGCCCTAGTACGCAGTCGAGCAATAGGACCCAAAGCCAAGCTCATGGACATTATCTGGCCAACGACACTAGCACTAGCAACAGCTCGTATGGGTACCCTATTAGGATGAGTGATACCAAGGGCGCTAACCTTTAGCCGCTCAATCTTTTCATCGGGAACATGGAAACATCCCAAAGCCAGATCTATGGTAAACCCAAGCCAATTCCCGGATGAAGTTTGGACTTGCTCAGATTGAGTACAAAACCCGCCTCTCCAAGATCCGCTTGGATGGCTGTGCTATGCTTCTCTGCTTCCTCTAAAGTAGAAGCAGCACAAATGCCATATTCGATATACACAATGACCCGTCTACCTTTGGACCGCCAGAACTTTACGAGTGGCCTGAGCAATTTTGTGAAAACATAGCAAGCTGTATATACTAAGGCCAAAGGGAAGGACTCGGAACATGAAAAATTGTCTACGCTGTCCAGGCCCATTCCACGAGAAACCAAGATACGGCCAACAATCCTGATTAATGTCGACATGATGGTATCCTGACTTCAAATCAAATGTAATCATAAAGTCACTCTTCTGAGATAGTGATGGGATAACATTTGTGACCGGATTTGGGAAAACCCTCCGTAACGAATTTTTTCTGAAAATCAAGTTTGATGTATGGTTGATAAGCTCTACCATAGAGCTAACCCGCGTTCAAGTTTTAGGCCGATCGCGCGCTTCGTTGTGGAGATACAGCACTTTGTTTGCGATCGCGCCACACCCCCAATAATCGAGAAATTACGGTCTAAAGGCGTTGCTATGCACGCGTATGGCGTTTCCGCATACTACGCGTGACCCGGAAATCAATTAAATGGACCTGGGCGGAGCCGTTCAAAATGAACGTAAAGATCGAGCAAGAGTTGAATTTCGTTGTTGATAACGACAGCCGATTGTTCTTAGATGCCCAAGAAGCTAAAAAGGTGAGCGAACGTACAGTAGATCGATGAATCTAGCTGTATCTAGGTAGAGAATTCTAATTACCGCCCATAGCAACGGGCTCCGTGTACGGTGGCTATGCCGACTAGGTGGGTCAAAATGAAGGCTTATTTCGCCTTCGTATAGCACGACTAGCCTCCGTAGAAGACGGCAACAGTCAGAAGAAGGGTTGTTCCACATGTATATGATAAAATCTGGACTTTGACAAATTTCTACCTGAGCTACTAAAAACGCGCATTGCGCGACTTGCGCGCGGATCCCTTACGGAGGGTTTTCCCAAATCCGGTCACATTTAGGCCCTCGTATTTGAACTTGTACCGGACCAAGTACTGATTTACATAGTGAAGATCAATGACAAGCCTCTGTTTCCCCTTAGCATTGGTTGCAACCTGGAGGGGACTACATACCAAAGGACATTCATCACACTCTACTACACACCTGGCAAGCAGAAGCTCTCGAATGGAATCAGACACAAAGGCCGCATTATCTAGGGCAGAACGGTGATTCTGCATGCATACAGGTGGAGGTAACCTAATAAAGGGGAGTCGGTACCCGGAATGGATAATTCCTAGCACAAACTCAGACGCCTGCAACTTTTCCTCCCAGAATTTCAGACACTTCTTAAGCCTTCCTTGGACTGAAACAGGGGCTTGAACTAACTCAGCTGCACAAGACTGAGGGAGGGCATTCACTAAATCTGCTTGAGATGCTAAACCAGCTCCCACATTTGCCGTAAAATAGGGAGGGGCTAGAGAATGAGGATCCATGTCCATAAACCAGACATAGGCACCAACATCTGAAATCAAGTAATACATTCTATGATAGCCATCCATATAATATAATGATGTAAGCATCTTTTATACTACCAGTTAGCTATAGATCTACCAACAGGGAAAATGAATCAGGTGCCAGGGAACTTTGATATTAACAAACAAATCAGGAAGCACAATAACCCGACATGCATGACCATGCAAATAAACACAACCAGACAGACTCTAATACAGCAGGCACGTCGACTCATTAATTAGCCTAACATGACCCATCATGAACATCAAGTAAATCAGAAAATAGAAGCAAGTATGACAAATCTAATACTGCAGTCCAGCACAACAATTATTAATAGCTACATCATCCAGTTCTACCTGCTCACACCACCCGGAACTTTACCAACCAACTTCAGACAGTATTTCCTATAGTGGCCTGGCATGCCACACTCAAAACAAGGGCCAATCGCTGATGGGTTCACCCCGGCTTGGGTCTGGTTTCTGTTGAAACCATGCTGCGGAGGAGCAGCCACAGCAGAGTACATATTATTGGCAGGCTGAGGGATAAACTGACTGGCCCCTGCGGCCAAACCACCAGGAATATTTCTGGGCCCTTGAAAATTCCATGGATTCCGCCTAGGAAAATTCTTCCTGGCTGACCCTCTGCCCCCTCTCTGAGCAGACTTCAACTTCTTCCCTGCACGAGCATCCGCCCGCAACAATCGCTTCTCATCGTCCTCATTATCAGCCAACTCGTCCTCAACATACTCGTCCACCGTGGCCCACCCATTTTCAGACCTGTCCGCTATTCTTATGTGCTTCTAACGTTCATTAATTAACTTCTCACCTTCCTCCAACAGTTGCTTGGCCTTCTCCACTGCCACACGCTGTTCATCCAAGGCGGAGCGAGCCTCCGAAAGCTTAAGCCGCACCTCTTCGTTGTGATGGAATTGCTTTTCGTGTCCCTTTTTCCCGAATGATGGAATTTTCTCAAGCTTAATTTTCTTGACCAACTTCTCATTAGCTGCCTCTCTCTCAGTGGATAGCTCCCGCTTCATCACCGCCAGCTCATCCTTCATTCCCTGCTGCATTGCCACCATCAACGTCGCCATTTGAGCGTCGGAAATTCCCGACGAGGAAGGCGGAGCACCATTACCAGTGGCCATAACGGAGCGAGGAAAGACGAAGTGGACGAGTTCACCAGGGCTGGTTGAGGCTCTTAGCAGCTGAATTGCCGAGACTGCACTCGGATAGCCCGCCAGCCATTTAAATACCCAACCAACCAGATTGCATGCACATGCCTACCACGCATACGTGCGCCAATAGTCTGTCCCCGGCAGCGCATGCGCATCGGATGCAATCCATGAGAGCAATTTTCTTTCTAATTCGCATGCTCAAACGATAGAAAATACATTTCTTTCTTCGTAAGTATGGCATTAAGGTGGTAGAAACTCTCCTGGTTGACGAAACCTCTTGATCCTACTTCCATGGTGATAAGATCGACCACAAATCCCTTCTCTTCTATCTCTTCAACTAATTCCATATACTTCTCCTCTTTTCTTAGCTGGGCATCCTTGAAGTTTGTCTCAAAGCATACTGTCAGCTCCACTATTGTGGCCGACATCGTTAGATTACTACAGGCTACCAGGTCGGGACGTAGGTCAGAAAGGGCCAGGCTTGATGGGAGATGGTATTGGTCACTATTGGGTAAATCCGCCAGGACTGTGACATCCTCTGGAACTTGATTCTGGACGAAACTGGAGATGATCTGTAGGATTTTATCATGCCTATTGTTGTACCTGCGCAGATTTAATGCTACTTTGCAATTACTCAAAATGTGGCAAAGTGTTTGTCTCTTGCCACAGAGCTTGCATGCTGCCGACAAGTTGGCACTCTTCCTCCACAGGGACAGGTTTGTGTTATGTGGCAATGTGTCACTAGCGGCATTGAGGGCAAACTTCATTAGTGTTGATGGTAATGATTGAGTGGATCTGGCCCATATGGATGCTGCATCTTGGTGGATGATCTTAAAGAGCTTGCCTTGGACTTCCAGGGAGAGGCTGTGCTTCATGCGCTCACTCTGAGTGTTGTTCTCAACCAAGCTCTTTGCCACTCTCGAGACTGCCTTCCGTGTTGCTCCAGGGTCTGTTGCGAAGGCCTATTGCGCAATCGTGTTGGGTCGGAACTTTGAGCGTTGTTGGTGTTGTTCCCCGTATAAAACGTTCGGCGATCAATGTCAAAAAATCGCTCAAGAGCACAAACAGAGTTGCGCATCGCGATTTCAAGCGATCGTTCGCTGAAAATCGACCAGGATCGCCGATAATTGGAATGGCACGATCGATCGCGATCATCAGCGAATCCCAAGGTCGTACGAGAATGCTAAAAAACGCAACTGAGACACCTCCACTATATAGCCGAGACCCCCCCCCTACTATGCTGAGACTCACCATGTACACTGTCCCGGTGTTGTTGTTCGCCGGTCCCCTAACACTAAATAACCGCGCACCCATCCCGAGAGCACCTAGTTGAATTTTATCCTGACGAGACATACACTCGGGGGCAGCGCGCTAGCTAGACTTTTACAGCCGCCTGTTTTCATAGTATAGCCTAGTAGCCAGTGGAATACAAGGTTTACCGGATTAATCAACAGCACACTATATGATCTAGCCTTGTACCCACGCCTGGGTACGCGGCTAACTATGATCGTACTCACAACTTCAATTTCCTCGACGTTCGTCTTCGTCTGCTATGGCCATAGTTACCAAGACTTGCCTGTCAAACCACACCCACTAGGCTACTGACATAAAATTAATGCAATGAACCCTGCCCTTCAATTCTGCTGCAGTATACAGATCTATCAAAGTTGCACTTACAAAAATAAAATTAAAATAATACTGTAACGTTCTCGTATAGTTACCAGTTATAAACCTAGTTGCTTGCTGCACGCGACGTATACTTCACTTAGCACACAGAACATATATTATTGAGACTCAAAGATAGAATAGTTATGCATGCACAATACACTATAATATGTGATACAGAAGAACAAAAGAACCGGCTGCGCAGGGCGCTAGAAACAAAGGGACCGTATGCGCTAAGGCGCATGGCCCGAATGACAATGATTACATCACTAATAATTACACCAGGAAGTAAATATAACTCAGGATGTAAACATGGATAATTGCAAACACTACAATCCTCCCTCCTAAGTTTACAAATAAGGGATCCACACAACTCAGTAACTAATCACAAAAATCAACTAAAAATAAGTTCAGTTCTCACTGTGGTATCCATACCGTTCTGGCGGTTTTCTGGAACGACCTGAACGACGAGGACCAGTGTTGTCCTCTGAAGCAGGATCAGTTGGATCCTCTGAAGCAGGATCAGTGGGATCCTCAGGAGGGGGACCAGGCAAGTTATCAGGTTCTGTATTCTCCGGAGGATCGGTCGATTCAGGTTCCTGTTCACTTGTAGTCTCATCAGGTGAAGGCGATTCCTGCGAGTCTTGAGTAACTGAGTATTCAAAATCGTCATTACTTCGTGCTCCATTTTCAGTAGCATTCTCGCTCTCTACTCGAGACCTTAATTGATCTGTGTGACGGCGAACACTTCGACCATCTCTCAACAAAACTGTGTGCAGAGTAGAGCCTTGAATATTCGTCACTTTGCCTGGCAACCACACTTCTCCAGGTCCATAGTTACGAGCATATACCGCTTCCCCAACAACAAAGTTTCTCTGTCTAGCATGACTATCTTGTCCACGTTTCTGTCGTTCTTGACTCAAGCGGACCTTTCTCGCCAGGTCTGGACGTAACGAATCCAAGTGTGTTCGAACTTTCCTTCCAAACATTAATTCTGAGGGAGACACTCCTGTGCTACTCTGTGGAGTGACTCTATAAGTGAACAGGAAACGAGCTACTTTTGTGTCAAGTGTGCCTTCCTTTAGCTTCCGCATTCCAGACTTAAAAGTCTGAACGGCCCTCTCCGCTATACCGTTCGAGGCTGGATGGTACGGTGGAGTCTTAAGGTGCTTAATACCATTTTTCTTTAGAAAAATTTCGAATTCTTCACTGGTAAAGTTAGTGGCATTATCTGATACAATAACATCTGGCAAACCCAACGTGGCAAACGACTTTCTTAACAAGGAAATTGTAGTTGCTGATGTGGATGAACTGGTCATATGCACCTCTAACCATTTAGAGTGAGCATCAATCATTAGTAGAAACATTTTTCCTTGATATGGGCCACAATAATCAATATGCACACGTGACCAGGGTTTGTTTGGCCACGCCCAAGGGTGTAATGGAAGTACTGGAGGTGTCTTACGATTAATTTGACAAGTTCCACATGTTTTTACACACTCTTCCAGCTCCTGATCTACCCCAGGCCACCACATGTATCCCCTTGCCAGACGTTTCATTCTGTCTATTCCGGGGTGTCCCTGGTGCAGCATTTTCTTAACCTGCCCTCTTCCCTTACTGGGGATCACCACCCGACTACCCCATACAATGCAACCATCTTCTACTGTTAAGTCGTACCTTTTCCTATAATATGGATGCAGCTCCTTCTCTCTCGGCTGTTCATCCGGCCATCCTCTTTGAATCCAGTATTTCACCTTTGACAGATGCGTGTCCTGCTCTGTCCAATTCCTGATCTGTGTGCTCGTCACAGGTGAGGTGTTGAGATATTCCATAAGGTGTACAACCTCTGCTGGGGCTGGAGGATCCTTGTGCCCCTTGTGCAATGGCAGCCTACTCAAGGCGTCGGCGTTTGCGTTTTCTTCGCCTTTCTTGTATCGGATAGTGTAGCTGTAGGCTCCTAAGGTGATAGCCCATCGCTGAATTCGTCCCGCGGCCAGAACTGTGGTAGCTTTTGTTTCGCTGAAGATGTGAACCAACGGTTTATGATCTGTTTTTAGCTCGAAATGTCTGCCATACAGGTACTGGTGATACTTGCGGACCCCGAATATCAAAGCTAGCGCCTCCTTGTCTAGCTGCGAATATTTTCGTTCAACTGTTGTGAGGGTGCGTGAGGCAAATGCGATCGGTCTTTCGTCTCCTGTAGGCATTCGGTGCGACAAGACTGCGCCCACCCCATAGGGGGACGCATCACAGGCGAGGATAAGTGGCAACTTCTGATCGTAGTGCACCAATACTTGAGGTGATCTCAACAGGTCTTTGACGGCTGCAAAAGCCTCTCTTTGTCTCCGGCCCCAAGTCCATTTCGTGGTTTTCTGCAGCAGCTCGTAGAGTGGAGACAGGGTCGTGGCTAGATCGGGGAGGAATTTCCCGTAATAATTAACAAGCCCTAAAAAGGACCTCAGCTCTCCCACATTCTTTGGTGCTGGTGCTTTGAGGATAGCTTCCACCTTTGCTTTTGATGTGTGTAAACCGTCTGCACTGATGGTGTGGCCTATGTAGTCGACAGATGGCAGGAAAAATTCACACTTTGCTCTTTTCAATTTCATCCCCGCCTTCTGGAGTCTGCGTAGTACTTCCGCCAGATGGTCCAGGTGCTCTGCCGATGTATGACCTGTGACCAAGATGTCGTCGATATAAACACAGACACCCGGTATCCCCTGTAGGAGATTGTCCATTATGCGTTGGAATATGGACGGAGCCGATGCGATGCCGAACGGTAGTCTGTTATATCGAAACAGACCTTTGTGCGTACTGATTGTTGCGAATTGACGGGAATCCTCGTCCAGCTCGATTTGCTGGTATGCGTGCGATAAATCGAGTTTTGTGAAACATTTGCCGCCGGATAGTGACGTGAACAAGTCGTCGATTTTGGGGATAGGATACTTGTCCAATTTTGCGACACGATTTACCGTAACTTTGTAATCCCCGCAAATGCGGACGCTTCCATCGGGTTTTGTTACTGGGACTATCGGCGCAGCCCAGTCCGAGAACTGTATAGGCTCGATTATGCCTTGCTCTTGGAGTCTTTCGAGCTCCTTCTCGACTTTCTGTTGCATGGCGAATGGAACGGATCGCGCTTTGAAAAATCTCGGCATAGCGTCTGGGTCGACGTGGATCTTTGCTGTAGTGCCTTTGACTTTTCCGAGCTTCTCTTCGAACACTTCGCTGTGGGTCTCCAGCAATTCTTGCAGTGTGAGAGCCATTTTCACCTGGAAAATACCGTTCCAATCCAGTTTGAGGGTAGACAACCAGTTGCGACCAAGCAAAGAGGGGCCTGAACCACGAGTGATAATGAGAGGTAGGGTAACAGTTTGACCGTTGTGTTGAACTTCCACATCTGCTGTTCCCACCACCTGAATGGCCTCCCCTGTGTACGTTGACAGTCTAATATTTGCTGGTCGTATTACAGCTCCTCTCTGCAAAAGTGTCTGAAACGACTCTTCCCCCATCAGTGACACCGATGCGCCTGTGTCAACTTCCATCCTCACTGCTTGTTTGTTGAGCGTAACTTCCACAGTGAGTGGTTTGGATGATCCACAGCTAACTCGGTATAACATGTACTCGTTGGGACTTTCGTCTCCCGTGCGTTCTTCTTCGACTCGATGAGCTCGTGCGTCTTGTTCCGACTCGCGTTTCGACTGCCTTTCTCTTTCGACACGCTGTGGCAATGTGTCCTTTTTTGTGGCAGTAGTGACATTCATAGCTCTTGAATTTACAAGTGGCAGGTGAGTGCTTCCCACCACAGCGGTAGCAATCGTTCTGTGTTCCTCTTGATGCTCCACCTCGCATCTTTGTGGGCTTCGGGGTGACTTTCAGTACTTCGGCTTTCTCTTGATGCGCTGGGGTTATTTCACTACTGGTCTCGTGCAAACGTTTTGAGTCCTTCTCAGCGGTCTCTGAGGCTAGAGCCATGTCCCTGGCAGTTGCATACGTCAGTGTTGATTCCTGGAGATAACGACGCTGTACACGTTCATCTGATGTTCCACACACAAGCCGATCCCTGAGCATGTCGTTTAGACTCGAGCCGTAGTCGCAGTGCTCTGCGATCTTACGCAAGGCTGCTATGTATTCTGCAACGGATTCTCCCGGCTTCTGTTTGCGTGTGTTGAACTCGTAACGCTTGATGGTGACGGAGGGCTTTGGGTTGAAGTGCGTCTTCACTTTCTGGACCAAGTCAGCGAATGAGAGATCACTTGGCTTCCCAGGCAACGATAGGGTCTTGATTAGACGATACGTAGAAGCTCCCACACAATTCAGTAGGATCGCTCGTTGCTTTACTGGGTCTTTAATATCATTTGCGATGAAATAGTTCTCTAGACGCTCAGCATAGTCTTCCCACTCTTCCCTCGTCCCATCAAATGGCGAGGCCACTCCGTGTAATGCGATAGGTGCAGCAGCAGTCACCATAGCTCCAGAACCAGACCCAGAGCCAGAGCCCGAAGAAGAGCTAGAGCTTGTCGCCGAGGGGTCAGCTGGTGGATCATCGTCAGACATCCTCGTCACCAATGTAACGTTCTCGTATAGTTACCAGTTATAAACCTAGTTGCTTGCTGCACGCGACGTATACTTCACTTAGCACACAGAACATATATTATTGAGACTCAAAGATAGAATAGTTATGCATGCACAATACACTATAATATGTGATACAGAAGAACAAAAGAACCGGCTGCGCAGGGCGCTAGAAACAAAGGGACCGTATGCGCTAAGGCGCATGGCCCGAATGACAATGATTACATCACTAATAATTACACCAGGAAGTAAATATAACTCAGGATGTAAACATGGATAATTGCAAACACTACAAATACTAATCATCATATTTATAATTAGGTACAACAGCAACATACTGAATATCATCAACAATAAAAACACATTTTCTTTTGATTTGTGATACTGGTATACATTGTACAGGGCCCTCCTTTACAACCACTAGACCGTAATCTGTGGGAATCTTGTCCAGGCAATCATTTGTTAAATGAAAATGCTGCTGTAAACTTTCAATTTCATCATCTGACACTAGCGTTGTTAACATAGCGTAGGTCTTCCTATTAGCGTGTACAAAATACCGAATTTTTCCAAATTTCTGCACTCCACACATGGAGTATTGCACAGTAAAGCTATTACGCAGTCTGACACGTGTGTATGATTCAGAATAAAGAATAGTCTGAACAGGTCTGTCGACAAAGATACGTTTGTACACAAGCAGCTTTTCTCTGTGACTCGGCAGGCTACATCGAATCATTTCTTGTACTTCCAGAACTGATGGTGAGATGTGGCAACTTTGTCCAAGTGCAACACAGTCCTCAAGGTCAACGTTGAAATGAGACCTAAAGAATAGATTGTGTGTTCATGAGAGCATGGCAACATCCAGTTATAAGGTGGAGGTAATTGATTAATTTTTGGAACAGAAAAGGTGTTATAATACTATGATCAGTTACATAACAATATGAAACTGCACATATAATACCTTTTCTTTCGATTCAGTCTTTCCATCAAAAGCTGCACCCGATCTCTCCCACTACAGCAGCGGAGAGCTATAATGTTTGGTAGAGACTGCGTCACCAAATGATTGAATGCCAGCTGTATACCAATCAAAAAAAACTTCATAATTTTCATATAAACAGATCTTATGTACTGTTTGACTCATATTTCTGCTGCCATGGAATAGACTCTTGATGTGATGGTTCATAGACTCAAACGAAAAGCATGAGTAAGCCCACACCGGACCCCAATTCTTAACACACTGACAAATATGCCGCAGAAGGTGAACTTTCATAGTGTTAGAACTTGATCCTAAAAATTAATAAGCAACATAATATAATGTCTAGCATTCAACCACAATGATTACTGTATTAACACACCATAGAGAGTCGATATTTCTGAATAAAATTTCTCAAAAAATAGTTGAGCATTAGAAAGATCGGTAGGTGAGATAGCATCAGACATCACGATGTGGACTCCAGCAACAAGATAACAAAAGTGACTAAAATATGGTTCCTGCAATATCCCATGCAGCACTGGTAATGAGAAATAGAGCAGCCAGGAACGCAGTTGAGAGCCTAAAGATGAGAAAATATCCTCTAAACCTAATCTTTGTACATACTAATACTAGACATGCACACACACACACACACACACACACACACATGCATGCACACGAATGCACCCCAATTACTGTCAGATAACTATTTTGTTGTTAGTGTGACCTCTGTTCATCATTGGCCTACTTTATGATGACCCACCCCCTTCCCATAGCCGGCAAATTGCCTATAAAACTTTGGTTGCTAGGCAACTAGCGACAAACTGTGATACACACACTACATGAACACACACAGTATTCTCCCTTGCAAATATAAGCCATGTCGGACCAACACGCCTTCAGTACAGAATTTGATGCGGGAGTAGAGATAATCCATGTGCTTTATTGTGGTCACAGGCTCCACCCAAACTATGTCAATCTGTCATGCCTTGAATTTAGCCTGGGGAGAACACCGACACACACACACACACATGCACACACACACACACTACACAATATATACCTTTCCAATGAGCATGATCAATTAAGGATCTAGGTGTTCTTGAAATTATGTCAGGAACACGTATCTTAAGTAGTCTGCTGTCACACTCTTTGATCTGGTAAGAAATTCAATGTAGAGCGTATACATGTATGTGTACGTACACAAAAGGAATGCACACTTCTTTACCTTATTTGCAATGCTATGAGGTTTTCTTTTGTGGCTATCACCAAACCAGTAATTCAACAGGTTTTCAGTGATTCCAAGAAATAGGATATGAAGGTCATCGATGGCAAATCCTTTGGATAGATCAAACGGTTTATGCACACAAATATAGATGCTCCCTTAATTCCCTTCACCTAACAAGAATGAAACAATGATGAAACAATTTACATGTACATACATGTACCAACGTCAAGCTTACAGCAGATGATGAGGATAATGTATCTCGAGCATTTTGCATCATAGATCCATGAGACCGGGGCAGGCAGTTGATCTGGTAGGGCCAATCTCGATGAAGATGGCATGAAGCTCGCGGCACACCTTCATCTTCACAATGAGCACAAGCAAATTTACCATTGTAACTTTTCATATTGATCATCTTGGCTTGTGCTGGCAAATCTACACAAGCCAACAACAAAATTGCACGACACACACGTCTTGATTCCCTGGGGTGAATTCACACTTATACCTGCAAAATAACGATTTCCATACATTAGTTTTATTACTTTTGATTAATTAATCTGTGCTGTGAAACATCCTAGCATTAAGCTGCTTAGAGTGCAAATTTAGAACTAAAGGCCAATATCTAACCCTTGGGGCGTGCGCAAGGGGTACGGTAGTCGTTTTGTGTGTGTGTGTGTTTGTGTGTCTGTTACCACGCCAGCTGCTAGCTACATGCACACAGTCTACTAAATTTACCAAGCTAGTGAGTAGCAGTCACAAGAAATAATTATTTACCTTGTGAATACAGGGTGTTGATTGATGCTAACATGTGAAAGAAAAACGTAGTCATTGTTGGCTTTTCCGAGTCAAACCATAAACCACCCAACAGCATATTACGCTTGGAGAATCTAGAAGAAAATTAGTGGTTAAATACAATGAACAATAGTACTGTATGGCGGGGGATTCTTCATGGGGTGCTATTTTTCGCAATTGGTAGTGAGTGCACATAGTGTCCCTTGTCTGAGTTAACCACATATACTGGTTGCTGTCATTAAATTAATTCTGAGGGCTTTCCTTGACTTCCCATGAAAATTAGCACCCCTAAAATTACCCCCCATAATTATGGTAATGTATCTGTGCATACCTTTGAGAGGGTGGTAACTCGTTAATTACTAGCCAAATAGGCCACAAGGAACACTTTGAAGATCTAAAGATGCTGACACCATCAGTATTTACCAGCAGTGACACATTGGCAGGATTGCTCAAGAATCGACGATGTTTTCTATACTCCTCACCATCCCAAATATCTGATACCAAATTAGCAGTAGATCTAGATCTGTGTGTGAATCTCTGCTGTAATAGATTCCATATAGCAGGGTCTAAATGAAAAAAATTAATAAAGTTATGGATAGGGACAATACAAGATATTCATCTTAATTACCTTCCAGTTTCTTCTTCAACTGCAAATCAATAGGTACAGCCACAAAGGTTCGAATTGTGGACTGGCAACCATTCTCACACCGATCACTCTCAGCTTCAATGAGTCGGTGACACGTATCACAATATCTGTGAACCTCCGTAGTGATTTCTAAACGTTGTGCAAAGTATTTTTCGAGGGTATGTAGTGATGTTGCTGCTTTTGAACTCCGAGGTAAGTGAGTTGACAACAGCCGGATCAGCTCATCTATTGCCATTTTTGACAATCCATGTTTGAGAGCAAATTGGTAAACGAGCAAGTAGCTGTCTAGGACCGAGACATCTGCGCCATCATAAAGTGGAGCTTTCAGTTCATCGTCTTCATCAAGTTCATGTGATACAGATGATGCAGCACTAAAGCTCTCACTCTCAGAACTATCACCATCAGAACTATCGTAGTCGTAGCTGCCAGTTTCAGAACCTTCACTAGAAGAGCTGGTGTACCCGTCTTCTGACGTGGACTCTTTGCTACACCCATCAGGAGAAGAAGTGGATCCCATCGATTCTTCAACGAGGCTGTCCTCGTCGGAGTGGCTCGAGTCAAACTCAGAAGATGTTTCGCCATCCATTCGGACCTGTGCAATTAGCACTCTGGCGTCGATTGGCGCGGATATACTAAATTATTATTATTGTACTAAGAGCGTACTGACGTGATATCCCGATACAGGATGCATAATAATACCACAAGCAATATTAAATAATTGGCGCGCGCGCGCGCGATCGCAACCGCCACGTGCTTGTGCTATTATTTTGGCACTGGTAACTAGCAAGCTAGCTAGCTCGTTGGCTCTTTTGGCAAGCGACGTTGGCTGTATCAGTACGTGATTGAGTGGAAAGAAACAGTGCACACGACCAATCCTCGAATCGATCATGGCAAGCCCAAGAAGCAGCAAGCGGCGTGAAGAACATGATAAAGCCAAGCGCTTGAAGAGTAAGTTTGTGTTCCGAGATTGTAAAAAATATTAAATAAGATTTGTTCATAGATCTTCATTTCCTAATAAAATGGATTGATGAACCCGATGCCATTGACGTAGTCCCTGCTAAAAAGATAGCTATGGGAGAAGATGACCCTGACGATCTGAAGGAGGGATCAATTGCCTTATTTCATTTTGATGGAGATGGCAAAGCTTACCAGGCGCTAATTGTTGCTAAAGGTATGTCATCTCATTGAAAATTAAATGCAGCTGTATCTATGACCCCCCCCCCCCCAACACACACAAAATAAACAGTACCAGTTGTTACTGTTGGTATGCTATATGTGATTGAGAGGGAACAAGCTAGGTTGGGAGCAGTGTCTATCATATGTTCATTGAATCTGCTTACATGTTTTTCTGGTTGTGACTCATGGTTTTTAAGACAGAATGCATTGGGGTGTTGGGTGCCTTGCCTGGAGAACCAGGAATGGTAGGTTCTTCCTCCCAGCCTACTATTTATGTTTTTATTTAGCCTTTATAATATAGTTACAGTGTATAATACTATTGTAGGGTGTGTGTGTGTGTGTATGTATAATGTATAATGTGTGTGTGTGTGTGTATGTATAATGTATAATGTGTGTGTGTGTGTGTGTGTGTGTGTGTGTGTGTGTGCTCGCGCGCGTGTGTGTGTGTATATGTGCGTGTGTGTTTGTTGGTAGTTGCCTAGCAACCAAAGTTTAATAGGCAATTTGCCGGCTATGGGAAGGGGATGGGTCATCATAAAGTAGGCCAATGATGAACAGAGGTCAACTACCAACAAAATAGTTATCTGCCAGTAATTGGGGTGCATTCGACCATGCATCTCGTGCACGCCAGATAACTATTATGTGTGTGTGTATGTGTGCACGCGGGGAGGGGGGTGGGGGTGGGGTGGTTGCGTGTGTCAATGCTAGTGCCTATATGAAAGATTAGTATTTTTATTTTAAAGCCTGTAAGCCAGGGCTAATGTCAAGTAATTAGATGGTGGCCTTAAACGAGCATGTGTTGAATAAATATTCCGTACGTACGCGTTACTTTCGCGAATCGCGATCAATGAGGGCGGAGTATAAAAGGGGGGTGGTCAGGCCGGAAGTTCTTGACCATGCGCATAAATATGGCGGATGAATTTCAAATTCAAAACTAGTCCAGAATGCCCGCGATTCTCTGTCTTTCGAGGCTACACAACACGCAAGCGCAACAGGATCGGACACGCTCTGTTAGCTTAGACACGTGTTTACTCCAGCCACATGCACACAAACCAGAAGTCCTTCAACCGTCCTGTCACGCTGCCGCTAGTATGGCCTCATCAGCTGACAAGAGAGTGATTACAGTAAGATATTCATAGCAGTACTATCATATAACCAAGAACAATAATATAAACATAACACAAAACTACTAAAACTAGGTGAAAGTAGAATATACACACACTCCTCCTCAAGTTTTTGTATCGCGTGTGAACCGTATGGTCCATGAAAGCCAGCTGCCTGCTTTGACGGTTCAACTGAGATGGGTACGTCTCGAGGAGGATGAGCCACCATCCACTGACAATGAGACCCAGCAGCAGGGTAGCACAGGTAGCTACATGTACAAACTCAGTAAAAATATACTCAAATATATGACACTTTAGGTGTTACCTTTCCGAGTCACCCCGAAGGCTATCGGCAGTCAAGCAGTTGTCCGATTCTTCGTGGCAGGAATAATTGCCCCAACTGTTTGTGTTCCCCTTGCGTCATTGCGTTGCCCCCTGACTTCCTGCGCGGCGCCTGCGGTCCCCATCCGGCGAATGATGAGAAGCGGTACAGATTGTACAAAGCGTTTTGGAAGTTGCTCAACACTCTCGGCGTCTTCCAGGATGAGGAGTACCTCCTGAGAAAGGAGCGGAGAACTCTAAGGGCAGACAAGAGGGAAATAATTCCGAAATGTGTCATTACAGTAAGCAAGGATTGCACTGTATCAAATAGGTAATATAATGTTTCTGTCTATAGGAAATCAGAAGAAGATATCCTAGCCATGATGGCGAATATAAAGATTATATGTCTACTTTCGAAGCTGAAAGTGCACTTGATTAAATTTAAGCAAGAGATATAATTATGGTAGTCACCGGGGAAACTGCTGGGGGAGACACACAATAAGAATATCATAACACTGTAATGGGGGGGACACACAATACGAATATCATAGCACGGGGGGGGGGGGGGGGGGGGGGGGCAAAATACGAATATCATAATAATATAGCACAGGGGGGGGAATACAAATATCATAGCACTATCCTGTGTGGATGAGATCAGCAATACTGTCCTGTGGGCAAGGAGGTCGGTATGGACTCGGTGAGAAAGTGAGGTCAGTGCACATACATATTACATAAACCTAAACAGCAACAAAAGTATATGCAAGTGGAGCCAGTAACACCATATCAGTCAGTGACAAAATATTATACATACATGTAGTCTTGTGAAATTGCTTAGTCGTCATCCGATTCTGCCTCGGATAAAAGTGTGCCATCGTCAACTTCTCCATCTAGGTCACCAGTCTCCTCATCTTCAGTCTCCTCATCTTCAATCTCTCTAAAGATAAAAAACAATTTTCACATAATATATAAAGTATAGGATGATGTACGATACATACCTGATGTCGGGTTTGTTGTCATCAACATATGCTGTCCACACAAGCTCAACAAACTTGAACGTCTTCTCCACTAGGACCTTCATAGGTGTACGCCTGTCTGGTCGTCGAAGGTCTTTCACCTTGTGTACACTGGTATGAGTGCGATTCACATTCTCATTCTGCATAATTTACAATGATATAGATATAAAGATACAAACAGCATAAATCATGCATCTGACCCAGTCCATCACTGCGAGGTTCATTCTCATATTGAACACCCTGGTGGAAAAGTGAATCCGCTTCGGTAAGTATGTGAGCAGCTGGTGGTTGAAACTCTCCACCCAGTAAGTGTCGCGACACTGTATACATGTAATATAAGCTAAATATTGCAAGAGGACTGACTGTGAAAACCATACATACCCGACAGAAGTCATCGGCATAGCGGTACACGTAGGTGTCCTTCAAACCTTTGAGCAGTGCCTGACATGCTTGAGGGTTAGTGAGCTCCAGCCTACTGGGAATGTATCCAGGATCATGACATGACGAACTTGGATGGCAGTCAGAGTGGATTCCCTGTAAGTAAATATATATACGTGAACAGCTTCCATATTGTATGACGTAGGACGAACGACTGCTAATACCATATAATGGTTGGGTATGTTGAGAATGAGCTTGCGGAGAGCATCTGAACATCCACCACAGTTTTTCATGGCCCAGTAGAGATGAATTTTAATACTTCTTCCTGAAAAAGTACACTACATTATCCACATAACTACACAGTACATACAAGTGGCATACGTTTATCCGTAAGCTCAGTAAACCATGTCACATCACGATCTCTTACTCTGCCCTTGGTGATTTTGGCGAGCTCCTTGGCAACATTCTTGGTTCCTACACACAATGGTGTAGTCGCATCAATTCAAATATAAAGTATACCATCCATTTCGTACCATGCCATGTGTCAAAGGAGTTGAGGAGCTTGAGATCTTGCTTCACATAGCGTCCAACAGCAAGCTGCATATCATGTGCAATCTCAACGATTTTCAAACCTGGATGGACATACACAAATTTTATACACATACACACAACACATTATAGTATACATCACATTGTATATAACCTACCTCGAGCAATGACTTGGGGCACAACTACCTTAGTGCATTCAAGTTCACGAGTTTGGGCCACATGATGTTCACTTCGCGAAATGGTAGAAATGCCAACAATCTTCATGGTACTGTATGTACATAGGGTACAATAGAAACAATTAGTATTGTCAATGAAAAGCATTGTCACCTTCCAGAAAGGCAAGGCACAGTGGCGTGGTAGGCATTAGCAGTTGAGTCATGTCTGGCGTCGGTGATGACCCACTGTGAACATAGAACATCACTCATTTGTATACATGTACATGTACGTTTATACAAACCTCTCCCTTTGTTACATAGTCTGGGAGGGTCTCCACCTCTTCCACTGCTTTCTTCATGAATTGCTCGGCCAAACGATCCACTATGCCAATGTACCCACGGCGATTGTATACTGAAATGTTATTGAATTCTTGAAATAAAGCAGTGTATATGCATGACAATTACCTTGTCTGATGTAGCCATGTCCAACACTGCCCATGCCTGAAAACTTGGAAAAGTTGATGTACTGAGTAGGCAACACACCAGCGCAAGTGAAACCATGAACCAACCTACAACAACACAAACGGTAATATAACCACTCTACTCGACACTAAAATTTACTTCTGATTAGCTAAGTAGAGCCCACTGAGTACTCTTGAACTTGACCATGTCCTCCTTTGCCGATGGCAACGGCGGCAAGAGAACAGCACACGCAACACATGACCTTTCTATGGGACAAGAAGATCATGACAAACAGCTTGCTATACTTGACGCTACAATATTGTAACCTGTTTGATAGACTCCACAGCCCATGGTTTTATTGTCAGCCCACAGGGACATGGGGAGCAGAGTCCTTCAACCAGGTCAGAAAAACAGCACTCTTCGGTCACAAACAATGCTTGGTCTTCCTGGTGCTCATCACTTACATACACTCCTATGTGATGCATACACACTTGAACATAGCTATCATATATAGTCTGCACATACTCAGCCTTACCACTGTTTCGTAGAAAGCTCCTTGTTTCCACGCGCTCATTACCCGGGGAATTGTCCTGTGGTCTCGCATTCCGTTCTACCGCATCCAACAAGGCGCATAACACACCGTGATTGTCTAGAGTGGGGGCTCCTACGGGTTGTAGGAGCTTGCAAACGGCCTCAAATCGACGCTCAAAGGCTTCCTTCTCCCGGTAAGTCGAGAAAGTCGCTTGTAGAGTGAAGCGATGACGCTTCCGGGAGGAATTAGAACTCGACATAATATCACAGATCAGCTTCGAAACAAATAATATGCGAACACGTGCAAAAAGTTCTATTTGGAGCGCTCTTGCTTTTATTCGCGTTTTTGACAGTTGTTAGCGTGTGTCTATGGGTGTAAAAGTGCGAGAACGGTCACTTGGCAGAAGGCAGCCATTTTGTAAGTTCAAAATTTTAGCGAATGACATTTTTTGGCCTGACCACGCCCCTTTTATACGGCGCATGCTCGTTTAAGTAGGCTTGCATGAACTTGCCCAGGCCACTGTTTGTGATATATAGGATAATGAAATTCTTGTGTGCATTCAAGGCCACAACCATAGATACAACTTAGATAGCCATGTGTCACATTACTGTACTTTGTGTGTACACAGGCCTCTACAAAGATTTGAAGCTATTGCAAAAGAGAAAGGAAAAAGAACTGGAATTGGAGGATGATCAAGGTTCAGTCATGGATGACGAAACAAAGGGTGCGCTAGTGTGTGTTACCTGTTACTTAAATGGCTAGCCTTGCACCACCCAATATCTATACACACAAGCAGCTCAATTTATGCTTATTTGCATACCATGCTTGATTTTAGCGCCTCATCAACATAGGGGACTTTTGCTTGCTAAACTACATGCGGCCTGCATACTTTCATTGAATGGTGTGTGTGTGTACTGCTTTCCATTGTCAGTGTCATAGGTTTCCAACATTACATTTGAATGCTAATTAATGTAGGAAAGGAAAACGAAAATACTAATGAAAGTATTGTTGAAACAAAGTCAAAAACGAAGAAAAGAAGTGAGAAAACTCCAAGAATAAGCCCCAAGAAGAAACCTGCAACTAAGAAGGTGGTGAAAGCTAGAAGGAAGCTGAATTTGGCTGCCGAAGGTATGCTGAACCTGTCACTGTCATGGATACCCACCTCCTTGCATGGGATCCAGTCCCCAGTACTAGACATAAGGCCCAGCCCAGGTGTCTGTTTGCAAAACCACCAGTGCTGTGTGATAACCTCAGTGGCATGTAATTGAATGGTGGTACTATAATGTTGTACTTCAAAAAAAGAAAAAGAACCAGACCACTATATACAGTGGTCCCTCCTTTGAGAGACCCCTCTAGTGAGAGACCACCTCTTATTAAGAACCATAAAGTGTATGCACAAAACCACTCTACATATAAACAGCCCTCTGGTCAAAGACCACCTCTAGAACCCAACCAAAGACCACCAATTATGTGGAAATTAAAGACCATCACTGATCTCAACTAGAGCTCTGTAGATCAAAATTACCCCACGTGCACATTGCATAATCTGTAGATCTACTTTGGAATGTTGCCATAATAATGCGCCCCTGGAAAGAGAAAAGTTCTCATATTGGAAGAGGAGTGATTCATCGGACTAAAAATATCCCTGTGACTGACTGGAGGTTGAAAAGTAGTAAACACTCATTTCTTTCTTATGAATATGGGTACCAAGCAACTAATTTCCACATAAATTATATACGGCATAATACAACCCACTCTTGCAAAGCTCCACCTATTGCTCCACCCTCCTCTGGTGGAAGACCACCTCGTTTGGGAGACCATTTTTATTTGGATTCAAGTGCGGTCTCTCAAAAGAGGGACCACTGTACATATATTAGCCTTGGTGTGGTTTGTAGAGCAAAACTGAGTGGGCTGAAATCCACAGTACTACAGCTCTCATTGGCATGTCCCCAGACAGATTGGAAATTGTATTACCCTCCAGTGTTCTCCCTAGCATACCTAAGGCATGTCGGCTCAACAAGCCTTCAGTACAGAGTTTCCTTTGGTGTGGGAATAGGAATTATCCATGTGCTTTGATGTGGCCACAGGCTCCACCCAAACTATGCCCTCCCATCATGCCTTGAATTTAGCTTGGGGAGAACACTGCCCTCTATTGCTGACTAAGTAGTTACCTGGTGGATGTAGTTGGCTAGAAAAACTTAAAATTCACCTATACAATGCAGTAAAATTATTAATTGGAGTAAAATTATTAATTGGGCTTGCCATAAGTTTGAGACACGTGTACAATGTTCTGCATTGTGTGTGTACATGTATACATAGATGGTGAGGGATCTCCACCAAAAAAGCAGAAATCGGCTAAATCATCCTCTGTAAGTACAAGTAACAATTGTACGTAGTTTGTTAGTGGCTAAACATAATAAAGTGGTAGATTCTTCTAGTGAGTATCATATCTATTAATGCAGAGTTCTCCCTAGTATATATACCTAAGGCATGTCAGCCCAACAACCATTAATTTTACTACAAAATTCCCTTTGATGTGGGGAATGGGATAACCCAAAAGTTTAATTTGTAGTGGTCACAGACTCCACCCACACCCCACACTTGGCCCTCTTATCATGGAACACTGCTGAGTGTATGTACATGTATTGTTTTATTTGGTTTTGTGTATGTACTTGTGGGTACTTTTACTGCAGAAAGATAAGGCCAAAGATTCTGAGGCGTCGAGGATGACAGCACTACTCGTGGACGATAACTTGAGCTTCTCTGACCCTGAGCTTATTGACGATGGTGGTGATGACCTACTTGACCTTCCTATTACTAGTTCTGAGGAGCTTCCCTCTACAGCATCATCTATATCTCCAACATTATCTTTGTCTGGCTCGGGGGCTAATTCATTGCCCTGCGTAACACCCAAACTTTCTTGGACATCTCAAACCTTTCCCAGTCCTTTTGAAACATCAAGAATAGGAAGTAACAAATGGGGAGTTCCATGGGGGTCTAGAGGTGGACGAGAGTTTGGTGAAAATGGATATAGGTCCGGATATGGTGGATATGATGCTGGAGACAATTATGGTGCTGGTGCTGGGGCTGACCACTATTGTCCTAGAAGTGGTTTTGGTACTGGAGCTGGCTGTGGTAGTTATGGACCTTACAGTGCTGAACCCTATTGTGGCAGGCTTGGAGAATTTGGATCTGCAAATGGTGTGGCTGTAAGTATCGTACACATGTAGATAGCTGCTCAGTGTGTACCCAGTTGCTAATTGCATAGCTACCAGTGTTCTCCCCAGAATACTTGAGGGATAGGGGCCCCCCATCCCTTCAGTGCTGATTTATCTTTGAAGTGGGATTGGGGTGGAGCCAAAATCTTTGATGTGGACACTAGCTCCACCAAAAATAATGCCTTCTGCTACGTCTTCAATTTTGGCTGGGGAGAATACTGGCTACATGCATAAGGGTGAAGCCTCCCCCCCCCCCCCCCCCCCCACAAAAAAAGCGCCGTTTGAGGTGAAACTATACTATTATAGGATTGTTGAATTTAGATGAAATTCTATTAGTTTTGTAGCCAAAAATGTACGACAAAATTGAGATGATATTGCTAATTTTAATGCTGCACAGCAGCACAATAGGATTTCAAAACTAATTTTGCATGCAATTATTGCAAGCCCCCCTCTCACATCTGTGCCCTTGTATTAATTGTAGCTTGTGTAATTCCTCCAGGAGGAGATGATTCGGCTAAAGTCATTTGTGTTCGAGGGTATCCATGGCATCACAGATCAACTGAAGACACTAAAGGAGGAGATTAAGAGATCCAAATCCAAGAAGGTACATGTATATAATATGTTGAAAGATTTTAAGTGGCCATCCATACTGCTATTGAGCCCAAGTGCATGCATAGATGTGCATATAGCCCTTATTTGCAGGTCGTAGGTCACATTACATCATTGACTTTGATATAAGCCACCCCCACGCTATATCAAGAACCCCTGAAAAGAGGACACTTTGATAATCCAGCCATCAGCACCCAAGGTTTAGATTAGTGGGGCTCCACTGTGTGAATTGTCTATCTTGCGCTTGAACATACATAATCTGTAGCTCTCGTGATTATCGACAAAGGCTAAATAATGCCTATGGTCAACAATTTTTAATGATATGTTGTTATTATGTGTAATTGTACAATTATGTGTAGAGTCGCCTCAAGAGGGAATTGTCGTCTGAAAGTTTGGGGGAGTCTTCTGCAAGTGCAAGTGGGCGAGCAACACCTGTTTACAGCTCGAGTAAGCCTCCTGTATGATATAACCTGCATTTGGTTTTCACTTGGGATAAAATACACTATGGTATCATTTTACCTCACATGGAAGGAGTGAGAAGTCTTCCGAGGGTATATAGTGAAGCTGGTTTTTCATATTTAATTATTCATCCAACTGCTACTAATATTGTTTGTTGGTAGTTGCCTAGCAACCAAAGTTTTTGTAGGCAATTTTCCGGCTATGGGAAGGGGTTGGGTCATCATAAAGTAGGCCAATGATGAACAGAGGTCAACTACCAACAAAATAGTTATCTGCCAGTAATTGGGGTGCATTCAACCATGCATCTCATGCACCCCAAATACTGGCAGATAACTATTATGTGTGTGTGTGCGCCACTGTGTACGTGTGTGTGCAGTGTGTATGTGTGTGTGTCTACTGCTATAACCACATTAAAAGGTTTAATAACTACTGTTGGGAGTGGGCAGGTATACATGACCCCACACACCTCTAAATCCTGTGAATTTTATGATGGATTATTATACATTTTTACATAATATACATATATAGGTGGTGCTATTTTGGGAGATCCAAAAGGTCAGCATATGGTGATACCTGGCTTTTCACAGAGGGATGTGAGAGCAGCTGAGGCTGTATCGTGTGATGCTGATAAGTTGGCGCTAAATCTTCTGGACATATTCTTTACTAAGGATGTGCTGTCAACATCACTGGTCACTAAGTGGGATGGGCGTGAGATGTTGGACCAGGATACCATCGAAGGAATCCGCTGTGAGTGCTTCTTAATTAGTGTCGTGTGCACGTTTAGGCACTAGTGTACTTTATCAATATGTGAGTGTGTGTGTGTGTGTGTACAAACGGTGACTGGAAGCCATGATGAATTTGACTTCACTAATATTTCTGCAGTGCACGTCAGTTACCTGTATCCAGACCCGAATGACAAAGCCCGATGGAAAGCTATTATTAAGAAGATAAACAGTAAATGCAGAAATATAAAGAACAGAAACAAGAGTGCCAGGAGTGGATCACTGTAGACTCACACAACGAATGCTCTCTCTCCTTTAGCTATATACCTAGACTCCATTTAATTGTACGTGTATTCACCTCCTTTTCATGCTGTTCTAATTAAAGGATAATGTAAATTTGAAGGACAACGTTGCATGCAGGCCTCTGGGGTATAATAATACCTCTGGCCTGGGTAGGCATGTCTGAATTCTGTGTGGCTTATATGTGATTATCATGTGATACTGCACCATAGCTAGCTCGCTATTGCTGCTCGTAAGAGCAGTTGATGCGTGCGTGGTGGGGTCTGGGAACGAGACTAACTGGGAGGCAGTGCTGTAATATGAAATTTCAACATGATGTATCCGGCTGAAATGGGAGCAGTAGTTAAATACTTCAAAGCACACACCAGGTTAGAGTTATAGGCTTACGAAGAATGCCACGGTTATAACGCCGGGTGCCATAGTCTGTACGTAGCACGCTAGCTATTATAAAACGCCCCGCTCTGACTGCACAAGAAATGTGGATACATGAACGTCGTTCAAAGCTAGGGTGCCGGCCTAGCTTCAAGGGACGGTGTTGGTCGGACCCAGACCGCTAGCACTCCCAATCGCAATAGGCGGACTGGCACGATCGGTCGGTAATGGACAGTGGCGAACAACAACGATCATCGGCGATTGACAGCGACGCGTTCGCGAACAAAAGCGAACGATCGCGAGTTGGTACAGCGCAATTGTTCGCAATCTTGCGCAGTTGAAGGCACCAAATCGCCTTTCCATTTACACGGGTCCTTCTTCAAAGCTTCTCTAACGGTATGGCTTTTTCCTGCATCCCTTGATGTGATCAGAAGACTAGCCTTTCCCACTTGTAATTTCTGGTATAGGGTAGAGGGGAGGGGTAAATTGAATCCACCATTAGCTTGTGGTAGGTAGAGCCTGGCAGGGTCTGCTGGTCTTGCTAAGCCAGCCCACTTCTTGAGATAGCAGGTCACCATTGAATCTAGTGTCTTTTCCAACCAGGAGACTGAGAATTCTGTGATGGTAAGCTCCCACGACAGCCTAGGGCACACACCCAGTCGGTACAGTTTTAGCTTCTGCTTTCTGGTGACTGGGACTGCATCCACTCGTTCTAGCAGTGTTTCTAGCTTCCCTTTGATGGCATCTCTTGCTGAGGCATAATTCCGTGGGACTTGGATTGTTCCTCCAAGGAATCTTACTGGGCGACTTCCAGCAAAGGGGATTTTCCCGCCTGCCACGGATAGATCTGGATCATAGACGCTCCCCGTAGAAGCAGCAATTGCTAGTGCTTGACATTTACTCACTTTTGCTTTCATCAAGGACCAGTTTAGCCATTTGTCAGTGAAGTCCAGCATAGCACGGCAGGAGGCTGGTCCATCTGTCACCAGGCATGTGTCATCTGCATACTGCAGCACATGTAGCATCTGAATTGAATTTGAAAATTTGTAGCCTAGACTTCGTAGGTCCTTAAGCCCGTCCAGGTATGTATTCATTACGGTGTTAAAGATGGTAACTGATAGTGGATCCCCTTGGTAAAGGCCGATCTCCAGTTGGATAGCTTTCGATCTTCCGTTAGGGGTGGAGATGGATGCCCTTAAGTCACTATAGAAATTGCTAACCATATGTTCACAAGTTTGGATGGAGCGTGGTAGTGGTTGAGGGAGAATCTGATGAGGTCGTGATGTACGCTTCTGTAGGCATTGGCCAGGTCCAGCCAGCATGCACAGAGCGACTTGTGTTGAGAGTGGGCTTCATTGATGGCTGCAGCCAGTTTCGTGTAGTGCTCAATGCAACCTGATACTGATGGCATGAACGCTTTCTGGATGCTGGTGTCAAAGTACTTGTTGGATCTCATAAAGGCCAGCCATCGATCCTTGATGATAGTAGTGTAGACCTTCCCTATGCATGACGTAAAAGCGATCGGGCGGTAATTGGTTGGACTTGACGGCTCTTTCGAAGCACTTTTCTCTCTCTCTCTCTCTCTCTCTCACGCTTCAGTTGTTCTCATACTTTGTATCTATTTCCTGGTTTCCCCCTCTATTCGCTTTAGATTCCTCTCTGTGCTTCTTATCTTGCCCCTAAGAAACCACATGATGTATCCTCATCTGCGTGCAGGAGGGTGATGTCATCGATAGTGACAATGGTGTGAATGAACTGGCATTCTGGTGATGCATGTAATATTCATATTTACAAATACTTTTCTCTGTGAGATGAAACTCATTGTGTGTCTATCTCATTTTCTCTATCTGCCATTTTTAGCTTTACACCTTTTTTTCATTTCCATAATTATGCTAATCTGACCCATTTTATTCCTTGATTTTCTGTCGCATCTGCATGTAATAGTAAGGAAACATACTAGGAACCAGAGTGATGTCCAGTGTTGCCTTCAACTGTCTAGGATAGACTTAGGATGTCCGGGATAATTCACAGAGCCTATAGACCCAAGATTCATAGGAAGTACTAGGCTAATCCTGGGCCTCCTTCACATGCATGTATTCACCCTAAAGTTAGAGGATCCTACTAGGGAGAACATACCTACATGCCTGGAGGATCCCCATAGATAGTCCCAGGATCATCTTAGCTCACATCCGCGGAAGGACCCCAATAGCAAGTCCCAGGATTGTCCTGGGACACACCACATAATACATGCACCTATAGCTCACATCCGGAGGATCCCACTACGCAGTCCCTGGGACACCCTACATATTACCTAGACCTCACGTCCGGAGGATCCCACTAGGAAGTCCCAGGATCCTCCTGGGACACCCCACATATTACACCTATAGCACGCGTCCGGAGGATCCCACTAGGAAGTCCCAGGATCCTCCCGGGATACCCTACATATTACATCTATAGCACACGTCCAGAGGATCCTCCTGGGATACCCCACATATTACACCTCTAGCACGTGTCCGGAGGATCCCACTAGGAAGTCCCAGGATCCTCCTGGGACACCCCACATATTACATCTATAGCATACGTCCAGAGGATACCACTAGGAAGTCCCAGGATCCTCCCGGGACACCCTACATATTACATCTATAGCACACGTCCAGAGGATCCTCCTGGGATACCCCACATATTACACCTCTAGCACGTGTCCGGAGGATCCCACTAGGAAGTCCCAGGATCCTCCTGGGACACCCCACATATTACATCTATAGCATACGTCCAGAGGATACCACTAGGAAGTCCCAGGATCCTCCCGGGACACCCTACATATTACATCTATAGCACACGTCCAGAGGATCCTCCTGGGATACCCCACATATTACACCTCTAGCACGTGTCCGGAGGATCCCACTAGGAAGTCCCAGGATCCTCCTGGGACACCCCACATATTACATCTATAGCAAACGTCCGGAGGATCCCACTAGGAAGTCCCAGGATCCTCCTGGGACACCCCACATATTACATCTATAGCACACGTCCGGAGGATCCCACTAGGAAGTCCCAGGATCCTCCTGGGACACCCCACATATTACATCTATAGCACACGTCCGGAGGATCCCACTAGGAAGTCCCAGGATCCTTCTGGACACCCCACATATTACATCTATAGCACACGTCCGGAGGATCCCACTAGGAAGTCCCAGGATCCTCCTGGGACACCCCACATATTACATCTATAGCACACGTCCGGAGGATCCCACTAGGAAGTTCCAGGATCTTCTTGGGATACCTCACATACTATCTATGTGTGATCACATTATGAAGGCTCTGGATAGCAAGACTTCGTCGCATACAACCCAGGACTGATATCCAAAGAATTCCACATACCGGTAATACTCTCACATACAACCTCTATGTGACAGCCCCATCTCGCTCAAATAGCTACTACCCACTGCTGGAGTGAAGTGTTGGGATCATACCAAGATAATCATCACTCGATGATCATGTAAGTATAATATTATTGCCGGGATAAATAATACTGTAACTACAGCTATAGTTAATTCAGTCATAGGGGGTTAATAAATATATGATCTTGCCGGCTGCTGAGTAAGTGTTGATTGGGAAAAATGGTTAAATAGGTGATCATCTGTGTTGTAGCAAATTCTAATTACGATAAATGTTGACTCATTGTGGCTGGTTTTTCCTGGGTGATCTTCGTAGTTGCCTGCAGTGTATTACTTTAACATCACAGTGCTAGTATACTAATACACCATTACCATGGATGGTTGCCGTCTTCAAATGCAGCTACGTATTCTGGGTATGGCACACTATATAAGTGAATGGTCATGTTTTTATTTCATTTTATATTTCCATTATAAAGTTTATTTGTTATGATGATGGATGCCATCTCAGGAAATATGCAAGAAATCCATTACGACAAGGCTTAACACCAACAGCTACTTTGTTGTCATCACTAGAAATAGTGGTTGACAAAATGCACATTAAGGGGCATGTCGACCCATGGTGCTTAAAGACGTGTGATGCCCGGAAGTTTAAAGCTCTAGAACAGGTATACTGATCAGTCAAGCATAATAATTATCGTATGTAAACATAATCTATTATTATTATTATTAGGTTGATACGCAAGTTTGCGAGCAAACCTTTTCATGGCTGTCAAGGTATGCCAAAATCACCAGGCACATGAAACAAGAGCACTTCCTCTTTTTTATTATTTACTTATGTGACCTACACAATAGACGGCTAGAGAAAAAGCTTCATTAATTATTTGAACATTATGATAAGATTACTGTATACCACAAATTATTATTATGTCAGAAATTCTTGGAAACATACAGATACTATAATAAATAAATGTATTTTATAGGACATCCCAGGACCATCCTGGGATGTCCATAGGGAATCCTCCGGAATACAGATAGCTGGAATGTAAGGACATCCCAGGACTGTCCTAGGACGTCTACAGGGAATCCTCCGGAATACAGATAGCTGGAACGTAAGGACATCCCAGGACGGTCCTGGGATGTATACAGGGAATTCTCCGGACCACAGGTAACTGGAATGTATAAGCTAGGACATCCCAGGACCATTCTCGGATGTCTACAGGGAATCCTCTGGAATACAGATAGCAAGGACATCCCAGGACTATCCAGGGATGTACATAGGGAATCCTGCAGACTATAGGTAACAGGATGTCCCAGGACCATCCTGGAATGTCTACATGCAGGGAATCCTCCGGAACACAGGTACATGTACATGTAACCGGAATGTAAGGATATCCTAGGACCGTCCTGGGACAGTCATCCCAGGAGTGTCCTGGAACTTCAGATCAGCAGCCAGAGTATAATATGATCATCCCAGGACAGTCTTAGGATGTACAAAGGAAGTAATTAGTGGCATAAAGAATATCCCAGACAGATCCTGATACAGGGTACTGAGGACTATCTTGAGACCATCCTAGACAGTTGAAGGCAACACTGGACATGAGTGAGGAACCATTGCCATTTTTACACTTCTTGCAACCAATATTAAATTCTTTGCACTAGGTTGACAGGGGCGTAGCTTAGTTGTTTCCTTGTTGCCCGGAAACCCCCCCTGGCAGTCAGATTCAGTATTATCTGGCATGATTTAGCTATCAGGAAACTCCCTTGGTTTCCAGATTCAATGTGCAGGCACTAAAATCTCCTAAAACTTAGCCTAGATCTCCTCCTTTTGTGCTTTTCTCTGCCAAATCTCGAGAATCCAGCAAAATCTTGCTGAAAATGGCGATCGTTAATTAGAGGGCGTGGCCGAAAAGTGGGCGTGGTCTTTAATTTTTTTTTACACTTCTTGCAACTAATATTAAATTCTTTGCACTACATGTAGGTTGATCGTTTCTTGCGTGGAGATCTACTGTAACTTACTGAGAATATAAGTGCATTTCTTTGTCTCATTGTAAGGGACCATTCAAGGAATTATCGTTCTACTATCCATAGGTAAGGATCAGACTACATGTGTATATCATACCTCGATCTCTCTTCTCTCTCTCTCTCTCTCACTCTCTCTCTGTCTCTCTCACTAAGGCAGTCGGCAATTATAATAATTGTACCACTTGATTTATTGCTATAGAAGAAAGAAAGAATCCAAAGGAAATTGGACTTTCAGGAGATCAGTCAAGACCTTAAGGTATCATGCATACACAAATTCAATATCTGGTACCATGGTGCTTGTACGGATATTATTGAATAGGTAGTGGACGTCTCTCTCTCTCTCTCTCTCTCTCTGTCTCTCTCGCTCTCTCTCATGCTTCAGTTGTGCTCATACTTCGTACCTATTTCCTGGTTTCCCCCTCTATTTGCTTTAGATTCCTCTCTGTGCTTCTTATCTTGCCCCTAAGGAACCACATGATGTATCTTCATCTGCGTGCAGGAGGGTGATGTCATCGATAGTGACAATGGTGTGAATGAACTGGCATTCTGGAGATGCATGTAAGAATCATATTTACAAATGCTTTTCTCTGTGACATGAAACTCATTGTGTGTCTATCTCATTTTCTCTATCTGTCATTTTTAGCTTTACACCTTTTTTTCATTTCCATAATTATGCTAATCCGACCCATTAGATATTCTGTCACATCTGCATCTGCATGTATATGTAATAGTAAGGAACCATACTAGGAACCATTGCCATTTTTACACTTCTTGCAACCAATATTAAATTCTTTGCGCTAGGTTGATCGTTCCTTACGTGGACATCTACTGTAACTTACTGAGAAAATACGTGCATTTCTTTGTCTCATAGTAAGGGACCATTCAAGGAACTATTGTTCTACTATCCATGAGATAAGGATCAGACTACACGTGTATATCATTCCTCGATCTCTCTTCTCTCTCTCTCTCTCTCTCTCTCTCTCTGTCTCTCTCACTAAGGCAGTCGGCAATTATAATAATTGTACCACTTGATTTATTGCTATAGAAGAAAGAAAGAATCCAAAGGAAATTGGACTTTCAGGAGATCAGTCAAGATCTTAAGGTATCATGCATACACAAATTCAATATCTGGTACCATGGTGCTTGTACGGATATTATTGAATAGGTAGTGGACGTCCCTGATAAAGGGAAAGGAGTAGTTACTCTCATTGGTGTGGAAAAGGATGATCTAATTTGTGAGTATTATTGTGGTGATCTAGTAACATATCAGGAAGCAAAGCAAAGTGAAGAAAGGTATCTGGAAGAATATGGTGATTCCGAGTACCAAGGTTACATGTTCTTCTTTAATTATTCTGGAAACAAGTTATGGTATGTATATTATCATACCTATAACATTACAATGTATATTAATTATGATAATAATTTATTATATTATAGTACTAGTATTGATGCAACAATGGACAACAAAAATCAACCTGGGAGGTTCATTAATCATTCTAAACAGCACAACATAAAACCAAAGTTCGTGGTACTAAATGATGAACCCAGAATCTTATTTTTTGCAACCAGAGATATTGATAAAGGGGAGAAACTCCTTTATGATTATAATGACCGCAGCAAAGAGGCAATGTTGGCTCACCCATGGCTTTCTACTTGAAGTTTTAGCCATAATACCATGGCCTCTAATGACAATCTGCTTAATTCATTGTTATCATAATTCTAAGTACCATTACTATACATCATAATTGCTTGATACTTATGGTTCACACTTGACAATCTACGTAACTGTTAAATATTTACATCTGTGTCCTTTTTTAAAGTACAATCAACAGCCTGTCAAAATTAATATGGAAGTTGACATGCTTAATTATCTTGATGCTACACACATAACATACTTAGACCATGTAACCTGTCGATGAGACATAGGAATTTATGACTACTAGCATAAAAAACGAAGTTAAGAATCATGTTTAGACCTTCAGAGATGAAGGGTGCAGAATTGAGTGCTAAAAGCTTTGAAACGATTCTGAGCGAAGCGAGGGTCCCACCTGGGTCATCATTGCACTTGTGTGTGTGTGTGTGTGTGTTTTTTTTTTTTCAAACATGTCGCTCTTGGCCATCAGAGCACCTTAGGTGAGCCATCAGATTGCTAACCTGATATCAAGTGTACAAGGCCCTATAATGCTCCATCTTGCCTAACGGGATCTGCCGATTTCTACATATCCTGTTGAAAAATTGTGTCCTCCTTAAATCCAGCACTCCACTGTCACCGTTGTGGCCCCAATTACATTATCACTCAAACAATAGCTGACAATTGACACACACTCTGGATTTTTTTCAAACTGGCTAAGAATTGGACTTAATGTGTGGGTATAATGTTGCGTCTGTGGTTTTATTCTCGCATCTCCCTCATTTTCACACATGCAGAACACACATCAACCATGTCACCAGTCAGCGAGACATAAACTTATCAGTATTAGAAATAAGACGAAGCTGAGAATCAAATATACAGTACGTTTCAAAGACGGACGGACAGTTATGATAGAGAGCCAAAAGCATTAAAATACATGTATGCACACTGTTTACTGTACGTACACATTACACTCTTATTCTCCCACGTAGAGAACACACGTCAACCATGTCACCAATTAGCGATCGAGACTCAAATGTACATGTATGACTATTAGCATCAAGACGAAACCAAGAATCAAATACAGAGTTTCAAAGACGGACAGTGTATGATAGAGTGCCAACAGCTTTGAAATACATGTATGCACACTATTCACTGTACATACACATTACACACTCATTTTTACACATGCAGAACACACATCAACCATGTCGCCAGTAAGCGAGACATAAACTTATCAGTATTAGCATCAAGACGAAGCTGAGAATCAAATATAGAGTTTCAAAGACAGGACAGTTACGACAGAGACAAAAGCATCGAAATACATGTATGCACACTGTACGTACGCGTTACAACCTCATTCTCACACATGTAGAACACACATCAACCATGTCACCAGTCAGCGAGACATAAACTTATCAGTATTAGAAACAAGACGAAGCTGAGAATCAAATATACAGTACGTTTCAAAGACGGACGGACAGTTATGATGGCTAGAGAGCCAAAAGCATTAAAATACATGTATGCACACTGTTTACTGTACGTACACATTACACTCTCATTCTCCCACGTGTAGAACACACGTCAACCATGTCACCAATTAGCGATCGAGACTCGAATGTACATGTATGACTATTAGCATCAAGACGAAGCCAAGAATCAAATATAGAATTTCAAAGACGGACAGTGGATGATAGAGCCAACAGCTTTGAAATACATGTATGCACACTGTTACCGTACAAAACACATTACACCCTCATTTTCACATATGCAGAACACACATCAACCATGCATGTCGCCAGTCAGCGAGACAAACTTATGAGTAATAGCATCAAGACGCAGCTGAGAATCAAATCTAGAGCTTCAGAGACAGACAGTGTATGATAGAGAGCCAAAAGTTTTATAATATCCAGTTTACTGTACACATTACACCTTTCTCACACATACGAAACACATATCAACCATGTCATCAGTCAGCGAGACTTGAATATATGACTATTAGCATCAAGACAAAGCTAAGAATGATTCAAAGACGGACAGTGTATGATAGAGTGCCAACAGCTTTGAAATACATGTATGCACACATTTACTGTTACCGTACATACACATTACACCCTCATTAATTTTCACACATGCAGAACACACATCAATCATGCATGTCGCCAGTCAGCGAGACATAAACTTATCAGTATTATAGAAACAAGATGAAGCTGAGAATCAAATATGCAGTACGTTTCAAAGACGGACGGACAGTTATGATAGCTAGAGAGCCAAAAGCATTAAAACACATGTATGCACACTGTTTACTGTACATACACATTAATTACACTCTCATTCTCCCACGTGTAGAACACACGTCAACCATGTCACCAATTAGCGATCGAGATTCGAATGTATGACTATTAGCATCAAGACGAAGCCAAGAATCAAACATAGAGTTTCAAAGAGAGGACAGTTATGATAGTGACAAAAGCATCGAAATACATGTATGCACACTGTACGTACATATTACAACCTCGTTCTCACACATGCAGAACACACATCAACCATGTCGCCAGTCAGCGAGACATGAACTTGTCAGTATTAGCATCAAGACGAAGCTGAGAATCAAATCTAGAGCTTCAGAGACAGTGTATGATAGAGCCAAAAGTTTTATAATATTCAGTTTACTGTACACATTACACCTTTCTCACACATACGAAACACACATCAACCATGTCATCAGTCAGCGAGACTTGAATACATGACTATTAGCATCAAGACAAAGCTAAGAATGATTCAAAGACGGACAGTGTATGATAGTGCCAACAGCTTTGAAATACATGTATGCACACATGTACTGTTACCGTACATACACATTACACCCTCATTAATTTTCACACATGCAGAATACACATCAATCATGCATGTCGCCAGTCAGCGAGACATAAACTTATCAGTATTATAGAAACATGACGAAGCTGAGAATCAAATATGCAGTACGTTTCAAAGACGGACGGACAGTTATAGCTAGAGAGCCAAAAGCATTAAAATACATGTATGCACACTGTTTACTGTACATACACATTAATTACACTCTCATTCTCCCATGTGTAGAACACACGTCAACCATGTCACCAATTAGCGATCGAGACTCGAATGTATGACTATTAGCATCAAGACGAAGCCAAGAATCAAATACAGTTTCAAAGAGAGGACAGTTATGATAGTGACAAAAGCATCGAAATACATGTATGCACACTGTACGTACATGTTACAACCTCGTTCTCACACATGCAGAACACACATCAACCATGTCGCCAGTCAGCAAGACATGAACTTGTCAGTATTAGCATCAAGACGAAGCTGAGAATCAAATCTAGAGCTTCAGAGACAGACAGTGTATGATAGAGAGCCAAATGTTTGATATCCAGTTTACTGTACATATTACACCTTCTTTCTCACACATGCGAAACACTCATCAACCATAATATCGTCGGTCAGCGACACTTGAATATACATGTATGACTATTAGCATCAAGACGAAGCTAAGAATGAAATATAGAGTTTCGAAGACGGACAGTGTATGATAGAGTGCCAACAGCTTTGAAATACATGTATGCACACTGTTTACTGTACATTCACATTGCACCCTCATTTTCACACTTGCAGAATTAACACACATCAACCATGTCACCAGTCAGCGAGACATAAACTTATCAGTATTAGAAATAAGACGAAGCTGAGAATCAAATATATGCAGTACGTTTCAAAGACGGACGGACAGTTATGATAGCTAGAGAGCCAAAAGCATTAAAATACATGTATGCACACTGTTTACTGTACGTACACATTATACTCTCATTCTCCCACGTGTAGAACACACGTCAACCATGTCACCAATTAACGATCGAGACTCGAATGTATGACTATTAGCATCAAGACGAAGCCAAGAATCAAATATAGAATTTCAAAGACGGACAGTGGATGAGAGAGCCAACAGCTTTGAAATTCATGTATGCACACTATTACCATACATACACATTACACCCTCATTTTCACACATGCAGAACACACATCAACCATGTCGCCAGTCAGCGAGACATAAGCTTATCAGTATTAGCATCAAGACGAAGCTGAGAATCAAATATAGAGTTTCAAAGACAGGACAGTTATGATACAGACAAAAGACATGTATGCACACTGTACGTACTCATTACAACCTCATTCTCACATGCAGAACACACATCATGCAACCATGTCGCCAGTCAGTGAGACATGAACTTATCAGTATTAGCATCAAGACGAAGCTGAGAATCAAATCTAGAGCTTCAGTGACGGACAGTGTATGATAGGGAGCCAAAAGTTTTATAATTTCCAGTTTACTATACACATTACACTTTCTTTCTCACACATACGAAACACACATCAACCATGACATCAGTCAGCGAGACTTGAATATATGACTATTAGCATCAAGACGAAGCTAAGAATGATTCAAAGACGGACAGTGTATGATAGAGTGCCAATAGCTTTGAAATACATGTATGCACACTGTTACCGTACATACACATTACACCCTCATTTTCATACATGCAGAACACACATTAACCATGTCACCAGTCAGCGAGACATAAACTTATCAGTATTAGAAACAAGGCGAAGCTGAGAATCAAATATGCAGTATGTTTCAAAGATGGATGGACAGTTATAATAGAGAGCCAAAAGCATTAAAATATATAATTATGATAACTACAACACCAACAATTACACACAATGTGTCCTGCTATTCTATCAGCCGCAATAAATAAGAAATAATATTGGTTGTAAGAAGTATGAAATGGCAATGGTACCAAGTATGGTTCCAACAGAAATCAAATGTAAGTTATGATCTAATCTTTATATGTACCTTCAGATAGTAAAAAGATAGTTTCTTGAATGGTCCCTTACAATGAGGCATATATTTCTCAATTAAGTTAGAATGTCCACACCAGAAACGATCCACCTAGAGCAAAAATATTGATTATAAGAGTATGAAATGATAATGGTTCCTAGTATGGTTCCCTACTATTACATGCAGATGCGACAGAGAATCAAACAGAAAATGAATTCAATTAGCATATGAAAGTGAAAGAAAGACAAGGAGTAGAGGAGAGGCTGACAGATAGAGAAAATGGGATAGACACACAATGAGTTTCATCTCGCAGAGAAAAGCATTTGTAAATATGATTCATACATGAATCTCCGGAATGCCAATTCATTCATACCATTGTCACTATCAATGACATCACCCTCCAGCACGCAGATGAGGATACATCATGTGGTTATGACGGACCTGTATAGCAAAGATAGGCATGTGTGTGTGGGGGGAGGGAGGGGGAGGGTGGTTAAGTCACTGGAGCGGCAGAGAAGCTAGTGTTTACATCAGATGTTATAGGGAGTCTATAATACCTACAATATTATTATTCGTATCATACATTTTGTGGGGCAGACGCTAGCAGCTAGCTCATACCAGCACTAGCCAAAGTACACCGCAATTCAACTGCAGAGGTTTCTATTTTTTTAACCAACAATGGGTACACGTACATTGACTAATATTCAATTTTCCTTCACCCGAGGCAAGGAGGTTAGTGTGTGTGTGAGAGAGAGAGGTTCTCACTCTATGTATATACACCACACTTTTCCCCCAAACACTCTAGGAACATGCTCCAGCACCATGCCATCGGAGGAGCAGCTGCACTGATTGGGGTAATGAAATTGGCAGGCAACCAACACCCAGCCCACAAAATGCACAAAAATACCAGATATGGTCCACTGCAGACATGATATAAGCTTCATTGGTGTGAGGCTAGGCTAGGCTAAGGATAGGCACAAAAACAGTCAAAACACTGACATCCCCCCCCCCCTCTCTCTCTAATCTACCTAGCTGAGTGGGTGGGTGAGAGGATGTAAGCATGACCTGTGTTTGTGTGTGTGTTGCTCCCAAGGGCTGGCCAGTTGCCACAATGTAGATGATACTAAGTCTAGCTTTAATATAGGCCTAGCTATAATATTACAGAGTATTAGTAAGCATGTTTCAAGAAGTCAGAAGAAGACTTACATGTACGGAAACTAGGACAGACAGGAGATGTCCATCCCTTCATTCTCCCATCACGCACATGTACTGACTGGACTACATCCAGGCAGACTGACCTTTCACATGCATGTAATATGCATGCAACCTTAATGTGACCATTTTTACGTAATTTTCTGTGGACTGGTCCCAAAAACAGAATTTTTTGACCCTATACTTTTTCTTCGTAAAAATACTAAAACATTTAGTACTCACAGAGTGCATAAAAAAGTGCCTGCAAATACTACTTGTCACCTTAACATATACACTATCATGAAATTGCTCCTACCTTGGGACACAACTCCCTCATAGTGTTACGGGCTGACGCACACACAATCGTACTTGAGGTTGAAAGCATACTAGCAGAATTTGGTATGGCATATCTTGTTCCAGAGAAGAAGCACAGAGAGGAATCTAAAAAGTGAATGGAGGGGGAAACCAGGAAACGGATACAACGATGAACACAATTGAGAGAGAGAGAGAGACAGAGAGAAAGAGCGTGAGATAAGAGAGAGGTATGATATACACATGTAGTGTGAACCTTACCTATGGACAGTAGAACGATAGTTCCTTGAATGGTCCCTTACAATGAGACAAAGAAATGCAAGTAAGATGTCCACACAAGAAACGATCAACCTAGTGCAAAGAATTTAGTATTGGTTGCAAGAAGTGTAAAAATGGCAATGGTTCCTAGTATGGTTCCTTACTATTACATGCAAATGCGACAGAAAATCAGGAATAAAATGGGTTGGATTAGCATAATTATTATGGAAATGAAAAAAAAGGTGTAAAGCTAAAAATGACAGATAGAGAAAATGAGATAGACACACAATGAGTTTCATCTCACAGAGAAAGTATTTATAAATATGATTCTTACATGCATCTCCAGAATGACAGTTCATTCACACCATTGTCACTATCGATGACATGACACTCCTGCACGCAGATGAGGATACATCATGTGGTTCCTTAGGGGCAAGATAAGAAGCACAGAGAGGAATCTAAAGCAAATAGAGGAGGAAACCAGGAAATAGGTACGAAGTATGAGCACAACTGAAGCATGAGAGAGAGAGAGAGATAGAGAGAGAGAGACAAGAGAGATCGAGGTATGATATACACATGTAGTCTGATCCTTACCTATTGATAGTAGAATGATAGTTCCTTGAATGGTCCCTTACAATGAGACAAAGAAATGCACGTATTTCTCAGTAAGTTACAGTAGATGTCCACGCAAGAAACGATCAACCTAGTGCAAAGATTTAATATTGGTTGCAAAAAGTGTAAAAATGGGAATGGTTCCTAGTATGGTTCCTTACTATTACATGCAGATGCAATAGAAAATCAAGGAATAAAATGGGTCGGATTAGCATAATTATGGAAATGAGAGAAGAAAGGTGTAAAGCTAAATATGACAGATAGAGAAAATGAGATAGACACACAATAAGTTTTATCTAACAGAGAAAAATATTTGTAAATATGATTCTTACATACATCTCCATAATCAGTTCATTCATACCATTGTCAATATCGATGACATCACACTCCTGCACGCAGATGAGGATACATCATGTGGTTCCTTAATTTAATCGGTGAGGAGCAAGGGAAGAAGCGCAGAGCGAGATGAATCTAAAGCGAATGGAGGGTGAAACCAGGAAATAGATACAAAGTATGAGAACAACTGAAGCATGAGAGAGAGAGAGAGAGAGAGAGAGAGAGAGAGAGAGAGAGAGAGAGAGAGAGAGAGAGAGGGAGAGAGTGAGAGAGTGAGAGAGAGTGCCAACACAAGTAGACGAAATCCCAGTAACGAGGAAATAAAAGCTTAAATTGTACCGTCTGGGAATATGCCCAAGGCTCTCATGGGATCTGACCATTTTTGATTTCCCTGTCTCCTGGATAGAGAAGACCTTGGATGCAGTAACTACTCGTTTCCTTAAGAAATGGGCTGGATTTGCGAAATCAGCTGACCCAGCCAGATTGTTTCTGCCACAAAATCTTGGTGGCCTTAATCTATCCTTGCCATCCACTCTACCAGAAGCTTCAGGTTGGAAAAGCAAGCCTCCTGATTACATCTCTGGACAGAGGAGTCAATCATGCAGTGAGAGAGAGCCTCAAGAAGGAGATAAACCAAAAACGAGCTAAATTCCATCCTTATACTGTTGCACAAGAGGCTTTTGCCTCAGATCCAGGAGCCCCGTGCAAAGTGGTGTCCAGTAAAGCTAAACGTGTAGTGGTAAGCAATGTAAATAGTAAACGATTGGAACATAGCCTTTCACTACCAACCCAGGGCAAGCTCTTCAAGCTGGTGGATACTAATGCAGCTACGATTTGGGCAAAGGCATGCCAATCCCTGCCATCTGCATAAATGAAGTTTGCACTGAACGCTTCAAGTGGCACCCTGCCCCATAACGCCAATCTGGCCCTAAGGAGAAAGAATGAGCACTTGTCAGCAGTGTGCAAATTATGTGGGGAACGATAGACACTATGCCATATCCTTAATAATTGTAAGGTAACCCTGGAACTGCGGAGATATAACACCAGACATGATCAGATTCTGCAGATCATCGAAGAATTCATGAAGCAACAAGTCTCAGAGGATGTTGTGGTTGTTGCTGATCTGGCAGAGCAGTACCAATTCCCAACCAGTTTGGCTTTCACAGACTTGCGACCAGATCTGGCGGCCTATAGCTGTCTAGCCAAAACAGCTATCATTGTCGAGCTAACTGTTTGTTTTTAAGGATGCGCAAAAGAGAAAAGAAGCCAAATACACTGAACTTGTTGAAGAAGTGGAGGAGAATGACTTCGTTGTGGACCTCATCACACTCGAGGTTGGCTCGCGGGGTTTTGTAATTTATGAGTTTCCATCGTCTAAGAGAAGTGGTTGGGGCTACCCCCAAAAAATTAAATGACTTATTATTGTCGGTATCAAAACTAGCAATCAGGGGGTCCTTTCAAATCTGGACCTGCCGCAACCACCAAAGTACTATGTGAACATGTTCTATCTCTCCCTCTCATATAATATTATACTACACGTTTCATAATATTAGTATGTATGTCCATTATTAAATTTTGTCTTCACTCAGTCACCAAACTTACAAGTACTAGGAGATTTTTTTTGTGCGCCATATAATAGCTAATCATGTTGGCCCTCTCCTTGTATGAAACCCTCATGCAAATCAATGAATGTTTGAGCTTGAAAAGAGAGAGAGAGAGAGAGAGACAGAGAGAGATAGAGATAAGAGAGAGATATGATATACACATGTAGTCTGATCCTTACCTATGGATAGTAAAACGATAGTTCCTTCTGAATCAATGGTCCCTTACAATAAGACAAGAAATACCCGTAGTTTCTCAACAAACTACATGTGAGATAGAGGGAGACGAGAGAGAGATAAGATAATAATACTTTGATCTTTACTTACGGATAGTAAAGGGATAGTTCTTTGAATGGTCCCTTACAATAAAACAAAGAAATGCCCGTAGTTTCTCAACAAACTACGTGTGAGATAGAGGGAGATGAGAGAGAGATAGAGAAAATGAGATAGACATAATGAGTTTCATCTCACAGAAAAAGTATTTGTAAATATGATTCTTACATACATATCCAAAATATCAGTTTATTCATACCACTGTCAATATTGATGACATCACCCTCCTGCACAAAGACGAGGATACATCATGTGATTCCTTAATTTAATCGGTGAGGAGCAAGGGAAGAAGCGTGGAGCGAGAGGAATCTAAAGTGAATGGAGGGTGAAACCAGGAAATAGATACAAAGTATGAGAACAACTGAAGCGTGAGAGAGAGAGAGAGAGAGAGAGAGAGAGCGAGAGAGAGAGAGAGAGAGAGAGAGAGAGAGAGAGCGAGAGAGAGAGAGAGAGAGAGAGAGAGAGAGAGAGAGAGAGACAGAGAGAGAGACAAGAGAAAGGTATGATATATACATGTAGTCTGATCCTTACCTATGGATAGTAAAGCGATAGTTCCTTCTGAATCAATGGTCCCTTACAATAAGACAAGAAATGCCCGTAGTTTCTCAACAAACTACATGTGAGATAGAGGGAGACGAGAGAGAGGTAAGATAATATAATTTGATCCTTACTTACGGATAGCAAAGGGATAGTTACTTGAATGGTCCCTTACAATAAAACAAAGAAATGCCTGTAGTTTCTCAACAAACTACGTGAGAGAGGGAGACGAGAGAGAGGTAAGATAATATTATAATCTGATCTTTACTTACGGATAGTAAAGGGATAGTTCCATAAATGGTTCCTTACAATGAAGCACAGAAAATTACGTAGACTTTCAATAAGTTAGAATGTCCACACAAGAAACGATAAATCTAGTGCAAAGAATTTAATATTGATTGCAAGAAGTGTAAAAATTGTATTGGTTCCTATTATGGTTCCTTACTATTACACGCAGATGCGACAGAAAATCTAGGAATAAAATGGGTTGGATTAGCATAATCATGGAAATGAGAGAAAAATAAAAGGTGTGGGGCTAAGTATGACAGATAGAGAAAATGAGATAGACACATAATGAGTTTCATCTCACAGAAAAAAGTATTTGTAATTATGATTCTTACATACATCTCCAAAATATTAGTTCATTCATACCGCTGTCAATATCGATGACATCACCCTCCTGCACAAAGACGAGGATACATCATGTGGTTTCTTAATTTAATCGGTGAGGAGCAAGGGAAGAAGCCTAAAGGGAATTTAGGGGGAAAATCAGGGGATAGATACAAAGTATGAGCACAACTGAAGCACGAGAGAGAGAGAGAGAGAGAGTGAGAGAGAGAAAGAGAGGGGGGGATGTGGGGAGACAAGAGAGACTGTGAGATAGAGGGAGACGAGAGAGAGAGGTAAGATATATAGTCTGATCCTTATTTACGGATAGTAAAGGGATAGTTCCTTGAATGGTTCCTTACAATGAAACAGAGAAATTTACGTAGTTTCTCAGTAAGTCAGAATGTCCACAAAGAAACAATAAATCTAGTACAAAGAATTTAATATTGGTTGCAAGAAGTGTAAAAATGGCAGTGGTTCCTAGTATGGTTCCTTACCAGTACATACAGATGCAACAGAAAATCAAGGAATAAAATGGGTCAGATTAGCATAATTATGGAAATGAGCGAAAAAAGGTGTACGGCTAAAAATAGAGAAAATGAGATAGACACAAAATAAGTTTTATTATATATGTACAACGAAAAATATTTTTCAGAGTGACAATTTTCTTATATAGTCCATGTCCTAACCTGGAGGGCATAAAAGATGCACTCTCCTACAAGTTCAGAAGACTCACGATTGGTCAGAATTGTTGTGCCGTGTGCACAAACGAGGTTGCCAAGGCCTAGGGCCCATAGAGATGCATTGTCGAGCTCGAGCGAGCGGCGCAAGCGCCGCGCGTTTCGACAGGCCTGCTAGGCAGGCCACCGAGCCTTGAGCGAAGCGAGAGGCTATGTCTGCTCTTTGTTATGGTCTGGTGGTAGATTCAACGTTCGAGCGGAGTGAGAACGTCGCCATTACACGGTGAGTTTGATCAGCTATTCTTGGCCTGCAGTGAGGAGTGTGGTCTTCATCTGTGCATGCGCGCTGTACGAACTGGCACTCGATTGTACTATAGCATGCTGTTAGTAGTGTTCTGTCACATTATCCCATGATTGTGACATCAAACATACTTGTCTAGCAGAGAAAAGTATTCGTTAGTATGATTCTTACATACATCTCCAAAATCAGTTCATTTATACTATTGACAATATCGATGACATCACCCTCCTGCACAAAGACGAGGATACATCATGTGGTTCCTTAATTTAATCGGTGAGGAGCAAGGGAAGAAGTGCAGAGCGAGAGGAATCTAAAGCGAATGGAGGGTGAAACCAGGAAATAGATACAAAGTATGAGAACAACTGAAGCGTGAGAGAGAGAGAGAGCGAGAGAGAGAGAGAGAGAGAGAGAGAGAGACAAGAGAGAGGTATGATATATACATGTAGTCTGATCCTTACCTATGGATAGTAAAGCGATAGTTCCTTCTGAATCAATGGTCCCTTATAATAAGACAAGAAATGCCCGTAGTTTCTCAACAAACTACATGTGAGATAGAGGGAGACGAGAGAGAGATAAGATAATATAATTTGATCTTTACTTACGGATAGCAAAGGGATAGTTCTCTGAATGGTCCCTTACAATAAAAACAAAAAAAATGCCCGTAGTTTCTCAACAAATTATGTGTGAGATAGAGGGAGACAAGAGAGAGATAAGATAATATTATAATCTGATCTTTACGGATAGTAAAGGGATAGTTCCTTAAATGGTTCCTTACAATGAAGCACAGTAGACTTTCAATAAGTTAGAATGTCCACACAAGAAACGATAAATCTAGTGCAAAGAATTTAATATTGATTGCAAGAAGTATAAAAATTGTATTGGTTCCTATTATGGTTCCTTACTATTACACGCAGATGCGACAGAAAATCTAGGAATAAAATGGTTGGATTAGCATAATCATGGAAATGAGAGAAAAATAAAAGGTGTGGGGCTAAGTATGACAGATAGAGAAAATGAGATAGACACATAATGAGTTTCATCTCACAGAAAAAAATATTTGTAATTATGATTCTTACATACATCTCCAAAATATTAGTTCATTCATACCATTGTCAATATCGATGACGTCACCCTCCTGCACAAAGACGAGGATACATCATGTGGTTCCTTTATTTAATTGGTAAGGAGCAAGGGAAGAAGCCTAAAGAGAATTTAGGGGGAAAATCAGGGGATAGATACAAAGTATGAGCACAACTGAAGCATGAGAGAGAGAGAGTGAGAGAGAGAGAGAGGGAGAGAGAGAAAGAGAGGGGGGGATGTGGGGAGACAAGAGAGACTGTGAGATAGAGGGAGACGAGAGAGGTAAGATATATAGTCTGATCCTTATTTACGGATAGTAAAGGGATAGTTACAATGAAACACAGATTTACGTAGTTTCTCAGTAAGTCAGAATGTCCACAAAAGAAACAATAAATCTAGTGCAAAGAATTTAATATTGATTGCAAGAAGTGTAAAAATGGCAGTGGTTCCTAGTATGGTTCCTTACCGAAGATTGCAGGTTGGTTGAGAAAAAACATTTTTTTGAAACTCACGCATGCGCAGAACACGCGGTATTGAGTTCGTTGTTCCAACATGCCAAGAACCTTTTCCACCGACCTTCGATGGCGAGCTGTGTGGCTTTATCTTGCGCACAACCTAGATATGGCTGATATAATAATCATGATTATAGCGATGCTTGTCTGTTTCACAAACTTTGGTCTATGTTTGAACAACGAACTCAATACCACGTGTTCTGCGCATGCGTAAGTTTCAATTATTTCTCAACCATCTTGCAAACCTCGGTACTAGAATATACAGATGCAATAGAGATTCAAGGAATAAAATGGGTCGGATTAGCATAATTATGGAAATGAGCGAAAAAAGGTGTACGGCTAAATGTGAGATAGACACACAATAAGTTTTATTACATATATACAACGAAAAATATTTTTCAGAGCGACAATCTTCTTATATAGTCCGTGTCCTAACCTGGAGGGCATAAAAGATGCGCTCTCCTACAAGTTCAGAAGACTCACGATCGGTCAGAATTGTTGTGCCGTGTGCACAAACGAGGTTGCCAGGGCCTAGGGCCCATAGAGATGCATTCTCAAGCTCGAGCGAGCGGCGCGGCGCAAGCGCCGCGTGTTTCGACAGGCCTGCTCGGCAGACCACCGAGCCTCGAGCGAAGGGAGAGGCTATGTCTGCTCTTTGTTATGGTCTGATGGTAGATTCGACGTTCAAGCGGAGTGAGAACGTCACCATTACATGGTGAGTTTGATCAGCTACTCTTGGCCTGCAGTGAGGGGTGTGGTCTTCATCTGCGCATGTGCGCTATACGAACTGGCACTCGATTGTACTATAGCATGCTGTTAGTAGTGTTCTGTCACATTATCCCATGATTGTGACATCAAACATACTTGTCTAACAGAGAAAAGTATTTGTTAGTATGATTCTTACATACATCTCCAAAATCAGTTCATTCATACTATTGTCAATATCGATGACATCACCCTCCTGCACAAAGACGAGGATACATCATGTGGTTCCTTAATTTAATCGGTGAGGAGCAAGGGAAGAAGCGCAGAGCGAGAGGAATCTAAAGCGAATGGAGGGTGAAACCAGGAAATAGATACAAAGTATGAGAACAATTGAAGTACGAGAGAGAGAGAGCGAGAGAGAGAGAGAGCGAGAGAGAGAGAGAGAGAGAGAGAGAGAGAGAGAGAGAGAGAGAGAGACAGAGAGAGATAGAAACAAGAGAGAGGTATGATATACACATGTACTCTGATTCTTACCTATGGATAGTAAAGCGATAGTTCCTGCTGAATCAATGGTCCCTTATAATAAGACAAGAAATGCCCGTAGTGTCTCAACAAACTACATGTGAGATAGAGGGAGACGAGAGAGAGATAAGATAATATAATTTGATCTTTAGTTATGGATAGTAAAGGGATAGTTCTTTGAATGGTCCCTTACAATAAAACAAAGAAATGCCTGTAGTTTCTCAACAAACTACGTGTGAGATAGAGGGAGACGAGGGAGAGGTAAGATAATAATATTATTATAATCTGATCTTTACTTACGGATAGTAAAGGGATAGTTCCTTAAATGGTTCCTTATAATGAAGCACAGAAAATTACGTAGACTTTCAATAAGTTAGAATGTCCACACAAGAAACGATAAATCTAGTGCAAAGAATTTAATGTTGGTTGCAAGAAGTGTAAAAATAAATTGTAGTGGTTCCTAGTATGGTTCCTTACTATTACACGCAGATGCAACAGAAAATCAAGGAATAAAATGGGTTGGATTAGCATAATCATGGAAATGAGAGAAAAATAAAAGGTGTAGGGCTAAGTATGACAGATAGAGAAAATGAGATAGACACATGAGTTTCATCTCACAGAAAATAGTATTTATAAATATGATTCTTACATACATCTCCAAAATATCAGTTCATTCATACCATTGTCATTAACAATGACATCACCCTCCTTCACAAAGACGAGGATACATCATGTGGTTCCTTAATTTAATTGGTGAGGAGCAAGGGAAGAAGCCTAAAGAGAATTTAGGGGAGAAATCAGGGGATAGATACAAAGTATGAGCAAAACTGAAGCATGAGAGAGAGAAAGAGAGGGGGGATGTGGGGAGACAAGAGAGACGGTGAGATAGAGGGAGACGAGAGAGAGAGGTAAGATATATAGTCTGATCCTTATTTACGAATAGTAAAGAGATAGTTCCTTCAATGGTTCCTTACAATGAAACAGAAATTTACGTAGTTTCTCAGTAAGTCAGAATGTCCACAAAAGAAACAATAAATCTAGTGCAAAGAATTTAATATTGGTTGCAAGAAGTGTAAAAATGGCAGTGGTTCCTAGTATGGTTCCTTACTAGTACATACAGATGCAACAGAAAACAAGGAATAAAATGGGTCGGATTAGCATAATTATGGAAATGAGCGAAAAAGGGGTACGGCTAAAAATGACAGATAGAGAAAATGAGATAGACACACAATAAGTTTATCTAACAGAGAAAAGTATTTGTAAATAAGATTCTTACATACATCTCCAAAATCAGTTCATTCATACCATTATCAATATCGATGACATCACCCTCCTGCACAAAGACGAGGATACATCATGTGGTTCCTTAATTTAATCGGTGAGGAGCAAGGGAAGAAGCGCAGAGCGAGATGAATCTAAAGCGAATGGAGGGTGAAACCAGGAAATAGATACAAAGTATGAGAATAACTGAAGCATGAGAGAGAGAGAGAGAGAGAGAGACAGAGAGAGATAGAGACAACAGAGAGGTATGATATATACATGTACTCTGATTCTTACCTATGGATAGTAAAACGATAGTTCCTTCTGAATCAATGGTCCCTTATAATAAGACAAGAAATGCCTGTAGTTTCTCAACAAACTACATGTGAGATAGAGGGAGACGAGAGAGAGATAAGATAATATAATTTGATCTTTAGTTATGGATAGTAAAGGGATAGTTCTTTGAATGGTCCCTTACAATAAAACAAAGAAATGTCTGTAGTTTCTCAACAAACTACGTGTGAGATAGAGGGAGACGAGAGAGAGGTAAGATATTATAATCTGATCTTTACGGATAGTAAAGGGGTAGTTCCTTAAATGGTTCCTTACAATGAAGCACAGAAAATTACGTAGAATTTCAGTAAGTTAGAATGTCCACACAAGAAACGATAAATCTAGTGCAAAGAATTTAATATTGATTGCAAAGAAGTGTAAAAATTGTAGTGGTTCCTATTATGGTTCCTTACTATTACACGCAGATGTGACAGAAAATCTAGGAATAAAATGGGTCGGATTAGCATAATAATGGAAATGAGAGAAAAATGAAAGGTGTGGGGCTAAGTATGACAGATAGAGAAAATGAGATAGACACATGAGTTTCATCTCACAGAAAAAAGTATTTGTAAATATAATTCTTACCTACATCTCCAAAATATCAGTTCATTCATACCATTGTCAATATCGATGACATCACCCTCCTGAGAGAGAGAGAGAGAGAGGGGGGGGGGGGCAAGTGGAAACAGAGGAAACAGAAAACGGAACGGAAAGCTGAAACAAAACTGAAGCGGAAATCAGAAACGGAAAAGCTGAAATTGGGAAATGGTCATCAGCATTCTTTGCGCTAATGGCATCTTTTGCGCATGTGCGATCTGTTTGGGGCTAAGAAATGGCATTGCCAGTGTCTTTCTCTCGACATCTATCAGCATAGCCTGACAGCTGGATACAAGATTCCTGGCTCAACCTAAGCTTGAGAATTTGGTTATACCGGTACTAATAGTGACAAGAGATAGAGGTCTAGTTCACTGTTGGCTGCTAGCAACAGCACACCACCTGCTATGGGTGAATAGTGAGTACAAACAACAGGAAGATTCCAGTATGGCACCCAGACTCTGGGCCAGAGTACAAGATGCTGAATGCTATGTTATAGACCAGGCTGTAGAATTTTGAAGTTGGTGAAGGAAGTCCAGAGTGACAAACTAAATATCAGTACTCAGTGGCTGAGAGGTGATTATGGCCCTTGTTCAAGGTCAAAAGTGGCTCAAAATCTGCTATTATTATACTATATACAACGAAAAATATTTTTAGAAAGTGTCGTTTTGTGTCATAACGCACCTGATTGGTCAGAACGGTAGGGCCGTGTGCAAAAACCATGGTAACCATGGAGCCGGAGATGCACAAGGCGCGAAGCGCCGCGCACTCGGCGCGGCCGGCCGGCCGGCCATCAATCGCGAGTTCGAGTACTCGAGTACTCGAGTACTTACGAGTACAGCCTTGCATGAGGCCGGCCGGCCCTCAGCCTAGGCTGCAGTATAGCTAGCTAGTTATGGCCTAGAACCCTAATCTCTCGATCTTGCGCCGGCGCCAGCATCGACGCCGGTTTGAGCGGAGTGAGAACGTCATCGTTGTACTCGCAAGCTGGGCCCACCAAAGTCTCCGACTTCTCGCATATCTATGCTTCTTGCAAAGCAAGACTGAAGAGGCGAGTTAAATGTTCGCTGTCATACCGGTACTATAGTATCCATGCTGGTGTGGAGCTAAGTCTCTTGGCTCATTAAATTCCACCTGCAGTGAGGGGTGTGGCCTACAGATCCGTTTGTCTGCGCATGCGCATACATTTAAGTGCCTCGTCTGTCTAGCCTTGTGCTAGGGAGTTTCTACCGCAGAACCTTTCCACTGTTCTCTTTTGAATGATATCCAAACCATTTTTCTCCCTGATTTGTGCGTAGCCAGTTCATTGTTGTTTATGTTATTCTGTGTGTGTGTCTGTGTGGCTTGCCACTCCTTTTCAGGGGCCAAATCAATAATCAATCAATCAATCAATCAATCAATCAATATGGAGTTTCAAGCTTTAACAACATTGAGGAGCAACCCTGACTATCTGAGTTGAGATACTGACTTGAATGGGTTCATATATTAAAACATCATGACATAAAATTTTATCCATTTCTAATAATTATTGAATACTGTAACAGTCATGCTGATCCAAATAATTATAGTCAGCCCATGCATAATAATATCATTATTGTAGTGCATAGTTACATTGTTGTGACATTATACATACTTGTTATTCAATTTAAATTTATTACCATGCTAAGCAGTAAACTAGCTATCAAGTAAAGAATCACACTGTAGCCAATAGCTACTAGTCTAACTACTTCAGGCTTGGTACAATAACTATTGATGAGCCTGAGGGCTCACAAAGTAGCTGTACTCTACAATCACAACTTGATATCAGTAGAGTACTTACTGAATCAGTGACCCTGATATCACTATAGGAGTCCAGTAGTAACATAACCTTGTCGCCAGGCCCCTAGGCTAGTAGTAACATTAATTTAATTTTTGCTACAATTGCATGATGCTATAACAGTTACTATTATCATGGCCCTCAGACAACGATTATCACCAACAATATATTAATGATGTTTTTAATACAATGTCTTCACACTAGCTGCTGGGAATGAATACCGTAGAAACTGGTTAAGCGCTGCTCGCTGTTAAGCGCATACTTTTTATTAAGCGCATAGTTTTGTGCGAGCTTTACCGCTCTTTGTTAGGCGCATAGTGCCCAGCAAACCGCCTGAATGACGAGCGATCGGTTACACAATCCCAGAAAGAAGGCTAGAAGTAGGCTGGAGAAGAAAACGTCGAGAATTACGTTCTCTGGTCGCTTCTTGGCCATCGCTGTAGGCCTTTCTGCCCTCGATACGTTCTTTACGCACGCCCTACCTACCGTGTTTTAGCACTTTTAATTAAGCGCATACTTCCTGTTAAGCGCATATTTTTTGTTAAGCGCATATTTTCTTGCTGCCGTGTGTTATAAGCGCATGTGCTTAACAACCAGTTTCTACGGTAATACACCAACCTTCATTGTGCATGGCCAGATATCAAAGATACTAGCTCAATGCATGCTCAATACCGTTTATATTTCTGATGACCACTACCATTTTTCAGCTTTTCCATTTCCGCTTTCCGCTTCAGTTTCCGTTTCCTCCGTTTCCACTTGCCCGAGAGAGAGAGAGAGAGAGAGAGAGAGAGAGAGAGAGAGAGAGAGAGAGAGAGAGAGAGAGAGAGAGAGAGAGAGAGAGAGAGAGAGAGAGAGAGAGAGAGAGAGAGAGAGAGGAGAGAGGGATATGAGAGAGGTAAGATATAATCTGATCCTTACCAATGGATAATAAAAGGATATACCCGGTAATATTATAGCATTCGAGGATGTGTACCTCCAGTGGTTCCTATTAAATCATTGAGGAGCAAGGGAAAGAATCTGAATGAGAGATCTAAAGGGAATGAAGGGGATAGATACAAAGCTAGTACGAGGACAATGTAAGAGAGAGAGAGAGGATAAGTATTATGATATGTATCTCTTACCTTGCTATCTCCAGTATGCTTTTGAATGGGTAGTAGTCGTCAGAAGAGCAAGGGAAGAATCTGAAAGAGAGATCTAAAGGGAATGAAGGGGATAGATAGAAAGCTAGTATGAGGACAACTAAAGTATGTAAGAGAGAGAAAGAGAGAGGATAAGTATTACGATGTGTATCTCTTACCTTGCTATCTCCAGTATGCTTTTGAATGGGTAGTAGTCGTCAGAAGAGCTAGTGCTAACTTATTCTCGTCCTGCGCGTGAGCGGCGAGGCTTCGCTAGCGCTAGATCGCGAGCGTATACCGTGTACGTGCTCGAGCGAGAGTAACGCGTACGCTCGCACTACGTGCCGGCGCGCCCTCGCTTTATAACCCCGCCCACATGGCGGGCCATATGGTTCCTTAAGCGTCGGTTCCTTGTTACGTTACGCATATATATAATACCTGCATTAACTGTGTAGTGAATGTTGTTATTCATGCATAATTGTTTGGACTAGGACTATTGATACCTATATTATGTTCTGTACTGTTTATGCATCTTGTCTCATGTTCAGCCCTGATTGTCTAGTATCATCGTCTCACCCTTTGGCCCTTATGATTTGTGTCCCCTCTATAAAAACCCTGTGCTTCCTCATTGTGATCAGATCCTATACTATCTCATAACTCACTTAACTAAGAGAACAAGCTATTAAGTAACACTGGTGTCAGGAGTGGGATCAGAGTCCATCCCAGTCATCATGTCCAACGAGGAACCTGGGCAGCAAGAATCTACTGGCCATCTGCCAGCTGTAGCGACACCCTCAGGCTCTCATAGCAGAGTTGTACTTGGAACTGAGGCAACTGTGAGAATGAGTATGCGACCTCCGTCGCGGTTTGCCTCTGGAGGATATTTTGAGTTGTGGCTGAAGCGCTTCGAACTCTATGCTAAGAGGGCTGCGTTCCCTAGGGAGCAGTGGACACGAGAGCTTGTGCGTTGTTGGAGGATGAACCATTTCGAGTGGTTGACCAACTTGGCCTAACAGAGTCGTCAGACTATGATGCAGTTGTTGCCCGGCTGAAACAGCAGTTTGCCCCCTCTGGAAATGAATTTGAATGGCAGCTGCGATTTCAAAACCGTGTTCAAGGAATAAGTGAGAGTATGGTAGAATTTGCTGGGTCTCTGCACATGCTGGCTGACAGAGCCTACCCTTCATGGACAATGGAGCAACGTAAGGATGTCCTCCGGAGCCAGTTTATTCATGGAGTCCAGTCTGCATCTGTTCAGTTGCATCTAATGAAGGAGCAGCCTCCTGATCTTGATGGAGCCCTGGAGCTCGCAGTGAAACATGAAGCAGTAGAGAGCGCTCAGAAGAGACTGCACAAGGAGAAGAAGCGAGCTTGTTCAGAGACTCAGAGCCTCACAGTTAATACCGAAGAACATGATAGAGTAAATGCTGTCGCCAGAGATACCAAAGTGGATATGCTCACACGGAAAGTTCAGGAATTATCGGAAGAAATCGCTCGTCTACGAGGTGCCGAAAACCGAGAGCACCAAGTTCCAGAGCCGTCCCGCAACAAAGACGTGATCTGCTGGAATTGCCGAGGCCGGGGGCACATCAGACGCAATTGCCCGAAACGTGGGGGCCGATCTCCAGCCAGTTGGAAAAATAAAAGGAGATCGGGAGTGGATGCAGCCTCCATAAGTTCGATATTGTTTGTAAGCGGAGCAGTGGAAGGGAAGTCGATGCCTCTTCTCGTCGATACTGGGTCAGGGATGACGATTGTTCGGGAAGATGTGTTGCAAGATGCTGCAGTGAACAGCACTCCATCCAGAGCACCCAGTGTTTGCAGCAAATGGGGAGGAGCTCGATGTCGCTGGTCAAACGGTAATTGCCATTACACTGGGAAAGTTTACCGTGGATCATCCGGTGTTGGTAGTGAGAGATCTTACACAGAGCTGCTTACTTGGAGCAGATTTTCTGCAGAAATACCATTGTGTCATTGACCTCCAGGGAAAAAACGTTGACAGTGGGAGGATCAGTGGTAAGATTTCTGTCGGTGAATTCGTTCACCAAGGGTGTGTGCCATGTTACTTACCCTGAAACTATTGTGATCCCTGGTTATTCCCAAATGCAGTTACCAATGCTTATCTCTAGACCAGAGGTGGCTGATGATGAAGCGGAGGAAGCCATTCTTGAACCCTCAACGGAATTTACGCAGCGTCATGGTGTGCTTATTGCTCATTGTCTGATGTCGACCGGCTCAGACAAGGCCTCTGTAAGGATACTCAACCCTTCATCGTCCCCAGTTACGCTGCACAAGTCTGAGAAAGTTGGCCAGCTTTTTCCAACAGCGGGCGTACTATATGCCTGCAGTTCTACTACTCCTGAAGGTGGTGGTTCAAACCACGCTATCAAACAGCTGATGTGCCGTATGGAAAATCTACCCCCTGGCAACAAGTCACAGCTGGAAGCACTTCTAACGGAATTCACTGATGTCATCTCGACGGGGGCCGGAGACCTAGGACGCACTAGCCTAACCCGTCACTGCATAGATACTGGACAGACGCCACCAATCAAATAGCCTCCCCACCGACTACCACTCCAACAGCGTGAACAAGTCAGTCATGGTAGATGATGTTGTCAAAAGGGATTATCGAACCAGCTCATGGACCATGGGCATCCCCTATAGTTCTGGTGCGTAAGAAAGATGGCTCGACCCGTTTCTGTGTCGATTTTCGCAAAGTGAACGAAGTAACCAGAAAGGATGCACAGCCATTGCCGAGAATTGACGACACGATTGATGCTCAGGAAGGTTCTCTACATTAGACCTGGCTAGTGGCTACTGGCAGGTTGAGGTGGACCCACATGACCGTGAGAAGACTGCCTTTCCCACACCATACGGTCTCTATCAGTTCCGAGTAATGCCGTTTGGCCTATGCAATGCCCCTGGCACCTTCCAGCGATTGATGGAGCAAGTCTTGGCAGGCCTGCACTGGACAACGCGTTTAGTGTATCTCGATGATATAATTATATTCAGCAAAACAATTGAGGACCACCTGGATCGACTCCGTGACGTTTTTAGTCGTTTGAGAGCAGCAGGACTCAAGGTGAAGCCCAGCAAGTGTCACTTGTTACGGAAGGAAGTGCAATACCTGGGGCATATAATTTCAGAAAACGGCTACTGGGTCAAGCAACGTAGCACAGTAGAAGAATGGTGCAAAAAATGTGACCCATGCAACTCGAGAAAATCGCCACCAAAGAAAAGGTGTGCACCACTGCAGCCAATTCAGATTGATGATCCATTGAAATGCGTAGCTATGGATATTTTGGGTCCTCTGCCTACCACAGCTCGAGGTAACAAGTACGTACTCGTGGTGGGAGACTACTTTACCAAATGGACGGAGGCTTATCCAATGCCAGATTCAGAGGCTGCAACAGTTGCAAGACTCCTGGTCAATGAGTTCATATGCCGTTTTGGTGTCCCTGAACAGTTGCATACAGACCAGGGGCGCAATTTTGAATCTACTCTAATCAAACAGATCTGCCAACTCCTCGGAATACGGAAAACGCGCACAACGCCATATCATCCCCAGTCAGACGGAATGGTGGAACGATTTAATCGCACACTATTAAGCATGCTGAGCATAGCAGTCGAAGAAAGCGAGGGGGACTGGGACCTAAAAATCCCAACTATCATGTGCTCTAGTGTGCACGAGAGTACTGGCGAAAGTCCCTTTTGCCTGATGTTTGGCCGCGAAGCCCCACTACCAGTAGATGTGATGTATAACTTGCAAGAAACAATGAAAGTCCAAGATCACCTGCCAAAGACCAGGCAAACTTACTGCGCTAACGTCTCAGTGAAGCTTATGCAAGGGTTCGCTCTCATCTGGAGAAACAGTGAAACAAGCAGAAGTCACACTACGACACTAAAGTGTACGGCAAAGCATACAAGAAAGGAGATCTTGTATGGTTACATTGTCCTGCTGTCCCCAAGGGTCGCTCCCGTAAACTGCATAGACCATGGCAAGGGCCATATGTCATAGTCAAAGTGATTGGTGAGGCCGTTTACAGGATCAAACTTTTGAGTAATCTCCAGCTCCGTAAAGTAGTCCACTACAACCGTCTCAAACCATACGAAGGGAGCAAGGAGGAAGACAATAGTATCATCTGGGCAAAACTGAATAAGCAACCTGAGACAGAAATTCAATGTGAAACTTCGGATTCAGAACAGCCAAGCATCCACGAGTCACGAACTCGTACTGAAAATGAGCAGAGTGGAAGTCCAAATGATGATGATGAGACTGAAGAGGATGAACCACCCCCACTACGCCGGTCTACAAGAAACCGCAGACCGCCCCAACGATATGGATCAGTTGTAAGCTTCCCGGACTCGGATCCCTTCCCAGACTGAACTCAATACTCAGACAAAGATGTCTCTTCTTGAAAAGGGAGAGTAATGTAGTGAATGTTGTTATTCATGCAGACTAGGACTACTGATACCTATATTATGTTCTGTACTGTTTGTGCGTCTTGTCTCATGTTCAGCCTTGATTGTCTAGTATCATCGTCTCACCCTTTGGCCCTTATGATTTGTGTCCCCTCTATAAAAACCCTGTGCTTCCTCATTGTGATCAGATCCTATACTATCTCATAACTCTCACTTAACTAAGAGAACAAGCTATTAAGTAACAACTGCATAGCAGCCGTTGCTATCCGCCATTTTGGTGGTCAAGCGGCAATACCGCGTATACTGTCAGTATGCCAGAGGAAGCTAGCAAAGATCGATCGTGAGCAAGAAGTACACCGACAGTTTGTCTAAAGCAGCCTGAGAACGTTACATCTGGAAGCTTCAATGCCTTTATGGTGTCATAGGCGAGCTGAGAAACGAGAAATGCACTCGCGATCGTACGCTGTATAAGGCTATGGCGGAGTTGACCACCAACATGGCAGATAAAGCGGCAGTTAATGGGCTTAACGGTCACGCCTTAAGTCGTCTATACGGCTAATACATTTGAGGCAGCAGCAAATGTGCGAGTCGCGCCTGGTCACACCTCCTGGTGGTCATCTCGGCTAAACGTTCACGCCTTAGCGCACGAAAATACGGTGCATGCAAATGCGCTGTCACGTTCGCGAATTTACCACGCTCGCTATATTCATTCGCATTAAGTGCATTTGCATACGATAACGCTGATAGTGCATTCGCATTAATTTTGACAATGCTTTGGCCATGCATTCGCACTATGTCACTAGAGTTTGCTGACTTTCGTATTACATCTGTAGTATAGCCATTCAACCAATGATGGTACCAGATCTTCAAGCAGGGTTACTTCAAAACCTGGACCGTGGACTCTGGACTGGACCGTGGACTGGACCGTGGACTGAAATGCGCATGCGCAAATACGCCCAATAAACGTGTACTATAATGTATTATAAGCCACGTGTGTGGAACTGACTCTCACTGAGCTAGCTGCGTACTCGCTTATTCAAACGAAGGCTTAAAAATGAGTGACGACGAGGTAATAGAGATTTCATCTGGTAGCTCCGTGACGTGTGACTCGCCTGTCACAGTACTCAGCCGCGAGAGCAGCCCGGATCTTTTGGTTCTACCTGACAGCTGTGCTGGCCCCAGTGGAGTAAGCTTCACTCTAACGCCCACTAAAAGGGAGCCGTCGCCAATATCATCCAGGTAAATGAATATATTATTTGTCCGCATTTGGATGATCTAATTGAACAAGTCTACACGGCTAGCTAGCTCACAGGGGTTATATTTTTATTGCACTTGCAGTGATGAAAGTGATGTTGATGGCTCTGTTACCCATTGCCGTAAAAGGTATGTAATTTTAATTCCTTAGTGGTAAAATATTGTCAGTACTGTATTCGCTGTAAGATATTCGAACATAATCATTGTAATGACAGCCCTTTCATAATTATTACATGCTGAATTTTAAAAATTCTCACATGTTCCCTTAGAAGCTATAGGTTTGATGTGCATGAGTTTCTTTGTGGCTTAATTTGCTATTTGTTAAGTTTTGGTCTCACCTTCCGCTCTAATGAATTTATCAGTGTGTATCACAGATTGTGTGCATGCTAAAGTACATGTGTGTGTATGTACTGTGTGTGTACTGTGTATTTGCAGTATGTAAGCCTATTAGTTTTTTCCAATGATGTAGGTACATGTGTGTGTATGTATCGTGTATGTACTGTGTGTATTTGCAGTATGAAAGCCTGTTAGTTATTTTCTAATGATGTAGGTTGAAGTTTGATGAGAGTGATGATGAAGACATGCATGAGAGCTGTGGTGACAACATGGAAAACTATGATAACGATCCACAACTTCCTATTTTCTCTACTGTTTCCCATGGATATTCTGCTTCTGAACTTGCACGAGTTTTGATGAATAGGGACATAAACACTAACAAAGTTTGTCACGTTCAGCCCCTGGGGGTTACGAGAAATGCTACGTTCATCGTCGATATTGATGATGTTATGTTTAGTGATCTGAAATCAGACGATCTAGGGACATGGAAGAATAATGGAACTAAGTCAACATATTTCTCCATGTCTGTAAATGGATCAGTAGCAGTTGCTAGTGGAAAACCGAGTCATGGTACAGAATCTTACTATGTCCTGACTCGACGATACTTCACACATGGAACCTATCAGCTGTTCCGTCGCATTGTTGCTGACATTCGAGGTATGTAAATTGCCATAATTATTAATAACTGAGGCTCATGGAATATTTTTATAGAAGGGGGAAATGTGGTAGCATACCAAAACCAGGGGGTCCAAGGCTTGCTCCCCCAGGAAATTTGTAAGATCTATGACCTCTGAGACTGTTTCTGGCTGGTGGCTTCTGAGCCCAAGTAAAAGATACTGTATATTAAATTAAATTTATCATACTCTGGAATCCTGGGATGCCCCTCTCTGTGTTAATTCCTGTTGAACTGGTATGGTGCTCTTCAATGGCCATTAAGCTTGTGTGCATCCTGTTGACTAACTGGTTATGCAGTCATGAGTTGTAGCTGGATAAACTGTGGCTTGTAGGTGGGTCAGACAACCCTTTCACTATTGTATAATTTTATATAATATATATATAGCCTGCAGTAGTCTGTAATTGAGTTTACATGGCTATGGGTGCATTCTTGGTGTGTATGTGTGCATGCTTAAGGGATGCAGTATTCTCACAATCAACGGTTGGTAGGAGGGCTTGGTGTGGGTGGAGCTTGTAACCACATCAAAGCCTATTCCCATATCATACAGTGTTGAAGGCTTATTGATTGTATGTTGGGGGAGAACACTGGGATGGGTGATGTTTAATGTGTGTGCATGTATATTTGGTATTTTGTGTATAGAAACAATTTAGGAGGGGTGTTTGGCATACATTCATAGTCCTACGTAGTCCTATTCCTATTCCTGGTCGTTTTCCACGTGTCTTTGGTGTATGTATGTATTACTAGTCTTACTGTGTGTCATTTTCTTTTCAGATTCTCGAGGACAACGAAACAAGTATGCTCTTATTCAATATTTATTCGATGGTCCGGAGGTAGAGGTAAAGATTAAGCCTCATGGGAAGTCGAAAAGCAATCAGCCATTCTTCCGTACAGCCACATCAACAAGAAAGCGTATCAGTGAACTGGCGGTATCAAGCACTCCAAAACAAGTGATCGCTGACTTGACACGAGAAAAGGGTGGGGAGCTTGAAGCGAGAGGGTTTGCATCTCTTCCTCGTGATCGTCGGCAAGTATCTTATGCTCGTCAGAAGAGTAGCAGCTCTAGTTGTGATCCTCTCTACAGCATTATGCTAGAATGTAAGCTTGCTCAGGGATCTGCAGACACGTTTGTTCAGGATGTGAAAGCTGCGCCCTTTCCTATGTGTGTGATGTGTTTCGATTGGCAGCTGAATGACATTGTAAGATTTCTCACCTGCAACCACCATTTTGGTGTGCTTACTGTTGATACAACTTACAAGCTTGGGGAATTTTATGTAACACCCATGACCTATCCACATCTAATGCTTCAAGATGTAAAAGCAAATAGGCACCCTACCATGATCGGGCCAATATTGGTACACCAAAAAATTGACTTTGCAGCGTTCAACTACTTTGCTAGTTCACTAATTGGATTAAACAAGGATCTAAAACAAGTGTTAGCGTTTGGAACAGATGGAGATAAAGCCCTCGTAGAAGCTCTTTCACACAACTTTCCATTCGCTACCCAACTTCGTTGCTTCATACACTTCAAACGAAATGTTGAAACAAAGCTTCGAGAGCTTGGCCTTCCTTCTCATGTATTGCAAGAGTTTGTCGCAGACATCTTTGGGAAACGAATAGGTAATATCCATCAAAATGGTCTTGTTGATTGTCAGTCTTTAGAGGAGTTTGACGAGAGTCTGACAAGATTGAAGTGCTTGTGGGATCTGAGGGAGAAGCCTTATGCTCCTAGCAGTGGGCCACGTTTTTTTCATTACTTTGTTCAGCATAGGCTCCAACTTTTCCTGAACAGCTCCAGGGACATAGACCACACCCACTAGATATGGCCATCATTAATTAAAACTCCACCCACACCACACCCAATATGATTAAATTTGATGACCACAATGCCCAGAATATACTTTCTAGAGCATGAATTTGCAAGCCTAGTAGAGCTCTTGTAGTGTTGCTACTGCAAAAACCAAAGTTGGTAAGGCAATACCACAAGCAGGTCGTTCATTTTACCACCAATAAGTGATTAGTTGTACTATTACTACAGTGTACGTGTTTATGCTAGTGTCTGGACCTCTTCCGGGACCAATAATACAATTATAGAAGAGCCTTCCGGGACGCGGGACAATTGCTAAAAATCTGGGACTGTCCCGGAGATTCAGGGACAGTTGGAGCCTATGGTTCAGTATCAAGCTGATGTCGTTCGATACCACATGCGAAAGGATCTAAGGGAGAGTGTAGGTCTTGGATCTCCACCAACTACCTTCACAACCAATGCTTCTGAATCTATAAATGCAGCAATTAAACGAAAGGTAGACTTCAAGGAGTCTGGTTGGCCTGAATTTAATGAAAACATGAAACACTTTGTTGAGTCGCAAAGGGAGGAAATAGTGAGGGCTTTATCTGGTCGTGGTATGTACCGGCTTTGTCCCGAGTTCTTTTATTACGGTGTGTCTTCTCAAGTTTGGGTGAAAATGAGAACGGAACAAAGACGTGACATTGTGATGTCGTTTGAAAAGGCCAAATTGCCCAGATCTCCTCCATCTCAAAGCATCCCTTCAGTTTGTGGTGATACAGGTCCATCAAGTAAAGTTACCCTCTCTATCAGTGCTGAAGATTCAGGAATTGTGTGCATCCCATTAGTTACTCTATCTGGAATGTGGGACAAGGCTTCAGAACTACTATCAAAAGAAAATGGAATAACAGCAGCACCTGGTAGTGATCCCAAAGCTAGAATGGTATTGTCGTATTCTCAAGACACACCTCATCACATTCGCTCTCATTCTGATGGTCAGTATCTTTGTGACAGTCATTGTCCTCAATGGATATCTAGCCAGATCTGCTCCCATACTCTTGCCGTTGCCGAGCATAATAATGATTTGATGAACTTTCTTCAGTGGTACGTCAAGTCTGGGCAGACTCCTAACCTTTCTACCTTGGGTCTTAGTGGTCTACCTCGTGGGAGAGGCCAAAAAGGTGGTAAGCCTAAGAGACAAAGGTCAAAGGTGACCCCTGCTGCTCCCGACAACTTTACTGTTCGCCCTGGAATAGCATCTACTTCAAGTGAAACTTCAGCTCAGTAACCCATAGTTCATGTTTCTGAACACCATCAGCCCCTGAACGTGTTGACGACTATTTCAGTGCTACCTGAATCCAATAGTGGAGCACACATTAATGTAGGTGGGGTGATTCAAGGATCACACAATACTTTCACATCTCAAGGTGATCAAGTTGGAAGCCTTATTGATCAGAGTTACAATCAAGTGGGTCAGGAGTGTGAGCATACCCAACTATCTCTGTCTGCTGTCGGTCATAAACAAGGAACACCTGGGCCCTCTCGGATGCTTCGGCCTCCCCCACTCTTGAACTCTCAACTCCTTGGTAAATCTTCACAACCTTTACAGGGATACATACATGCCGGGACCAGACCAACTTCTAACTTTTACCAGGAATGTGATGCTCTGTCGATGTGTCAAGGTGTTAGACAGCACGAGAATATTCAAAGAAGAGTTCATAATGTCCCTTATTATGGACCAACAAGTTCTACCTTGAGTGTGCCACCACCTCTAGTTAGTAACGTGCCTTCCCAGAATGTTAATCCCTTTTATTTGAAGAAACTTGCTGGAAATATCCATGTCTGTCAAGGATGCAGGGGAAGTCTACGGTCTGCTGATGGAACAGTTCCTAGTCCTCCCTTTGATATTGTCATAGCTCGTCTTGAAAAACGGCAGTTTCGTGATGCAAGTGGTATGCTAAAAACTCCAGCTAAACCTTCTGCAGCTCACTATCATTTTCGCTTGGCGTGCATTCGTGCTTGTGAGCCGAATTTCCTACCTTCTACTCTTACTGTTCCTCGTGATGTGGCTTGTCTCCTCTACCCCCTTCACAGACAGCATCTTCACCTCGAGTTTGGAGTTCAAGTGTAGTAGCCATTCAGGACAATGTCATAATATAGTATATCTCCTCAAACTTCAAGTTTTTTTGTTTTTTTTTTTGTTGTTGTTCTTGTATTTAAACACTTAGTCTACTTACTAAAGATCTTCCTGTTATTACTTTTCAGCTGCATTATACAGCATAGTACTAATAATAATTCCATTCGATGATAACTCTAAATTCAGTTAGGTATTAAGAAGGCCAGGGTGCAGACTGTGTGTGATTACACTGAATGTGCGTGTTTGTGTATAATATAATTATGCATGTGTGGAGTATATTACAGCTGATGGTTATGTGTCTCAAGTTTGTTTCGTGATGTACCAGAGATATATAGATATACTATTATTATCAAACACGTGCTTTATACTATTATGTGATTATTATCAGTGGTGGGTGGGGATCACTCGCGCTTTTGAACAAGTGTTCTTTAGACATCTGTATTGGTATGAAAGATAGGATCATATATCAGTTTGTTTAGGCCTTTATTGCTTAGTTTGTTTAATGTGCCTAATCGGCATATCCATAAGTATTCGTGTCGTTTTAACCAGAGTTCTGCGTTAGTTTCATTGGTTGGTGCCTGGGCTAAGATTTGGAATCTAATTTTCTTGTATTCGTGATTTTCTTGTTTGATGTGGTTGATCATAGGGCCTTCGTTTAAGTGTTCGGATATTCTGCTTATGATGCCCCTGGTGGTGTAGCCCACATATTGTGCTCCACAACCAGGTGATGTGCATATAATACGGTATATAACGTTTTTGGATTTACAGTTAAAGAATTGCTTAGGGTGGGGTAGGTTTATTGGGACTTTTTGTTTAAGGGTTGTGCTTTCTGCGAAGCATCTTGTTATTAATAAGGGGCATATTGCACATGCATGACAGCAGCGTTTAATGGGGTTTCTGAAATTTTGTAGTGTATTATTGAATATGGCGTGTGGGTATCCGACGGGTAAAGATTGTGTGGTGTGTTCGGGTTTACTGACGTTTGGTTGTGTGTTGTCTACTTGGGTGCTTTCGTCTATAGGTTTTAGTTTTGCTCTGACTAGTTTGTGTTGTAGGGATGGGTTATTTTTGTATGCTATTACTGGGGGTTCCGGGAAAATATGGCTCAATGTTCTATTATTTTGGATTAATTTCCAGTGTTTTTTGAGTATTTGTTTAAGTCTTTGGGCGTCATCACAAAATTGTGTGACAAAGACCAATTTCTTTTTATTGTTTTTCGGTTTTCCTTTGAATAAGATCTGGTGTCTTTGATTAAATTTGACGGCATTGATATGTGGCAAGATTTGTTTGTGTTTATATCCTCTTTGTAGAAGTCTGTTTGTTAATTTTTGTTTCATATTTCGAAATTCTCTCTCATCTGAATTCGTTCTTAGGTATCTGTTGACTTCGCCTTTGCTTATGGCGTTAATTGTGGTTGGGGGGTGGTATGAGGATGCATGGATGTATAATTGTTTGTTGGTTGGTTTTATGTGGGTTCGTACGTCTAGGGTCTGATTTCTGTCAAATCGGTCACCCTTATACAGGGTTATGTCTAGGAATGTGAGTTCTGTTTCGCTTGATTCGTATGTGAATTTGATTGTGCGGTGTAATTGGTTGATTGTATTCATGTATGTTGTGAATTCGGATGCAGATCCGGTCCAGAGGACAAATATGTCATCTATGAACCTTTTCCATAGCACTATGTGTGGTTTGCCTAATTCATTCAATTTTTCTTCTAAATATCCCATAAATAGGTTTGCATATGCTGGGGCCATCTTCGTACCCATTGCTGTTCCTTGGATTTGCAGGTAATATTTATTGTTAAATTCAAATACGTTATTTTTTAGGACTATATTAATCAATTCGACTAAAACATCTGGTGTTGGTTGTTCGGGTCTTGTGTAATTATCTGGATTATTTTGTAGATAGTATAATACACTTTGTTTACCATCACTGTGTGGGATGTTGGTGTACAGTGAGGATACGTCTATGGATGCTAGTAAACAATTTGGGGGTATTTTTGTGGTTTCTATTAATTTGAGGAATTCCGTTGAGTCTCTCAGATATGAAGGGAGGTTTTTTACATGTGGTTGTAGCCATCTATCGACAAATTGTGATATGGGTTCTGTGATACTGTTACAACTGGATACGATTGGTCTTATTCCCATGGGATTTTTGTGAATTTTTTTCAAGAAGTAAAGTCTGGATGTGCGTGTCTGTTTTGGAGGTTTGCAAAATTCAAACCATGCTTGTTTCAAGAAACCATTATTTTTCAATGCTTTAAGTTTTTCTGTGATTAGTTCCTTTAGTGTGGGGGAGATATCTGTGTGTAATGGTTCGTATACGTTAGGATTGTTTAGGTGTACCATTGCATTACTAATGTATTCATCTCTGTCTTCTACGACTATCGTTGAGCCCTTATCGGCTTTGTTTATTATTATACGAGGGTTATTGATTAGCTCTCTGAGAGCTAGTCTCTCTTTTCTGGTTAGGTTGTCCTGCTTGTCTTGTTTGTGTTTATCTGTGTTCAGCATTTCTATTCTAACTCTGTGTAAAAAAGTGTCTAGGGTACCATTGTCGGATAACCTTTCTGGGTCATAAGTATGATTACGTTTTGGTGCAAATGGGTCTTTAGGTTCTGTATATTTCTTTTGTGGTCTATTGGTTGTTCTTAGTTCGTATATAGTCTTTAGTCTGTGCATGAAATTCCTAATGTCTGTATGTAGTGTCTGTATAGGTAGGCTCTTAGGTTTGGGTATAAATTTTAGACCTTTTCTAAGAACATTTTTCTGGGAATCTGTCAGAATTGTATGTTTTGCTAATATGACTAAAGAGTCATCATCCGTAGTATCTGTAGTGTGGTTAATTATAATGTTATTATCTGTATGAATGTTTTGGCAATCAATATAATTGTCATGGTTAGTATTGTGTGAAATGGTATTAGTTTGTATAAGTTTCTGTCTATGTCTGTTTTTTCTGTATGTTGTCCGTTTCTTTAAAGTCCGTCTTGAGGTGCGCCCTTCCTTGGAAAGCCTTTTCCGTTGGCGGGGCCCTTTCCTCTGTTCGGTTGTTGTGGTTGTTGTTGGTACATGTGTTGGTACTGTCGTCGTTGTTCTGGTAGTCCGTTTTTTGGTGGTCCGTTTTTTGAATATGTGTTGATGAGTCCAGTGAGGGCTTCCATAAAATCTACGGGTGGACTTTGTTGTAGATGGGGCTGTTTGGGTGTAGGCAGCAGTACTTGTTTGGAGGTACTAGGTATTAGGTTCTGTTGGCTCTCAGTACGCTTCCGTTTTCGGAATAGCTTTGACTCCCTACTCTCTTTGAGGTTGTCGCTAAGTTTCCTTGCCTCCTCTTCAGCTTTTTTTGACTGTTCCTTCCATTTTTTTATTTCTTCCTCTCTGGTTGTCCCATTCAGCTTAGTGAGATATTCCGTCATTTCTTGCTTTATTTTCTCTAGGGTTTCCTGTTCCGCTTTGATCACACTCGCATAATGCTGTACCAGTGTGGTTGTAAGATTGAGTGAGGCTTGGTGGAGGGTGTCCTTCCACTGCTTTTCCACATCTGGATTGGAGTGATAAATGTGTGGTTGGACCCAGAGGGACATGTTCCATGTTTGCGAGCCGCGTAAGCGGCGAGACTTAGTACTACATCATAACATAAAGCATAACAGTCTCGGAAGCCAAGTAACTAGTTAGCTACTAACTAGTCTAGTGGTGGTGGCACACTCAAAGCAGAATTTTCACTCACAAGAGCAGAGGTACGTACTAAGTCTTGCCCGCGAGCTCAGCCTCCACCCCCCCAAACAAAAATTCCGAAAGTGGTCACTATTGCGCATGCGCATCTCAGTCCACAGTCCAGTCCACGGTCCAGTCCAGAGTCCACGGTCCAGGTTTTGAACTAACCCCTTCAAGCATGTCTTAATGAGTGGCTACTCATGGCCCACTGCATTGCACTGCTTGAAGCCTCATGGTTTACCTCCCTGAAACAGATCAGTACACCTACAGTTTACATTGAGTTAACAAAACAGTACACTAACAATTGATTTACTGCTGGTAAATTAGATGTACACCAACAGTAACCAGTATACAACCAGTTTACAAAATTGTAAATTAAGAAAGGAAGATTTACTGACGATTTCCACATCTTGTCCACTGTTACAATTATTATTATACACTAAATTTGCTACTAGTATACAATAACTCTGGTACATGCATGTAATAGAATTATTTTAATGATCATCACTCAATTCAGGTACTACTGTTATTTTTACAATAATATTACAATGTTGCTCAATTTTTCCTTGAATTAATAGCAAGCTTTAGAAGTTGACCACCTCGAGAATATCCTTCTAGTACTCTATTTCTCCAGAAGTACCTTACTCCTTTCTCCGTTTGTAATTGTCGAATTTTCTGTTTTAAGCTCTCACATCTGTCTCTAAAGAATCTCGCATGAAATAGAGCTTCGTTTTCACTTTGTAACATTTCTCTCATCTGATGCGTCACTTCAACTCTATTCCATTGAGACACTCTGGTACAACAATTTGGCGATGATCTTTTGGGAAACTGGGAGAGTGGTCCACGAAGTTTTCAAATTCTTCATCAAGTTTTGCTTTCTTTTCTGCTTGTATTTGCCGGAAATTGTCAGCTTCATCCATAAATACTCGCCAATGGTCTGCAGTGACACTACTTGAATCACTACTTTCTCCGTCTGGGCCAAAAGTCAGTTTAGATTCATCCACAGAGGGTCCAGAATTTGATTGTCGTCGTTCAAAGAATTTTTGTTTCTTATTCATCCGATAACGCCACCTTTTCTTGCGACTTGACTCAATTGATCTTGCTCTTTTCTGCACAAACAATCATCAGAGTACAATAAGAGTAGTCCCAGTGCAAGCATGCATGGTCGCTGATCAGAGACAACCCCCCCCCTTCTCACTCTCAGCCTACTAGACCCGCACGAAGCATGGTCGCCAGTCAGAGACACACACATCCCCCTTCTCACTCTCTGCCTACTAGACCCGCACGAAGCATGGTCGCCAGTCAGAGACACACACATCCCCCTTCTCACTCTCTGCCTACTAGACCCGCACGAAGCATGGTCGCCAGTCAGAGACAGACACCCCCCCCCCTTCTCACTCTCTGCCTACTAGACCCGCACGAAGCATGGTCGCTGGTCAGAGACAGACACACCCCCCTTCTCAATCTCTGCCTACTAGACCTGCACGAAGCATGGTCGCCGGTGAGAGACACCCCCCCTTTCTCACTCTGCATATTAGACCCGCACGAAACATGGTCGCCGGTCAGAGACAGACACCCCCCCCTCTCAATCTCTGCCTACTAGACCCGCACGAAGCATGGTCGCCAGTCAGAGACAGACACCCCCCCCCCCCCCCCGCTTCTCACTCTCTGCCTACTAGACCCGCACGAAGCATGGTCGCTGGTCAGACACACACCCCCCCTTCTCACTCTCTGCCTACTAGACCCGCACGAAGCATGGTCGCTGGTCAGAGACACACACCCCCCCCTTCTCACTCTCTGCCTACTAGACCCCACGAAGCATGGTCGCTGGTCAGAGACAGACACACCCCCCCCCTTCTCAATCTCTGCCTACTAGACCCGCACGAAGCATGGTCGCCGGTCAGAGACACACACCCCCCCCTTCTCACTCTCTGCATATTAGACCCGCACGAAACATACATGGTCGCCGGTCAGAGACAGACACACCCCCCTCTCAATCTCTGCCTACTAGACCCGCACGAAGCATGGTCGCCGGTCAGAGACACACACCCCCCCCTTCTCACTCTCTGCATATTAGACCCGCACGAAACATACATGGTCGCCGGTCAGAGACAGACACACCCCCCTCTCAATCTCTGCCTACTAGACCCGCACGAAGCATGGTCGCCGGTCAGAGACACACACCCCCCCTTCTCACTTTCTGCCTACTAGACCCGCACGAAGCATGGTCGCCGGTCAGAGACAGACACCCCCCCTCAATCTCTGCCTACTAGACCTGCACGAAGCATGGTCGCCGGTGAGAGACACCCCCCCTTCTCACTCTCTGCATATTAGACCCGCACGAAACATGGTCGCCGGTCAGAGACACACACCCCCCCCTTCTCACTCTCTGCCTACTAGACCCGCACGAAGCATGGTCGCCGGTCAGAGACAGACACACCCCCCCTCAATCTCTGCCTACTAGACCTGCATGAAGCATGGTCGCCGGTGAGAGACACCGCCCCCCTCACTCTCTGCATATTAGACCCGCACGAAACATGGTCGCCGGTCAGAGACAGACACACCCCCCTCTCAATCTCTGCCTACTAGACCCGCACGAAGCATGGTCGCCGGTCAGAGACACACACCCCCCCCCCCCTTCTCACTCTCTGCCTACTAGACCCGCACGAAGCATGGTCGCCGGTCAGAGACACACACACCCCTCCTCATTCTCTGCCTACTAGACCCGCACGAAGCATGGTCGCCAGTCAGAGACAGACACACCCCCCCTTCTCAATCTCTGCCTACTAGATCCGCACGAAGCATGGTCGCCGGTCAGAGACACACACCCCCCCTTCTCACTCTCTGCCTACTAGACCCGCACGAAGCATGGTCGCCGGTCAGAGACACACACACCCCTCCTCATTCTCTGCCTACTAGACCCGCACGAAGCATGGTCGCCAGTCAGAGACAGACACACCCCCCCTTCTCAATCTCTGCCTACTAGACCCGCACGAAGCATGGTCGCCGGTCAGAGACACACACCCCCCCTTCTCACTCTCTGCCTACTAGACCCGCACGAAGCATGGTCGCCGGTCAGAGACACACACACCCCTCCTCATTCTCTGCCTACTAGACCCGCACGAAGCATGGTCGCCTGTCAGAGACAGACACACCCCTCCTTCTCAATCTCTGCCTACTAGACCCACACGAAGCATGGTCGCCGGTCAGAGACACACACCCCCCCTTCTCACTCTCTGCCTATTAGACCCGCACGAAGCATGGTCGCCGGTCAGAGACACACACCCCCCCCCTTCTCACACTCTGCCTATTAGACCCGCACGAAGCATGGTCGCTGGTCAGAGACAGACACACACACCCCCTTCTCAATCTCTGCCTACTAGACCCGCACGAAGCATAGCATGGTCGCCGGTCAGAGACACACACACCCCTCCTCACTCTCTGTAGTTGTGAGATAAACTTGCACAAAGCATGGTTGTTTGTCAGACGTGTACCCAGACCAGCGCCCCTCATACACGTACACATATATGTACACACGCACACTCTATACATATTTTAATAATAAGTTCAGTACTTCTACTTACAGGAGTACATTTTGCTGCTGGAGGACTAGCAGAACTCTGTTCAGCCTGGCTATCAAAAGTAAGAACTCGATAGGCTGTCAGAGGTGTTTCAACAGGACTGCCCGTAGAAACTCCTGAATCACCACAAGGGCTAATGATGCTCGAAATTTTATGAGTAATTTTCCTGTCAGAATGCTTAGGCGGTAATAAATAAGTCGCCTGTGTCGCTGACGCATCAGCCATTCTGACACCTACAATATCGTATGTATTTATGAAAACACGTTTGTAAAGAGTTAGGATAAATATCAACCTTTTCCTTGGTATTTTCAGCCTGCTGATCGAAGCTCCATAGGCCTTCTTTCGTAAGTGTCACTGAGGTCAGTCTTGGAGCTGCCATGCTACGTAGCTACTAACCCCGACCCGCGATGTGCGCGCCAAGACTATGAGGAATCTTGTGATGTTCACGAGAATAGCACGTGGTAGCCATGCATGCACTATCATCATGCACACATTTCAGCCTATGCCATGCCATCAGCTACAAATCCATCAATTTTGAATCCCCCATAGTATCACTATACATAATGAAAAATATTATTAATTTATTATCTTTGTTGACCATAAAAATTTCTTAAGCTTGTGTCTATAGCTATAGCTAGACTATAATAAGCCACAAAAACAATTTAAAGGAACAACAACAGTTATTTCTTCCTCCAATGTTCGATTAAATCTCACTTTATTTGTAATATGGGCACATCTGCACACTATATCTGTCACAGGAACAAACGTATCGGGCTGATAATGACGAACTGGTTTTTGCCACACTTCCACGGGTGTACCGAACCAGTCTTCAGGGATGTACATCAAGCCAGTTTACTGCTGCAAGGTGAACTGTTACACGACGAGGGTGTATATTAGACGACTCTATCTCAGATGGTAGAAGCTGTGTACTTTGAGAAGGTGGTGCTGGTGGGGGATTCAGTAGCACTGTAACCTTCACATATTTTCTCACAAATCCTGGTCTGTTAGCTCCTCCAGAACGATGGCCTGTCCCTACATACACTAGTGATGAATTAGCATGATGAGAGTCTACACATCCATAAAGCTCATTCTGAAAGAAAGAGGCACGAGAATAGTCATGAAGCAACAGCGTCTTGCTATATGATTCACCAAAACATATCCTCATTGTGCTGTTGATATCGGATACCTCATCGTATGTGAGACAACTTTCTCTGATGGGTGGCAGAAGCTTACACAATGCACTAAAGTTTTCTACGGTAGACTGTGACAGTGGATCCAGTAGCGGAAGTTCAGAAAGTTGATCCCGTTTCAGTGATCCCTTGACAACTCTCGCTGATTTCAACATACCTTTCAAGTCTTCATCCATAGCTCCACTATTAAGTGTGTGATAAACTTGCTGAGTTGACAGAAATTTTCTCATTAGCTGTATCTCAATTGCCTGATGATTGGTGGAGACGGAACCAAGAATTCCATTCATCCTTTCGAAAGCAAATAACCAAAAAGAATCAGCTGTTCCATAGTCCATGTAACATTCCTGTGGATGACCATGAAGGTGCAGATTTGGCGTGCAAGCATCTGGACCAAACAGTCGCTCCACTGATTTACAAAAAGACATCAAATAGGCATCCATCTGAGACACAGCAGCTTGTGATATGGCTCTTGAGCACATAAAGTGGCAAGCCATAACAAACGTGTGCCAACACTGGTAGTGCTCATCTGAGAGAATTTCCTTCAGGACCACTTGTGAGTATATCAAAGTCCAATTTTTCCATTGATCTGCAGTAAAGGAACTAAATCCAGATGAAATTTTGTGAGGAATTCGACCAATGTCTGCTGGTGTAACAAATTTGTCCACAGTATCTTGAATAGATGCAAAATGGTCACTTACTATCATTCCGTTTCCCTTCCATAGCATCATGATGTGTTTTGCGCTTCTAAGAAGAACATTGTGCATAGGGTCCACAACTGCAAAACGAATGGAGTCAAAGTAAGGCAAGCGAAGTAATTCAGTGAAATGGACACCATAGTCATGTTCGATGTCTTGTCTTTTTTTCAGTGTATTTGCATGTTTCCAATTCATTCCCTGTGTTTGATGATCCTGTAAGCTGCGTTTTGGCCACATGCTCCGTTGGAAACCACTGTAATCGGGTTTGGTTCCAAATTCAGTAGTTGGAAAAGGTTTTAGACACCTCGAACACCCTTTCAAAGATCCATGACCTACAAATCCACCAACTTTTCTTGTAGCAGGAATATCTGAAGCAGTACACAAAAGCGCAGCACGTATGGTCTTATCACCATCCACCATCTGGTGTCGTCATCTCCACGCCTCTCCACAGCTTTAGTAAATCTCTTACAAGTGGTTCCAAAAAAGAGTTCATGTGTAAACTCGGTTCACGGGGCCCTGGAATAATCCCAGCAAGGATCATATTCTCCTTCTGGTATCGCAAATGCCTTGGGAAATTGAGAATAGCAACATATAATATTGCACCGATAGAATACTCCACGTGCTTGTATGGATTAAACCAATCAACATTTAAAAGAAGTCCTAGTGAGTACCTACTAGAAAGAAATTCCTTACCGTCAACACTTCGAAATGATTGCCAGACAGCACCATCATAAATATCAGCCATTACACCAGGTGGAACTCCTGCTCTCGTTTTCCACTGACTAAATAGATCGAGAAATCCATCTTGCCGAACATACTCTTGGATCGACTCTATCAAGCTGCAATAGCAAAATACCTTGATGGGCTTATGAATAGTTTTGTGTGAAGATGTTTTTACAGTCTTCAGAAGCAGAGCACCACAAGGAGTATTGCATGCACGCTTGAGGGTGCCTTGGAAATCGGACAAATGAGCATGTAACATTGCTTCTGCTCTCTTGCATTCTTGAGACAGTCACTGTATTCGTAGGTAGAATTACATTTCTCACAAACAATTAATTGCTGATAGTCGTCACGGTTAATAGCATGAAGCATGTGAGCTTTCAGCATAGTGTTGGGAAAAGCCTCAGCCAAAAGTTTAAACTTGGCAGACTCAGCAAAATCACCAAGTTTGTGAAGAAGGATGCTGGTAAACTTGAATACAATATCCATTGCCATATTCGATATCCGCTTGCCAAGTCAAAAGAAAGATGACCATGAATTTGAGCAAAATCAATAAAGCAGTAGTGATCTCAGCTTTAGATCCATTCTTAGGATTTTGGTGGGGCTCAACTTCACCATCTTCATCATCAGAGCAATCCCATACTTCTGGTAAGTTACGAGTATTTACTTCTGATAATGCATTGGAATCTGCCAAAAGACTCTAAGAGGAGAAAACGAATGATGGAATAAAATATAGGCCGTGGCTAGAGAGCCAGCACTGGCACTCAAAGAGCTGGCAGCCCATATATTTGTATGGGGACCGTTCACACACTTGCATTAGTGCAATAGCCTGTATCTCGAGAATAAGAGGGCAAAAGGCGCTCTAAACCCAACGATAAGAAATAACAGCCCCTCTTAACCCTATAGCTGGTCATCTGTAGGAGTATCAAGTGTGCTCGTAGTTATTTCAGGGTCGTCATATTCATCAAAGAAATTTGATATCTCATCAGACTCCATATCAGTTTCATCAGACCTACCGAAGTCAAAATCTTGATCAGCCGCTTCTGTGGTCCTACGAACATCTTTTAGTCAGGTTTTGGTGACTTGATCATAAAAATGGTTGTGGTGTACGTACCACGTTGACTTAGACACTTCTAGCTCACAGTGAGGGCAATACAATTTGCCATACTTTCTCTTTTTCGGCATCAGCTCCATTTTGCATGTGTGTACATGTGCTGACTCAGCGTTTTCAACATTTCGCTTCTAATAATTGGACTTCAAAAAAGGGCGCCAAGCACTATTTTCTCGCTGTCTCTCTCTCTCTCCTGTTCTTTTCCAGGTCGTAAGTCAGCGTGTTTCTAAAAGGATCGTTGGAAGTTCAGATATCTGGGGTGTGAGGCTGTGATCGACTCGCAGGGAAAGAATCGCGCGGTCAGGAGTGTGTGTGTGTGTGTGTGTGTGTGTGGGCGCCGGGCATGCTCTCTTGTGTGTTATTTTCTCCCTCTTGTTCTTTTCCAGGTAGATTTACCCAATAAATTAGTTGACTTCAGATATCTGGGAGTGTCAGGCGGTGATCGACTTGCAAGGAGAGAAGCTTACAGCAGGTGTGTGTGTGTGTGTGCATGTGTGTGTGTGTGTGTGCGTGTGCGTGCATGTGTTGCAGCGTGTGTGTGCATGGGAATGCTCTCTGGTGTGTGTGTTATTTTTCTCTGTTCTTTCTAGATCTTATCACAGATTTACCTGATCACTGAAGATAGGATATCTGGGGTTGTCGGGCTGTGATCAACTTGTAGGGTAAAGAAGCACACGATGAGGAGTGTGTTTGCATGTGTGTGTGCATACATGCTCTTTGGTGTATGTTTCTGAGGGCAGATAACATTGATGCACAAGATAGAAAAACCATCCTCCCCTCACTGGTCTTGGTTCTCTCGTTTCTCTCTCTCACTCTCGATTTCTTCCTCTCATTTTAGATAGATGATGATTTCCAACAGTGGTTATTATGATGGCAATGAAACCCCTCGTAGCCGCTTACAGAGGCATAGGTAAAGCTTATCAGAACTAATATGTGCTTTGACATACATGTACATGTGACATTGTACATTCAATCGTTAATATAGGGGAACCGGTTCACTTTCTGGCGGTAGAGCTTATGACTTTGAAATTGGTCCTGAAGATCCTGGCTCACATGGATCCCTGGATGACTCTAGTTTATTTGAAGAAGGGTATGCTAGTTCAGGCAGACAACTACCAGTGCGGTCACCCTATTCTGATCCCTATAACTGGGCCATTCCTCCGATGCATGAGCAGCCACATCGTGGTCAAACCAGCGATCAACTAGCGTCCCTGGTGGAATCATAAAAACAACTAATGGTTATGTTCAAGGATGTTGCTCAAAGGATTGGTACACTTGAAAACACTGTTGCAAGCTTGAAGTCTCAAGCTGATTCTGGTCCCAGCAGCTCCAGTAGCCTGGAAGAGAAGAAACGGATTCCCTCCCAGCTCACTGTAAGCCAGTATAGTATATAAAATAGGCACAAATACATATATGTATAAGTGTCTGTGTGAGACCCTTCCTGGAACTTATACTCCGTGCAAGCGGAAGAGTCTAGCAAAATTCACATTTAGCTGACCACACAGATTCTACTCTCCAGGTTGTGTGTGTATGTGTGTGTGAGTAAACTGACCGAGAATCTTTTATATGCTACGTGTAGCTTGAAGACTACTGTTCTACAGGTTATTTTAGGACTATGCTAGCTGGAAATTTTGACATGGAAAAATTTGTTGCCTTTGCCCTTGCTTACCTCGGCGAAATTTTTATCCCACAAATTTTTGTCCCATGCTAATAATTGCATGCAGCCAACAGCAATCAGTACCTGATGGGCAAAAGATTATGAAACGCAAGGGTGTCTGGGCTGGGGAAAGTTTTAGCAAATATTTGCAGCTTTACGGTACTTTTCATGTGTTTGTTTTATAGAAGGCAGTATCAATGATACACGAAGCATTTGACGAGGAAGATCAATTCAGGCCACATCTGGGGTAAGCTATATATTCCACTATCGGTATAGGGTATACTACTGTAGTAACGTTGCAGGTCTAAGGATCCACATAATGTGCAAATCAAGGCCAAGATAAAGGAGGAGCTTTCCGAAAGCAAAGAGAACGAGTACAGCCTTTGTTTGATCGAAAGTGAGTGAATAAATTTAATATTGTAGAACATATGCAATTCATGTAGTTTACACCATAATAGGGGCAGTTCAGAGATATTTTGAGTCATGACGTCGCAATTGGAGGGAATCTACTGCTACAGATCCCAAAATCCAAGAGAGAGTTGCCCTGCAGAGTTTACGGCGGCGTATACGGTCCCGACAACAGCGGGTATGACCTTATACAATTATTTGAGAATTAATTTACAATCATTCATGCATGTATTTGTGGCTGTAGCTTTTTGCTCGTCGTCAGAAGATGATCCACGCTGGTGAGGAGGCAGAAAAGTTCAAAATATTAACTTTAGATTTCATGTCAGAAGAGTCAGATCCAGATGATGATGGTTCTATGGCAGTACACCAGCCACAGTGGCGTTCAAACAGTAAGGAGTTAAACACTCATTTTTATTTTGGAGTACAGTCTATTAATATATTTTTTATGCAGAGCTGACTGAATTCCTGCGACAACTCGACACCAGAGCTGATGCTGCCATTAAGGATTCCAAAAAACACTCGGCTGAACGTAAGGAAAGAGTCGTTTCGAACCCCTTGGACTCAGCTCCTCCTCAGGGTGCTCCTGCTTGGACGATCAATAAAGATTGGCTGAAAGGTATTGCCATGCACCTTCCATCTCTATTATCGTTATTTGACTGCGAACTAGTTGATTAATTTTAGTGTTTACTGTTGTGTTTATTCTATTTTGCAGAACATTCTGCACTTGCCCAAACTCAGTAAAGAGAACTCATGATCAATGGTACTGAACTTCCTATTCCAATTCAGCATTAACATTGTGGATATTGCGATTTCTTGATCTGTTGCTAATTCACTGCATTCCCTTTGTTCTGATAATCATCTATAATAATGAAATTATTATTATTCAACTGTGTAAACTACCAGTTTACTCTAGTTATACTTTATAGTGTACTAGAAGTTTACTTAAGGTATACTGTACATGAACATGTTGAGTAAACTTACAGTAAACAGTGTGTTCCAGACTGATGGTTTACACTGGTTATACAGCATGATGTACAGTAGGTGCAACATCAGTAAACTGAAAAGTATACTGACAGTTTACTGGTGGAGTACTGCCTTGTAATACACATCCATTCAAGCAGTGTTGAGTAGTGCCACCCCCATTATTTGATGGCCATTAGAGGTAGCATATAAATTTATAGTAAACTGAAAAGTATACTGACAGTTTACTGGTGGAGTACTGCCTTGTAATACACATCCATTCAAGCAGTGTTGAGTAGTGCCACCCCCATTATTTGATGGCCATTAGAGGTAGCATATTAATATAAATTTAAATTAATAATAATATTACTGAGTATCAATGATAAACAGCGTGTTAGTATTCAGTAGAGGTATAATATTATTATTATACGTAAGAATATCTATAATAGACATTAAATTTTTGATTATAGTAAAGATATTAAATTTTAATTGAGATTTGACAACAGTCGTTATTGAACTAATAGCACAAATTTCTGACTCACAGCAACTGTAACATACACAATATCATTATAAATAGGCATATCAAGAAGTTGGTGATCATTTGCTCAAGCTCACACTTTTTCACACAAATGACACATTCAGTCAATGTATTATCTCTATGGAAATAGATTTGTTCTTTGCCATTTTCTGCTTCCAGGTGCACCATATAAAAAAAAATAGGCCAGCATCATTTTCTTTGCATCACTAGCTATGCACCAATACCAAACATACAAGTAGGAGGAGCTTTGTCTCTCTGCCGATTTTGCGCAAAAATTTAATATTAGCATATATGGAAAAATCGGGAGTGTCCCGCTTTTCCGCGTTAATATCTCGAGTACAGAGGCTTGCAAGAAAAAAAAAGGGCACCATCAGGAACCTGAAAGAACGGAGATTTACAGGGAACAGGAGCGGTGATCTCATCTATTATGGCCTTTCTGCCGATTCTTTCAGAAGCTGGGACATTCGAAAATCTTCCTTCGTAATACAATACAGTGGAGGATACGTAGAACGGAGGCGTCAATCATAACCAGTCACGCCTACTCACACCATCTTTATTGTGTTAGCACACTAGTAAGCATGATCACTGGTAGTACAAAACTTTTTGATATGTTTCCTCAGACAGAGTTCTTTTTCAATTGTCAGCTTTGAAGTCTACCCTACCGAGGAATCAATGTGGCTGTCAGAGTATCGTATTCGAACTGATGAAACTGATGTTTATAACGAAGCAATGGTTCTTTCATGCCTGTGCCATCCATACTTACCTTACTGTTTGGGGTGTGTACAGAGAGCTCCCCCTATCAATTTGTCATGCAATTTCATGGAATTGTCATCAGACAGTGACACTGAAGAAAGAAATGTTTGAAAAGAAACTGATAGTTGGTCCTACCACATGGTTGATTGCATGTTCGCAGCTTATTGAAGCTGTTTACTATAATACATGACGATGTACAGATATTGCACAATGACATCAAGCCTGATATCCTCTTGGCAGCAGACCCAAGTGCATCTGACTGCAAATACCAAACTTAATTGTCTTGAGCCAATATCACAAGGCAGGCAGTATCATTTCAGCCATTCCGAAAAAGCTCAATATCTGAGCAAGTATCTCCACATTGCTCCTGAGGGTGGTACACGGTGCAATATTTATGCAATCGGTGTGCTTTTTAGCAAGCTTGTGGATTATGACTGTTTTTTTCTGTTTCCGGTAGCCTCAAGGATGAATTTGTATTGCTATGTGCTCAGTGTAAAACTTACAATTATAGCACTCACCCTTCTGCAAAGCAACGTTTGGAAGCAATTAAAAACTTGGTGCAACCTGAGAGGATATTCCACCAATGTAATAATTCATGCATGTACGTATTAATTTTGCAATGTAAAAATCACTTCTGGATATTATGTGACATGTACAATAATATTTATAGGAAAGATAAAAGGACCGGCCACCATCCTCGTATTCCTGGGTATCCTATTGGATACCGTAAAGCTCGAAATGCGCCTGCCAGAGGACAGACTAGCTGCACTAAAAGCACTGCTGCAACAATGGCGAACAACCAAGAAAACTAGGAATAGAGAACCTCTCTCCCTCATTGGGTCCCTGATTTTCGCAGCCAAAGTAATTTCAGCAGGAAGGATCTTTCTCAGAAGACTGATCGACCTCAGCACATCGGCTCCACCATCACAACAAGCTAAATGCCAGTGCAAGAGCAGACATCCAGTGGTGGTTGGATTTCCTACCAAGCTTGAATGGGGTAGGTCTCATGCTCCAACCCACCGTGGAAGACACAGCAGCCCTCGCCTCTGTACGAAACCCTGGTGCTTAGATAATGGGAACTTGGTCACTGGAGCACTCCATACAGTGAAAAGACCTATTCGCCATTGTAGCCGCAGCAGCCACCTGGGAGTCGAAGTGGCAAACAAGGAAGATCAGAGTCTACTGTGACAACTTAGCAATAGTCCAAATTTGGCAAGCCAAAAACCCTAGCGACAAACAATTAGCGGCACTCTGCCGTACACTCTTTTTTCAATGCTGCTAAAAATCATTTTATTATTTCAATCCAGCACTTACCTGGTATAAAAAATACAATAGCTGATGCTCTCTCCTGCCAACAGGTTCAGCATTTCAGAAGTCTGATCCCCGAAGCAGAGGCATCCCCGACACCCACCACTGCCTGGCTGACAAAGCTTTAACCAGCAGACTCTCGCCAAGTACTAGAACAGCATACACGTCTGGCGCCCAGAGATGCAAGGCATTCTACAAATAATATGCTATAACACTATTCCCTGCTTCTGAAGGAATCCTCTGCTACTTCAGCATACCTCAGCCATCAAGTCCAGCATGCTACAGCAAGATTGTACCTATCAGCAGTGAGAGCAGAACAAATAAAAAGGGGCGGGGAAGACTCACTAAAGAATTCACCCCATCTAGCATCCCTGCTTCGTGGTCTCCAGAAAACACCCAAGCACAGTCTACACTAAGACCTCCCGTTTAATGGCAAAATGGAAATGTTTTACTGCATATGATTACGCACGCGCGCGTACGTATTACGTGGGTACACGCAATAATCTCGTATACGTCCGCATATCTATCCGTGTACCGCGCCCTACCTAGGACAGAATGAATTTTTCTCGTTTTCAAATGCTCGTTTCTCGAAGCGCCTCGAGCGGTTCTGTTCCACACTACTGCTATACACTGCCACTATGGTATAGACGTCGAGGATGCCTCGTTTTTGGTTCTGGAATGAGGTTTACTGATTTGCCCCCAATTCAAAGTTCCATTCAGCCAGAGAAGATCGAAAAATGGACAAGCGACTTGAAGTATCACGAAGAAAGTACTCAAGACGAAGAGTTGGTAGCTATAACCTAGCTAGTTTAGTAGCTAAAGTTTAGTATCTTCTTTGGTCGACAGTCTAGTTAACAAAATAGAACAGACTAAAGTGATAAATTATTTTCGATCTTCAAAGAGCGCTCGTGGTGGCAGAGCGGTCCTGGAAGACTCGGGATTCAGCAGAATAATTCCTCTGGTACTTAGCTACAAGTCCCCTAGTGCTGGTGTGATAGTTACTGATTTGCCCCCATGCCCCTCAGCCATACGCAGCCGAAATCGTTGTCATCTCCTCTACAGCGGTCATTTCGGCACACTTAGTCTTGTTCTTGGTATCAGTGTGAAGCTCAACTCTTCCTCTTTTCAATAATACTTGAGATAGAACGATAGCTTTCTCACACTAGAAGATACAGTTGTACATAGACATGCACTATTTTTGACTCCACATGCATATCATTAATCCCCATAGGCGCCATGCAAACCGCGCGTTGACATTAAAATGTGTGACCCGCTATGGAAAAACTGACCACTCGCGATTTTTAATGAAAATTGCGTTTTGGGTGAAGGTCGACGCAGAATTTACTGTAGAGTTCAACGGTCAAAGAGCCAGGCTCTAAAAAGCTTCCTAAGCCGAGTTATGGCCAAAATATTTTACATGGGTCACCCGTGCCTCAGTTCACAATTTTTCAAGAAACGGAGCGTTTTGTATGTACATAGCTCAACGTTCAATGTTTCCGTATACGCTCCGTATTACACCACGCGGTTAGCGCCATAATGAATTTGCCGGGAAAGATGGCCAGAGAGAGCGCCAGTACAACAGTCCTGGTCTTAGGGAGAAGATATCGAGAGAAGCGATGGACTCTACACTTCGTAAGGTGTCTATGATTATTCTTATAGCTAAGGCTACATGTAATAAACACCCCTGGGTGTGATTCAACATGAAGTACTTCTGGCAAAGTACGAAGGAGTCTGACACATGAGATAGCTATTCGTAGCTGTGAATTTACTAGCTAGCTGTGTGCGCTGTTTGGTATGAGCTACGGTTGTGAAAAGCTCAGTATACCTTTGTTGTAGAAAATGTAATTTTGAAGGCTCTGTACTGCGCTGTGCAGGTTGTGAAAAGCTTTTATACCTTTGTTGTAGAAAATGAAGGCTCTGTACTGCGCTGTGAGTCTACCAACTGACTGGATGTGATGCTCTTACTGTGAGGATGAGTCTGTTCATCGTTTAAGATTTGAAAAGCTAACGTACATATATAGTAAACAGGAGAGTTTGTGTGCATATTGAAGAGTGTGCGTGTGCATGTATGCGTGCATGTACATGTATGAGGTATTTGTAGAAATTGGGGGGAGGGAGAAGAAGAGAAGGGCTTAAAGCCAGCGATAAACATGAGGAAGGAGAGTCAACTAGTCTTGCATGAGGTCGTATACGGTGGGAAAGGTATGTATCCGAGCTGGCACATTTGAGCTGGAGTTTGTGTGGATGTCAACGAGGATAGTGGCTGTTGACTCAACAGTGATTCTGAGACTGATACATTGACAAGGTCTTCTCAGTAGCTGTTTATGAAGTTTGCTGCACTGGTACTAGTTCATTCATCCTCGTCCATAACCGTACAAGTAACATGCATGTCGAATTATCCGTGAATATACGTGTATGTCCATGTAATTTACCTCAGTATTTACGTGTACCTCCTCTCTCTCTTTCTCTCTAACTCTCTCTCTCTCTTTCACTCTCTCTCCCTCTCTCTCTCTCTCTGTCTGTTCCCCCCCTCTCCCCGCTTTCCATGAAAGCAAGATAAGGGCCTCAAGTCGGCCACTACTGACTTACTGTGCTATGCTAGCTCGCTAAGCGCGGGTATCATCATGGTGATCGACCGCGACTTGTAGATTATAATAGATCGATAACACTGTAGGTCTGTTCACGTAGCTAGCTAAAACTGAATGCCATTCTTTCTTTTGAGCGGCACACACACTGAACAAGCTCGGATCGCGCTGAAATTTTATAAATGGATGGGCAAAGGACTATACTTTCAGAATATCCAAAGAAAAAAAATTCGAAAAAATAACGTTGAGTCCAGTATCGAACCCCCTGCTGCAAAATCATATTATAGCGCGAGTGGTCGGTTTTTCCATAGCGGGTCACATGTATTGTACGTATATGGACTTCCGGAAAACCAATCATGCCTCAGAGTTACTCAACACGCTCCTTTGCTCAGTACTCTCTCTAATGGCAATTGGTGCAAACATGATCGATTCCTATACACAGTAGCTATCAGCATAGCCTACTTTGGTTGTCTGAGGGCAGGGGATATGACATATCCTTCTACCCATTCACCATCAAGGACATCTCTCTCGACAAGGACAGTCTAGAAATTTGCATAAAACACAGCAAAACAGATCAGACCAGCAAAGGAACGACAGTAGTCATAGGAAGAACAAAGCAGAGTACTGGCGCTCATGCTATCGTCAAAAACTTCATACACTATAGACGACAGGTTCAAAGGTGGGTCACTGCTCACCAAGCCAAAGCTACAGAAGATGCTATGACACACACTCAGCTCTCTCAAGCTCCCAGCGGAGCAATTTGGTACCCACAGCCTATGCATAGGCTCAGCAACAGCAGCAGCTGAAGCAGGAGTCTCGATGCCCCTCATCAAAGCATTGGGTAGGTGGTCCAGCTACACCTACGCCTACGCATACCACACAAGACGCTTAGAGCCCTAAACAGCAAACTGATATCCACATGCTAATTAACACTTGCCATTGTAATACCTATGTATAATATGTGACCCGCTATGGAAAAACCGACCACTCGCGATTTTTCATGAAAATCGCGTGTTGGGTATAGGTCGACGCAGAATTTACTGTAGAGTTCAATGGTCAAAGAATCAGGCTCTAAAAAGCTTCCTAAGCCGAGTTATGGCCAAAAAATTATACACGGGTCACTCGTGCCTCAGTTCACAATTTTTCAAGAAACGGAGCATTTTGTACGTACATAGCTCAACGTTCAATGTTTCCGTATACGCTCCGTAGTACACCACGTGGTTAGCGCCATAATGAATTTGCCGGAAAAGATGGCCACAGAGAGAGCGCCAGTACAGCAGTCCTGGTCTTAGGGAGAAGATATTGAGAGAAGCGATGGACTCTACACTTCGTAAGTTGTCTATGATTGTTCTTATAGCTAAGGCTGCATGTAATAAACACCCTTGGGTGTGATTCAACATGAAGTATTTCTGGCAAAGTACGGAGTCTGACACATAAGATAGCCATTCGTAGCTGTGAATTTACTACCTAGCTGTGTGCGCTGTTTGGTATGAGCTACGGTTGTGAAAAGCTCAGTTTACCTTTGTTGTAGAAAATGTAATTTTGAAGGCTCTGTACTTCGCTGTGCAGGTTGTGAAAAGCTTTTATACCTTTGTTGTAGAAAATGAAGGCTCTGTACTGCGCTGTGAGTCTACCAACTGACTGGATGTGATGCTCTCACTGTGAGGATGAGTCTGCTCATTGTTTAAGATTTGGAAAGCTAAGGTACACGTATAGTAAACAGGGAGAGTTTGTGTGCATGTGTCCGTGCATGTACATGTATGATGTACTTGTAGAAATTTGGGGGAGCTGGAAGGAGAGAAGGGCTTAAAGCCAGCGACAAACATGAGGAAGGAGAGTCGACTAGTCTTGCATGAGATCGTATACGGTGGGGCAGGTATGTATCCAAGCTGGCACATTTGAGCTGGGGGTTGTGTGGATGTCAACGAGGATAGTGGCTGTTGACTCAACAGTGATTCTGAGACTGATACATTGACAAGGTCTTCTCAGTAGCTGTTTATGAAGTTTGCTGCACAGGTACTAGTTCCTTCATCCTCATCCATGACCGTACAAGTAACGTGCATGTCGAATTATCCGTGAATGTACGTGTATGTCCATGTATTAAATTTACCGCAGTATTTACATGTACCTCCTCTCTCTTTCTCTCTAACTCTCTCTCTCTCTCCCTCTCTCTGTCTGTTCCCCCCCCCCCCCCCCCCCCCCGTTCCATCTATCTCTTTCTCTCTTCTCCTCCCCCCTCCCTCTTAGATTCTCTGAGTCTTCAGACAGCTCAAGGCACTGGGCTCCCTCAGGCAGGACTGGGCTGCTGCTGTTGAGCTCAGCTGGTCTACATAGATAGTTAGGCATTGATATTGATTTTAGTAAATAATTCAATTCAGTATTATGACAGTGTATTGTATGATTAGGGGGTGGGGTGGATGGGTGGGACTGTCTTCTTGATTGACTTCTGGTGCCGTCGATCGTGAAGACGAGGGTGAGCGGCAGGATCGAAAGCAAGATAAGGGCCTCGAGTCGGCCACTACTGACTTACTGTGCTATGCTAGCTCGCTAAGCGTGGGTATCGTCATGGTGATTGACCGCGACTTGTAGATTATAATAGATCGGTAACACTGTAGGTCCGTTTACGTAGCTAGCTAAACTGAACGCCATTCTTTCTTTCGAGCGGTACACACACTGAACAAGCTCGGATCATGCTGAAATTTTATAAATGGATGGGCAAAGGACTATACTTTCAGAATATCCAAAGAAAAAAAATTTTGAAATAATGTTGAGTCGAGTATCGAACCCCCTACTGCAAAATCATATTTTAGCGCGAGTGGTCGGTTTTTCCATAGCGGGTCACATATGCCTATGTATAACCCGGCATATGGGATTTTTTGTGAAACTTGAGTTTTATGTACGGTTGATAAGCTCTACCATAGACCTAACCCGTGTTTAAGTTTCAGACCGACTATGCACTTCGTTATGGAGATACAGTGCATTGTTTGTGATCGCACCACACCCCCAATGATCGAGAAATTACGGTCCAAAGGTGTTGCTATGCATGCGTATGGCGTTTCCACATACTACCTACGCGTGACCCGGAAATCAGGGCCTGGGTGGAGCTGTTCGAAATGAGCTTCAAGGTCGAGCAAGAGTTAAATTTTTTTGTTGACAACGACAGTCCATTGTTTTTCGATGCCCACGAAGCTAACAAGGTGAGCGAACATACATTAGTTTGATGAATCTAGCTGTATCTAGGTAGAGAATTCTAATTAGCGCCCATAGCAACAGGCTCTGTGTACGGTAGCATACAGACTAGGTAAGTCAAAATGAATGCTTATTTCGCCTTTGTAACTTACGGTTAGCCTCCGTAGACGACGTTAGTAGAAAGGTTCTTTGGCATGAATGTGACCAAAAACTCAATTTTGTCATTCTTTGACTTCAGGTACTAAAAACGCGCATTGCGCGAATAGCATGCAGATCCCATATGCCGGGTTTTGTCAGATACGGTCACACATTTGTATTTGTGACCGGATCTGATAGAACCAGCCATATTCATCAATCCATGAAATTTTAGTTACCTGTGTATTTGGATAGCTGTATCATAGGGCTAACCTGCCTCTAAGTCTGAGACACATAGTGTGCTTGGCTATGGAGCTAGAGCGCTTTGTTTGCAATCGCACCACATCCTAATCGAGACATTACGGTCTAAAGGCGTTGCTATGCACACGTATGGCGTTTCCGTATACTACACGTGAACCGGAAATCAATTAAATGGACCTGGGCGGAGCCGTTCGAAATGAGCGTAAAGATAGAGCAAGGTTCGGATTTCGATGTTGATAACGGTCGCCGATTGTTATTCGATGCCCAAGAAGCTAAAAAGGTGAGGAAACATACAGTAGTTTGATGAATTGAGCTGTATCTATGTAGAGAATTCTAATTAGTACCCATAGCAACGGGCTCCGTGTACGGCGGCCGTACTGACTAGGTAGGTCAAAATGAAGGCTTATTTCGCCTTACATTTACCCTCCGTAGGCAGCGGCAACAGTTAGTAGAAAGGTTCTTTGACGCAAATATGACAAAAACTGGACTTTCATATTAAATTTTTTTGACTGAAGATACTAAAAATGCTCATTGCGCCATATGCGCGTTTGACAAATATGCCGGGTTTTCTCAGATCCGATCACATTTATCAATATTTGCCAATTTGTAATAGTGATGTATTCCCAAGCACCAACATTAAAATAATACCATGACTCAGACACACTGACTAGCATGACAACATCATCCAACATAATACCACAAAGTTTAGATTAAGGTCCACAGGTCAGAAAATTACCAACCTTCAGAAACTAGTGGTCTGCCAGACTAAACCAAATAACCAGCACTCTTCCCCGTTCCCAGACCTCTATACCACAGTAGTCCCATGAGCTCTATACCACACTAGTGCCTTGAGCAGATAACATACAGTCAGTATACTGGATTTTGCATTATCTCTTTGCCTTGCACACCTCCAAGAGCCTGGCGTTCCATATATGGAAGCTAATTAGTTTTGTGTACATAACACTAGAAACTGATGTTATGTAATGATCACATGCACGTGACTAGAAACAGCTGCTCATGCTGTAGTTAGTAGTTAGCTAGCCTGGTCAACATCAAATTTGAAAATGGAGCCTTTTGATCGCCCGCCTATGTATTGACCAGCAAACTACTCCTACGACTAACAGTACAACCCTGCTTTTGTGCCATCCTACCCTAGTGCCTCCAGCAGCACTCCAGCTGGTGAGCAGGATGAAAATGGCGGACATCAAGATGATAACGACAGCTACATGTACTATGTGAAGCTCATCAACCCAAAAAGGAAGAGCGATTTTGTTGTCCGACACTGGCACGATGTTAAGCAAGTCTTTAGACCTCCAGAAGGTTTGTAAAGGAAATTAGTGAAGTCCTTTCCAAGTGAATTACCACCTAGAAAGGGTATTGACTTTCAGATCGGTTTTTTCTACCCTCCCTACAACACTAAGCGCTGGATTATTGATGAGCGTGATCTGATAGTTATGTATGCATTATTTGAATCGGGATCCAAGATTAACCTCTGGTGTGAAACCAATGCCGATCAGTCACCTGTAGCTACCCGGGTGGCTGAAAAGGTGGAGCCTGCTGCTAAAAAGAAAAAGAGCACTTCTCGTGATGGCATTGAAGATGAGATAGATACGATCTTCAAGAAGCTTAAGGAAAAAGACCCAGATAAAGGCAGTCCTGCTATTCGGCTGTGGGCCAGGTTGATCCAAAATGGCCGGTGGGACAACTATGATAGCCCCCCTCCCATCCCGTTGATAACTGGAGAACAAAATGGTTGTGGTAAATCCAAAAAGAAGTCTCAGACAGCAACAGACGTAATTGCTGGAGTGTTAGTAAAAGCATTGCAGCCACATTCCACGAGTCCAGGCACCAAAATATCTGAATCGTCAGTATCTCTCCTATGAAAACAGCTACCATACGGCGAAGCTGCCTAGAAGATCTTAAGCGGCTTAAAGATCTTGAAGATGGTGTTCTTACCGAGGACGAATTTATGGAAGAGAAACGTCAAATTTTGGACACCTTGAAAGGCTTGAAATAAATTACGAGGAATTTTGATCTGGAAACAATGAACACTAATATTGATTAATACTTACACAACAAGTATCTACAATAATATTGTTGAATTGTTCATTATTAATATCCACAGTGTGTGATCCATGCTCTGCAATCTTGTACTGTTACATCATGGTTAAATGCTGTTAATACTGCTGTTTGGATGTCCATGATGTCCCATTGGTCTTCATAAGCTCTAAGGGTCGATTTGACTTTAGAAAAGGTTGCCTCAATAGGGTTCAGGTCTGGACTATAAGGGGTAGAAAATAAACCATAGCTCCTGTTCTTTGTATTTTGTCCACTATTCCACCAGCATGGTGCACACTAGCATTATCTAAGACAACTATACCTCTGGGTGCTGTACCATCAAATGCATGCAAGTGTGATGAATGCACGAAATTCCCAAACTGCTCACCAGTAATAGTATCTGTCACTGTTCTACAGTCAAGTAAACCTTGATCAAATGAAATAGCAGATACTCTGTTCTCTAAACAGTAACTTTTGAGAAACTGGTGGCATCCCTCTTAGACCATAGCCAAATTTCCTCATAGAGTCTCTTCTATCAGTACCAGTCTCATCAACAAACGCAAATAATTCTCGATGATCTTTGTAGATTGTCATATCCATCAGAAAATCTGCACACAAAGCATCACTTCTTTGCTTAGCAGTGATCACCATCTTTTATCTAGTGAAATCAGATTCCTATAAAAATCTACAAAATTTAATGGTGCTGATATCAACTTCAGTCCCAGTTTCTTCTATCAAAAATTGCTTGATTTCCCTCAATTAAATCCCGGATTTTTCTATAGCTATTTCAAGAACTAACAGTTTATCAATATCTGTGAGTTTTCTTAGATGGTCACCATGTGTATCAGGGTACTTGCGCTTTGTTACATTCCCAGTTTCATCTAACAGTGCTCTTAACAGTTGATAGATCTACACCCAGGCAACTTGCTGTCTCACTACAAGATTTATCTAATGCACAAACATACATTGTATATCATCCTCCATCTGAGATCCTCTGAATATGCCTTTGTGCGATTCTGCTCACATGAACCACCAGTTGCCATACTACTAGTAGTCTCCATAGGCTCCAACTTTTCCTGAACAGCTCCAGGGACATAGACCACACCCACTAGATGTGGCCATCATTAATTAAAACTCCACCCACACCACACCCAATATGATTGAATTTGATGACCACGGTGCCCGGAATATACTTTCTAGAGCATGAATTTGCAAGCCTAGTATATACACATGTAGAGCTCTTGTAGTGTTGCTACTGCAAAAACCCAAGTTGTAAGGCACTACCACTAGCAGGTTGTTCATTTTACCACCAATTAGTGATTAGTTGTACTATTACTACAGTGTTTATGCTAGTGTCTGGACCTCTTCCGGGACCAATAATACAATTATAGAAGAGCCTTCCAGGACGCGGGACAATTGCTAAAAATCCGGGACTGTCCTGGAGATTCAGGGACAGTTGGAGCCTATGAGTCTCACTCTGATAGAAACAAGCTAGCTATAGCTACTGGTAGGAGAACAAATAGAATGTAGCATATGCTGCTCATGATCATGTGTGCTGTCTAGTTTATAATAATTATCATAATTACTATTGAGTGTGAAGTTTACACAGTGACCTGTAACCACTTAACCCTAGTGCAAGGATACTACAAAGTCCAGTACCACCTCCAGGGCAGCTACAACTGGTAAGTAGCTAAATAGCAACAAGTACAGAGAGATAGACCTGTTTTCTAGTCATGCAGAGTGAGTAGCCAAGTGTTAAAGGCTCTAGAAGCTTGATACATACACTAGATGAAATAAGGAAAGCAGTGTTTGGCCTTCTTTGGGGGTAAACCTTGGGTGGTCCCCTGCCGGTTCCTACACATCAGGCCCAACACGGGCTAGGGAAAGCATGTTAGCGCACGCACAGAGCACTGCTACCGCCTTCGCCCTCCATGCAATTGGCCAAATAAATTATATTTGAGAAAAACAAGTAGCAGCATTAATCCTCAAACTTGAGCAGGGTGTGACATTAACTGCTAAGCAATAGCTAACAGCACTTAAACACACAATGGGAATACGTTAAGCATTTATTACACGCATTATGGTTTAAAAATCCACAAATTTTTCGGCTAGCAGGTACATCACAAGCACAGCATGAAAGTGCTGCTTTTATTCTGATTGAGAGCTGCAATGACTTTGACGATTTCACAGGCATGATAACTCATCGCCATAACTCGTGTAGCTCCTCTATCAGCTGGTAGATATGCATTCATTGATTTTGGTACCGACAGTCCTGGTATAGGCCAACAAGGACTAAATTCTCTTGGCGATATCGCTCATGTCTTGGAAGATCCTGAATAGTTAATATATGGTGCCCGTAGAATATGTTGTTCCATGTACAAATGGCTTCAACTAATCTACATCCATATTTAGCAAATACGAATGTGGTGTGCTTAAAAAGTTATTAGAATTGAATTTTCTCCACACTTCTCCATCATACACATCTCCAAGATATTCTGATGTTTGGTTCATCATTCTAGTTCTCCACAGCTCCTATTTGTCCATAAAACCAGGCCGATTCAGTAGAACCTCTAGACTCGTTTTACGGACATATACGGGGAAACCTTCATTGGAGCAAGAATAACTTTCTATTTTTTCCTCTGCTTCTATAGTAAGACGCAACCACAAGCTAGTCGCCCATATTCGTAACTGTAAGATGTGTACTGGGCTGGCCTGCGAGATACTTGCTTGTACTAACTGCAGGCCCTAGAGACGAGCATGACAGTGCCTTCAGTGTTTAAACCATTTCCAGTTCATTTCTTGATTTCCACGTTTCTCTGTTACCCATATCCTCATTTCTCATTGCCCTTTTTATAACTACCCCTTGGTTCCATGCTTTGAGTCAAGGCTGTCTACTAATTCCTGCACTTTAATCCTTTGACCGTGAATGGTATAACGTGAGTGCGTGTGCACATTATTTCTGAACATGGACGGCGTATATTTATGGGCAGATAAATAGACGATTCATGGCGCATGGTTATCACAATCGAGGAGATCCCTGATAATCGTACGCGGCAGCTCCACCCTTACTCCACCCTTACTTACCTTGCAGCAGCTGTCGCATACCATCGGCGGTTTGAGCTAGGAAGCTATCTCTCTGCTTAGCACTACACTTTGCACCAGCCATCCAGCATAACTCCTTTCTTGTCAATGGCTCGAGTTCCAAGGTTCTCCTTGAGCACTACGCTGGAACATCCTATGCCCAAGGATGATAACATGAGCAAAGACTCGTTTGAAGGGTACTTGGATGATGATAATCTCACATAACAGCCATGGCCCTAGTGATGATGCTCAAGATAGCTTTCCTCAACCTGATGGTGATGCTGAGTGTACCCCCATCCCTGAGTTTGAATAACCAATTGGTTGTGCTGAGGACATGACAGGCATCCCCTCTACATTTCTTCGAACAGATGGTCAGAAAGGAGATGCTAGAGAAGATTGAGCAGACCAACCTCTATGCACAACAGTCATGGAAAACACCACTCTCCCCCCACATTCCAGAGCACGATGGTACATTTGACATTGCTGAGTTGAAATTCCTCACCATAACCATCACCATGCTACCCCGAGTTAGAGGATTACTGGTCAACCAGTTGGCCCTATGCCATATCGGCAATTTCCAAGGTGTGTGTGTACATAATTCTCCTCTCTCTTTTTTGTACAATTATCTCTCAAACACCTCTTTATACAATACCATAAAATATAACAATTGGGTAAATATTTACAGACCCCCTAATATACTAATATAACGAGCACATCATTCTTCACAGATGGAAAATATACTATAGTCTTTGCCCCCCCCCCTTAACCCTGGAATTGTCACGTTTGCCCCCCCTTGACAAAAATCCTAAATGAAACCCTGTATTATGTACATTGCGTAGAATGCACGTTTAGTCACTCACCAATGCATCCCTCACACCCCCCCATCCATCAACACTGTACATGCATGTATCTCATACATATGTAGCCAGTGCATCTCACACTCCCTGAAATGCCATGTTCATTGCACAGGCACACACGTACACACAGTCATACTCACACACTCATTCAAAATAAGTAACTCACTCCTCACAACATGCATGCCAACATTGCGCGTGTATACATTGTAAAGGTACCGTACATGCGTACACACATACTCACTCCCATAAATTCATATTCCTTCTAAAAAATCGGCACAAATGAATACACCTGCCCAATTTTTATTCACATTCCAGTTGCGGGCACAATATATGCTGGTTTTGCACAAATGACCTTTGTTGGAATCTTGAAATTTTGCTGAATCATTTGTGACCAACTATGGAAAAACCGACCACTCGCAATTTTCATGAAAATCACGTTTTGCGTAAGATCGACACAGACTTTACTGTACAGTTCAACGGTCAAAGAGCCAGGCTCTAAAAAGCTTCCTAAGCCTATTTATGGCCAAAAAATTGTACACTGGTCACCCGTGCCTCAGTTCACAATTTATTTTTGAGAAATGGAGCATTTTGTACGTACATAGCTCAACGTTCAATGTTTCCGTATACACTCCGTATTACACCACGCAGTTTACCATAATGAATTTGCCAGGAAAGATGGCCACAGAGAGAGTACCAGTACAGCAGTCCTGGTCTCCTTATAGCTAAGGCTGTATGTAATAAACACCCCTGGGTGTGATTAAACATGAAGTACTTCTGGCAAAGTACGAAGGAGTCTGACACATGAGATAGCCATTCGTAGCTGTGAATTTACTAGCTAGCTGTATGCGCTGGTTGGTATGAGCTACGGTTGTGAAAAGCTCAGTTACCTTTGTTGTAGAAAATTTAATTTTGAAGGCTCTGTACTGCGCTGTGCAGATTGTGAAAGCTTTGTTGTAGAAAATGAAGGCTCTGTACTGCGCTGCGAGTCTACCAACTGACTGGATGTGATGCTCTCACTGTGAGGATGAGTCTGCTCATTGTTCAAGATTTGGAAAGCTAAGGTACATGTATAGTAAACAGGGAGAGTTTGTGTGCATGTTGAACAGTGTGTGTGCATGCATGTATGCGTGCATGTACATATATGATGTACTTGTAGAAACTGGGGGAAGGAGGGAAGAGCTTAAGCCGGCGACAAACACAAGGAAGGAGAGTCGACTAGTCTTGCATGAGATCGTATACGTTGGGACAGGTATGTATCCAAGCTGGCACATTTGAGCTGGGGTTTGTGTGGATGTCAACGAGGATGGTGGCTGTTGACTCAATAGTGATTCTAAGACTGATACATTGACAAGGTCTTCTCAGTAGCTGTTTATGAAGTTTGCTGCACAGGTACTACTTCCTTCATCCTCGTCCATAACCATACAAGTAACATGCATGTCAAATTATCCATGAATGTCTGTGTATGTCCATGTAATTTACCTCCTCTCTCCCCCCCTCTCTCTCTGTCCCCCCCCTCTCCCCCCGTTCCATCTATCTCTTTCTCTCTTCTCCCCACCCCTCCCTCTTAGATTCTCAGAGTCTTCAAACAGCTCAAGGTAGTGTTGTGCTCAAGGCTGTGGGCTCCCTCAGGCAGGACTGGGCTGCTGCTGTTGAGCTCTACCGGTCTACATAGATAGTTAGGCATTGATATTGATTTTAGTAAACAATTCAATTCAGTGTTATGACAGTATTGTATGAATAGGGGGTGGGGTGGATGGGTGGGACTGTCTTCTTAATTGACATCTGGTGCTGTCGATCGTGGAGGCGAGGGTGAGTGGGTGCTCTATGTAGGATCGAAAGCAAGACAAGGGCCTGGAGTCGGCCACTGACTTACTTTGCTATGCTAGCTTGCTAAGCGCGGGTATCGTGATCGACCGCGACTTGTAGATTATAATAGATAGATAACACTGTAGGTCCGTTCACGTAGCTAGCTAAAACTGAACGCCATTCTTTCGAGCGGTACACACACTGAACAAGCTCGGATCGTGCTGCAATTTTATAAATGGATGGGCAAAGGACTATACTTTCAGAATATCCAAAGAGAAAAAAATTGAAAAAATAATGTTGAGTCGAGTATCGGACCCCCTACTGCAAAATCGTATTTTAGCGTGAGTGGTCGGTGTTTCCATAGCGGGTCACATTTGGTAAGGGTGCCAAAATAACTAGAGGAAATATGATATTACAGTGGCGTAGGAAGATGTTTTTGAGCAGGGGGGCTGAAAGTAAGCAGGTGAAGACTCGCTTTACGTGTGCGTAGCGCACGAAAGCTAGTGGGGTCTGGGGGCATGCTCCCCCAGGAAAATTTTGGAGTTTTAGACCTGAGAGCTTTTCTAGTGCATTTTCGAGAACATTCTGGACTCTTAGCTTGTCACATGTGAACACAGATCAGTAGTAACTACTGATCTAGTCTCGAACCCAGACCCCTCCTTTTCCGCAGCGCTGGATGTATTGCATCACCAGCACGCGGAAGGAAGGGTCTGGCAACTCTTGCACGGTTTTCGTGTTCTCTAGAGGAATTTGCATAGAGCCAATGGGGTGCGAGATGTCATGTGACTTTCGAATTATGGACCATGGCACTGATACGACAATACTGTGAGTGAAAAGTTATGGCGAAGTTTATTGACACAGTAGACTACTAGAGAACACGGCAAACGAGATGGGTTACACAGCACTCCGTGATAAGCCCGAGAAAGAAGCTGTTTTACTAGGAAAAGACGTTTTTGTGTCTGTATTCAGCGATGATCCTGACTCGACGAGGTGCTATTTCAGTCTACGCTTGCTAGAGTCTTCAGGTAGTGAGCAACAATGTAGCGAGCACCATTTCATGGCTATGAAGTCTATATATGAGTTGTGCGAATTTTAATAATATCGCCAAAGAACAAAATTTTAAATTATAATGAAATTCCGATCATGTGACTATAGCTTTTATTGCATACCAAACGCACACGAAAACCATGCAAGAGTTGCCAGACCCTTCCTTCCGCGTGCTGGTGATGCAATACATCCAGCGCTGCGGAAAAGGAGGGGTCTGGGTTCGAGACTACTACTGATCTGTGTTCACATGTGACAATTATTGATATCTACACACTGTGGGGCTAAGATACACCACAATCATGACTCAACCCTGATTGTGGCAACAGATGAAAAAGAAAAGTGCAAAGGTGAGCCCCACCCCCTGGCTTGTACAGCAGTATAAAAATCAGAGGGGCTCTGCCCCCCCAATTTTATGACTGGGGGGGCAATTGCCCCCCCAGCCCCCCTGGTTCTTACGCCAGTGTATTATCATAAACTTACAGTGCAACCAAGCAAGAGAGCAAAACTTTTTATTTTATAAATTTTTCACTAAAATGTGTAGAGTTCACTCTGAATATGCTAGAAATACACTTATCTCCCTTTGTTATTCAGTCAAACCTATTTCATCCAACTGGTAACTCACTATAGTAAGTATAGGGAATAGCGCGACCTCGTGACATCATCACATTTTTGTGATGTCAGTGAAGCGCGCACGTGCATAATTTGCGTAAATTATTTGAACTTCATATGGGAATCCTTACGAGTGCGTTCGAACAGCTGTTTAGCGATGAATATCAACTCTCTGCTTTCTGCTCTACTAACCGGTTCTTTTCAGAACCAAACCACTGCTTCCTGTTTACTGGCTGATGCTGCTGCCAATGAGACCACCACTTCCAGCTTTTCTGGGGATTCTGTTGACAATCAGCCCTCAAGCTCCAAAAGAAAACGAGGAGTCAATGCTCTTTTGAACGATGCTACAAACATTGAGCCAGCATCAAAGCCAGCATCAAAGCGGAGATGTGCTATCAAGGCCAGCAGCAACATTTCTCAGCAGAAAACGTATGCTCCAAGAGGCAATCCAAGTGTGGGTGGCAGTAATCGAGCAAAGGCTATCAAGGAGCCCAAGGTGAAAGCTGGGCAGCAGATCAAAACACCTGAAAGTCAGACATTGCAACAGGTACTTATACATGACAAACAAACATTTGACAATGGATTTCAATGTATTAGCAATTTCATTGAGAGGAATGCAAGCATGGAAATGCACAAAGCAATAGCAATACAAGTGTTAAGTACTGCAATCGTATCTTGGGGTTCGAATATTCTCACGGCAGCTAAATTTGCATCGGATGTTACTGGTGTGTCTGCATACACTGTCAATAAATGGGCAGCAGAATTTTACACATCACTCGTAGATATGTCTGCTGATGATATAGACAATGAAATGATGGCCACACTTTTAGCATCTGAAAAAGGCAAGGCTTGTAAGAACCCTTGGAGCCCAATCCATGATGAAGAATTCTGTATCAAAGCTAGGGAGTTCATATACAGAAAATCGTACCAAAGAGGTAGCCCCAATATGACCGTCAAAGATTTTCGTGACTGGATTGAGGAGGAGTATGGTACAAAAGTTTGTGTTGAGACAGCTAGGTCATATCTTCAGTCCCTGGGATTCACTCAAAACAGCCATCACAAAGCTGTATACTTTGATGGTCACGAGCGTGATGATGTGATTGAATACCGTCAGCATTTCTTAGGAAAATTAGATGACTTGGATAGGCGATGTATTTATCCGGGACATACTCCACAGCTGAATCCTGGTGAGAAGCCTCTGATCCAGATCCATCACGACGAATCGACGTTTTATGCAAATGCTGATCAAAGCAGGTATTGGGATGACGGAACATTGAGCGTACTTAAACAGAAATCACTGGGACAGGCCATAATGGTATCCGACTTTATTGATGAGGCAACTTCGGACTACCTTCAACACGACGACAAAATGGCAAGACTACTTCTTGAAACAAACTCTGATGGGTACTTTGACAGTGACAAACTTATCTCTCAGGTTGAACGAGCCATTGATATTTTTGAAAGCAGACATCCTGATGCACAGGCACTCTTCTTATTTGATAATGCACCATCTCACAAGAAGTGTGCAGAAGATGCGCTAAACGCTGACAAAATGAATGTCCGTCCAGGTGGGAAACAGCCGCTGTTGAGAGACACTATTTTTGATGGACAAGTTCAGAAAATGGTTATGGATGATGGTAGAGCAAAGGGAATGAAGATAGTCCTGGAGGAAAGGGGAGTGGAAACAAAAGGTATGAATGCTGACAAAATGAGGGAGGTTTTGAATACATTTCAAGACTTTAAAAACAAAAAAACTTTGTTAGAAGAGAAGGTGGAATCAAGGGGACATTTGTGCGTATTTTTCCCTAAATTTCATTGCGAGCTTAATGCTATTGAACGGGTATGGTGTCATGCAAAAAAATACTCACGTGCTCATGCCAATGGAACTATTACAAAATTAAGGAAGATTGTATCCGAAAGCCTTGACACATGCCACACTGACTTGATCAGCAAGTTCTTTGTTACATGTAGGGACTATATGAAGGCTTATAGAGATGGATGTACATGTAGGGATGTTGATAGTAGGGTAAAACTGTATAAATCACACCGAAGGGTTTCAATTATTACATAATTATTAATTTGTGTAAAGTCGTCAGTATACTAGAATGCACCTTGCCCGTCATTATGTTTGTATGGTCTTATTTTTATTTAAAACAAGGTGAATCTTTTGTAGTGGTGGTGGTTTTGAAAAAAACCGGTATAGGGGGAAATTGTTATTAGGAGAAGAGTTGATCCATAAACTCTGGTGATGATGGAGAGAGACACAATGATGGGGGTTGTCGAGATGTAGGTGGACGAACAGACACAGAAGCAGAAACAGAGAACAGACGTGAGCGAGGAGGGGTAGAGGTACGGAATAATTCATCCAAGAAGGATGAAGATGAGGTAGGAGGAGGGGGACGAGAGGGGGAAGGAGTTGAAAACAGCTCAGGACTGGACACACACACTGCAGGGGATGGGGTAGATGGGAATAGCTCAGGACTGGACATATATCCAGGACGAGAGGGGGGTGGGGTAGCCCACAGTGCATCAAGAACTGATGAATTAGTGGTACGTGCACACACGGTTGGTAGACAAACAGATGGATGGGTAGGTAAATGGGTGAGGGAGGTACATGTAGTTGGGGATGGTGGAGAAAAAAGCTCATCCATCAGGGCAGCAGAGGAGGCAAAAGTGGAGAGAAGGGATGGAAAATCTGTCATAGGCGTCTTCGTAGGAGTATATGTACATGTAACTACTTCTGTCATCAGTCTGTCCACATGTTCGTCTGTTGAGTCAGTGGTCGATTGTGCAATGTCAGTGTACTTGTACGGTCCAAAAGTCAAGTTCTGTACAAAACTCACAGCTCCCTCCAGTGCTTCTTGGACAGCCTCTAGAAGGTGTGCTGAGCCAGTGATGTTGACAGAGATGTCCACAACACGATACCTCCAGTTTCTGTCACCATCACGGGCTCTGGAGTATGGACGCGACAGTACACGCCTATAGGAGTTAATAGAAGTAAAAGGGCGAAAATGGAAGTTGCTAATTTATTAGCGTACTCACCCTGTGATGGTGAAGGGTCCAAGAAGCAAAGGAGAGAGCCATTCCGCCGCTTCAGCCGCCACATTCCCGAGCTTCTTCCCCCCAACTAGTGCCTCAACGCAGTTACGATCCTTTGGATGGTAAGGCCTCCGCACAAAACACACCTTGCTTCCAAACATCATCCCGCTACCACCCGCCAGATCGTAGAACTTAACTCCGCGGCACTGCGTTACAAAGAACGCCAGCTCTGAGTCTCGCTCAACTGTAGCCATCTTGCTGCACAATACAGAACTAAAAGATCGCGCGGATTACGAAATCTTGTGGTTTTGTACGCCATCCGACGTCAGAAATGTCTATCACGTGAATGCAACGTCAGCAAAAATGTGATGGAGCGCCTGAAGGTCACGGTTCGAGATAAAAATTCGAGTATCTCTGAAATACCATGTTTTTAAGCCACGAAAGGTAGGCGAAAGTAAAACTACACATATTTAGGAGTAGCTGGCAGAGTCCCTGTTCTTAACTAATATTTTTTCGTTAAAAATGTGCCTAACACTTTTGGTACTAAAAATCCACTTATTGGCCTGTAATATCACTATGCATTACAGTTAAGACTTCGGACCAGTGCCAAAAGTTGCTAATCTTAGTAGCCTACCTTGCTATAGAGTGGGAACTCTTAACTAAAAAAGTTACTCGTTAAATGTGCCTAACGTTTTTTCTAAATTTCCACTATAAAATCTGCCACACCCCCGAAATTAAAGGGTGCCACGCCCCATTCTTGTGGTTATGAGAACTACAATTGGATGTAGTTCACATATATCACATAAAATATATACAGTGTATTGCCATTTACAATATATACAGCAAAATGTAAAAAATCAAAAGTTTTGCTCTCTTGCTTGGTTGCACTGTAGTAGGACCAAATATATATGGCATATGCACAAAATTACAGGCAAAGACACTTGCCTGGATACTGATGAGTAGTGTTATGCACACAGTAGTCCTCAAGTTGCTTGATGGTCTGGAAAATCGCAGTCATCACATCTACATGGACAACTACTACATCAGCCCAAGTCTTTTTCAAAACCTGCAACAACGGGATTTGGGGCATGTGGTACAGTCCGTACCAACAGACGTGGTGTGCCAGAAGAAATCAAGGCGAAGCTACAGAAGGGAGAGATAGGATCAAAGATAGATGACAATGTGCAGGGGCGGATCCAGGAGGGTCATTGGGGGCAGATGACCCCGCTTTCAGGGCTGAATATCTTGTACCAGCTTGCCGTTAAGCCAGCGGTCCAATTGTTGCAGATCCAGGAAGTGCATCCGTTGTCACTTTCCAGTGCATGCAATTTTTGCCGTTTTTCATCTATTTTTCTTACCTGTTCTGTCTAGGTCATCTTTCACTTCTAGGACTCCAAACAAAGACCAGAAGACAGAGCAACTCTTCTACTTTCTGCTCGTTCAAGTTCCATCACCTGGAGACATTCATGAACTCCGCGGCAAGCGCTTCTGTGCATGCTACTCGCGCAAAAAGTGGGGCATTTAGGTTCCCCTGGATGGATTCCCATGATTCAAGCACCATGGGAATCTGGGTGCTTTACAATAAAATCTTGGAAAAAGTAAAGAATATTCTTCACAGGTTTGGGATACTCCAAACTAAATGCATAATAAGAAGCAAAAGCCACAAATAGAGCAGTGGACAAACAAGGGACCTCACACTCACACAAAACAGCCTTTTCCACAAAATTAAAAAAAACTGCTTTTTGTAACACTCGACTCGAAGTAATGGTAGCTCTGCCTTGAGAGCTTCATCCATAGACACACTTAAAAAAAAATTAGCTCAACACATCCCACTTCATGTTTGGCCTACTTACATCATGCATACTCTTCAAAGAAACAGTTCAAAGTATCCTTGCTTGATTTCATGATAGGCAAACATCTTCCTAATACCCTGAGTGTAGTTTCTTGCCTTGCATAATCATCTGTGTAATACATATTATGTGATGAATACTGGTTGAAATAGACTCATAGCAACCTATAGCCATACCTGCCATGTCCACATCATGAGTAATAGAGTTGATAACCTTTTTTTCCACTTTGTTGCCCATACGTGATGATTGCCGACACATTTTGAGTTCCATTTGGAAGTAAAATCTGCCTTTGAAATACCTTTCCCTAATATCAATCCAAATTCTTGTTTTAGCTACATGTGGGTACATAAGGGTAAATTTCTATATAAAGCGCACCATAAAATTAATGCACCTACCACAGAGAGGTGTTTTAGAGCTGGATAACAGCTCAAAATTTCCACCACACTGGTAGCGTCGTTCATGATGAACATACATCAATCTTCATAATAATATATAGTCTTTATGAGGGGTAGTACAGCTTCCCTAGGCTTCATCTTGGCCATTTCATCAACAGATTTCCTATGTCATTCAGTACTAGCTGCATCCACCAAAACTGAAGAGCTTAAGGAAGAAACAGGATAGCGTCAAATTAAATCCTGTTTATCTTAGCCCTTCTTTTGCCGTTTCTTTGGTGAAGTGCAAGGATCCCTCCAGATTGCCGAGCTTTCCTTCTGTCCGCCTTGATCACATTTTGCATATGCACCACCATCAAGTCACTCCAATATTGCTACAAGTATTAGAAATCAGATATTAATTGTGACCGTCTACGGGAAAACCCGGCGTACGGCGTATGGGATCCGCGCGCTATTCGCGCAATGCGCGTTTTCAGTAGCTCAGGTCGAAAATTGTCAAAGTCCAGATTTTGTCATATACATGTCGAATAACCCTTCTTCTAACTGTTGCTGTCGTCTACGGAGGCCAGTCGATCTATACAATGGCGAAATAAGCCTTCACCTTGGCCCACCTAGTCGGCCCAGCTGCCGTACCCGGAGCCCGTTGCTATGGGTGGTAATTACCTAGATACAGCTGGATTCATCCAACTACTGTACGTTGGCTCACCTTTTTAGCTTCTTGGGCATCTAAGTAGCGATTACAGACCTCCAAGGGCCTGCAGTAGATCGTGAATATCTCAGCTCTGGCTAGGAGTACACTCATGAAACAAATTGCAGTAGATAGCTCAATGAAAAAGCTATCTACCGAGGCCTTTACCTTGCAAATCGGTCCCGCGGAATCTCCGCTAGCTTCATTTTCGCTTGTATTAAGTTACTATGGAGAAAGTTTAGGTGAGCGTGGCTTCGTAACGGTTTTGCCTACGATCGCGTTACAAGCGCCGTTGGATAGAGCTCGTGGAGAGCTACCTTCTGATACTCGAACATTGATATCCCGAGTTCCGCGGAAAAACCGGTGAAATTTGGAGGTCTGTAATCGCTAATCTAAGAACAATCGGCTGTCGTTGTCAACAACGAAATTCAACTCTTGCTCGATCTTTACGTTCATTTCGAACGGCTCCGCCCAGGTCCATTTAATTGATTTCCGGGTCACGCGTAGTATGCGGAAACGCCATACGCGTGCATAGCAACGCCTTTGGACTGTAATTTCTCGATTATTGAGGGTGTGGCGCGATCGCAAACAGCGCTGTTACTCCACAACGAAGCGTATGATCGGTCTAGAACTTGAACGCGAGTTAGCTCAATGGTAGAGCTTATCATAGATGCATCAAACTCAACTTTCACAAAAAATCCCATATGGCGGATTTTCCCATAGACGGTCACAATTGGTGACACATACCTTTAATAACCAATGTCATCCTTCATGAAGGGATACTTAAGAATCAACTTTCTGGCTATCTGATCAGTCAGATCGATCTGGCTTGGAGGATTTTGCAAATAGCTGGTTTACGAGGGTCCTTTTATCCCTGCTCGAGCATGCATTGTCGGTAAGATGCTTGCTTGGATGAAATGCAGCTTTCCACTTTTGGCCGCCAGTGATCAGGAATAACAATACCAGCTGCAGGCATTCCAGATGAACAGGAGGATCCTTGTGATGGTGACTGTACACTAGAGGCGGAGAATGATGCAATTGAGGAGGGAGATTTGGACGTTGGTGTTTGTACTGATGCCATTGATACGGGAGAATCCTACATGTACAAAGGGCAAACTCACAATTAATTTTTAGAAAGAGTACTATAAGACATACATATTGTGATGGTTTATTTGCACTCTCTGCTGGCTTTTACTTCACTAAACGCATAATTTTCTTGGCCAATCTGATAGTTTGATAGCATAATAATAAGTCAGGCTTACCAGCATATTGAGAGATGTCCTAAAGTACTTCTCTTGCTTAAATTCCGTTTCAAGCCCATTGAAAGGTGTTTGAAGTTCTGTAAACACATCTTCCAGCCCACATACACTGCTTGCATCAATGCCATTTTCAGCCAACTTTGCTCCATGCCAGCCTCAGCGCCTCTTGTAGTATGTCTTCAACACCCGTTTCATCTATCGTGACCTGTGTGATCCATCTCTGTTCCTCGAGTTTAAGTAGGAAGAGAGCACTCCTTCGTCACTGCTGCTCACGACTTCCCATGAGGTAGTCAAGATCAGCTCGTGTTTCATCTATATCAAGTAAACCTTACATTACTAGTTATCGGAGTAAATAACATATCCCAGGGACATTTGTTACAGGTTTCCTTTTTCCAGGTGTGCATTTGCACGTCAGTACAAGCTATATGACATGTACAATAGTAGTATAGATTTTATAGACTATAGTATGATAGATAATGTTGTAGAGATTCATTACTACGTATTGAACTATGTTTGAACGTTATTGAATTTCATCGTAGTATACTTTCAATGAACTTTCAATAAACATTGGAAACGTTTTGGTCCGTGGACCTTCATCAGCCGAAACTGAACTTATACTGTGCACAACTATGCTTAAATAATGGTGATGATGTAATGATGATATGATGTCACAATGCTGATAAATAGATAGGTAACATTAGAAAGCAAGGGAATGCATGCTTGGTATTGCCGTACAAGCTTGGACCAAAGAGCACCAAGTGAACTGGGATGCAGCCAAGGTCAGAGTACGTGAACAACTGACTAGGATGGTTATTGAGTCACTGCTCATTCAATAGCATGCACACTCCAGCAACCTAGACAAGGGCATGAATCTCAGCCAGATCTGGAAACCGCTGCTGACTTAACCCCATCACACCCCCCCTCCTATCACCATTTTTAACACTTGTCACCTTTTTTCACACCTTTATTTGTACATTCCTTCCCCATTTTCAGCCTACCTCCCCCTCCTTAGCACTGTCAGCCTTCCCTTGGTTTCTAATATTACCTATCTATTTATCAGCATTGTGACATCATAATATCATTACATCATCACCGTTATTTAAGCATAGTTGTGCACATTATAAGTTCAGTTTCGACTGATGAAGGTCCACGGACCGAAACGTTTCGAATGTTTATTGAAAGTTCATTGAAAGTATACTACAATTAAGTTCATTAACGTTCAAACATAGTATGATAGATGTTGGTTTTGCATATTCTACGAAGCAGCGAAGCCGCGAGTAGAATTGCAAAACCAACATCTGACTACTTTGGTCACTACTGACCCGTTAACATACTAATGACCCTCTATCACCTCTAACCACTCCGCAATTTGGGGTTGAAGATTATGTTGCTATGGTACCTGCTACCAAACGCATGTAGTCTATAATATCTATTAATAGTTTGGTAGCAGTCACTACTGACGCGTTAACTTACTGATGATCACCTCACAAATTGGGGTTGAAAATTATATATGGTAACTGAATACTACCATTATGATGTCAGCTAGTAGCAGTTTATCAATATGTATACAACTGTTATACAATCTTAGTGCTTGCCATGAGCTAATAGGTGGCTATTTAGTTTGTACGTGGTACTAACTTCTTTGTGGCAACCCATGCTTTCATTTCAGCTGCAACAGATCAAGGACATGCAGAAAAAAAAAGAAACTGGAACTATGGACGTCAAGAGTTTACCTGTAGCTGAAATTTTGTCTTATGTTCAGGAAAGTGGCATCCCTGCTACATATTGCAAAGCTTTGGAAGGTTTGGTGTAGTTACTGCGTTTAAATATTTAATGAATAGCTGCCGGTAGTATTAAACTTCCCATGGGACTGGGTCCAGATATATTTAGCATCTAGTGTTCATCAGAGTGGGCGCCGTACTAATTATAGAGGTATGGTATGGTGTAGCAAAATAAGGGTAGAGTTTCTGTTAGTGTGCAGAATGCTGAAATAGCTAGCAAGTTCGAGCTTCCTGTTAAGTTTTTCCTCTCAAGAGTTTTTGTACTGGTACTGAAACAGAAATACTTGCCACATTATTATCTAATTTTTCTTATTAGATCATATCAATGGTCCTGCCTTCATTGAACTGGATGAAGCGGAGATTCGTGAAATTGTGCCTCCTATTGGGCTGGTGAAATAAATTAAGTCTCTCATTCCACAGCTTAGCAGCACAGCAGCTGGTTCTTGTAGGTTTATTGCGCATGCACAAGACAATCATGCTGTCACAATGTGTGGATTTCCTTTGCATCTCGAGTTCGGATAACTGTATAGGTTTATATACTATGGGTCACAATATCATGCAGGAGGTTGATAATGCTTAGCTTGCAAATTAGTAGCATATAATATAGACTATAGCCCCGTTTACACGTACCAAACCAGTTTAAACTGAACCGGATTAAATCGCGTTTACACGCACGCGCTTGACCCGAGTTAAGATATTCATAGCCCAATGCTATGCACGTAACCCACTTCTAATCCACATCAGGATGTGGGTTACAACCCGGGTCAACTAATTCGGTTTACAAGTGGATTAGCGCGTTTACACGTAAGCGAGTTAGTTTAACGCAGATCCTGACCCGAGTTAAGCCCTACGTGTAAATGGGGCTTATAGCTGCATCAAGGGTTATAGTGCTTCATTAGGTTTGTGGTTATCATGATTACCCCATTGTCCTCTTGACCTTGACAAAATTAATTTAAGCAACTGGCTACAGGATGTGGAAATTCCCAATATATGTGATGTGAATCTAAAAGGTCTGTGGTAGATTTGGGTGAATATTTGAGTGAGAAACTACGGATTTTTGTGAAAATTTGGAGGGTAAGCATTCCTCTCTAACTGCAGGTTTTTTGTCATGTTTTAGACAATTTTATTGATGGTAAAGCACACTGAGTTTTCTTGGAATGAGATACGAGAAATGGTACACCCTACGTGAGCCTTCAAATTACGTAGATATTTCTATGATGTGGGAAAGTCTAGCTTTGATAAAGTCATAGGTCATGGTCTGCCAAGCCATCATGCATTAAATTTAATTGATGGATAATTGTTTAGGAACCACACGAAATTTAAATTGGCGTGGAAAAACGTACCGAGATTCTCAGGAGACAAACGGGAGATGGTAACAAAGTATGACACATTTCAGTATGTCTCCTTGTAATCGCTTGAGATCCTGCTGCAAGATACAAGTGTGCAAGAAGTAATCGATACTTTCCCACGATGCATGCGCAAGGATTCAAGATTACGTGACTTTTGTGATGGTGAGCTATTTAGGGCACACCCTCTATTCTCTACTAACGTCAGCGCCTTGCAGATTATCGCCTATTTCGATGAATTTGAGGTATGCAACCCTCTGGGAACACACATTAAACATCACAAGCTGGGAATAGTATTCTTTACATTGGGTAATATTCGTCCACGGTACCGCTCTTCTCTTAAATCTAGTAACAGTCGCTACTACTCCTGTGATTGAGAAATGTCACCTAATTTGGGAAAACCCTCCGTAAAGGATGCACGCACAATTCGCGCAATGCGCGTTTTTAGTAACTCAGGTAGAAATTTGTCAAAGTCCAGATTTTGTCATATACATGGAACAACCCTTCTAACTATTGTCGTCTTCTACGGAGGCTAGTCGTGCTATACGAAGGCAAAATAAGCCTTCATTTTGACCCACCTAGTCGGCACAGCCGCCGTACATGGAGCCCGTTGCTAAGGGAGCTAATTAGAATTCTCTAACTAGATATAGCTAGATTCATCGAACTACTGTATGTTCGCTCACCTTTTTAGCTTCTTGGGCATCTAAGAACCTAAGAACAATCGGCTGTCGTTGACAACAACGAAATTCAAGTCTTGCTTGATCTTGGCGTTCATTTCAAACAGCTCCGCCCAGGTCCATTTAATTGATTTCCGGGTCGCTCGTAGTATGCGAAAATGCCATACGCATGCATAGCAACGACTTTAGACCGTAATTTCTCGATTATTGGGGGTGTGACGAGATCGCAAAGTGCTGTATCTCCACAACGAAGCGCGCGATGCCTAAAACTTGAATTTGGGTTAGCTCTATGGTAGAGCTTATCAACCATACATCAAACGGAAAAAATTCGTTAGAGGGTTTTCCCGAATCCAGTCACAAATATGGTCTTCATAAAATTTTAGAACCATTTATGAAGGATTTAAATATTTTAGCTACTACTGGAGTTCAAGTACGAGTTGATGGCATTGAAAGGACGTATAAGGGGCTCTCTTAACGTTTCTTGCGGACAATCTCGGAAGCAATGCCCTAGGAAGATTCAAAGAGTCCTTTTCTTTCTCCTTTAGGTACTGTCGGACATGCCTAGGCACTAGTGACGAGGTGAAATCTAGTTTCAACTCGAATGACTTTGAGCTATGAACCAGTGATATCCATGACGAGCATGCATTGTAAGCACCTTGAAAGTGAAGCTAGATCACATTTTTCCACAACATATGGGATTAACACTCATTCTTGTTTAATGGATGTGAATTATTCAATGTTTGATGGTGGATTACCTCATGATTGTATGCACGATGTCCTAGAAGGTGTTGCTGCACATGAAGTTAAGCTCTTACTCTCTTACTATTTTTCTGTAAAGTATTTATCATTGGATGATTACAATAAGCGGTTATTTAACTTTAATTTTGGCTATACTGAAACTGATAAGCCTGTTCCACTTGTCATATCCAGATTCACAAAACAAATTATAAAATCATCGGCTTCTCAAATGCTCACTCTGATGAGAAACTTACCTTTCCTGATTGGCAAGAGTGTTCCTGAAGGTGATGAGCACTGGAAGTGTTACTTGATTTTGCTGAAAATTCTAAATATTAATATATTATACTGTGCCTTATGCTTCCTTTGAGTGTGTGTGCCACATTGAAACTGCTTATCATCCAGTACCACACTATGTACATTTTCATTTATGGTTCTGAGAATTTCATCCCGAAAATGCTCTTCCTAATTCATTATCCGAAACATATTTGTAGAGTGGGACCAATGACAAGGACATGGACAATGAGACGTGATGCAAAACTGAATTTCTTTAAGCAAGCTTCCCAAATGGCTAACCTTAAGAATATCGTGCAGGCATCAACGTTGGATGTGTTACGAGTTATCTATAGGATGCTTGTTTAATTCTTCCCTTGAGTGTGGACCAGGTCCTAGTCCATCCCCTTTACACCAGGAGAGTAGCTCCTTCAAGGGTGGTATAGCTACTGTGGTCCCCTTTTATAAGTATGGATTCGATGGTCTTTCATCCAGCGTGGGTACAGTATCAAGGTATCAAATATTTAGCGAACAATTGTTTTCTAATTAAAGGCTCAGATGGTATTGACCAACTTTTCGTTCAACTGTGTAAAATTCTTGTAATTGGTGGTAATATTGTTACCTTTGTAGTATTAGATTGCAGGGTTCTCTATTTTGATGACCATTTCCACTCATACGTTATTGAGATCACACCAAATAAACTAATCATTACAATGGATAATTTATGATACTGTCTATCATGCACGCACACAATACTGGTGGTTCCTTTTATGTGAGTTTAAAATATTATTTTATGTAATCATAATAATTTATTTCCATGATAAATATTCATCATTCGTAATAGTATGTCGTGTTATTAATCCTGAATAAATATTACATTGTGTCTTTAATTAGCATTTATTATGTCTCCACTTCTTGAAACTGGTATTATAGTCGGTCCTTGTGTTGCTTATTGTACATAGGTCCTCAACTCAGGTTTCCTGAAACATTACATAAACTATCTACACACATGTACACACTATAGTATTAGATAGGTGTACTTTAAGTACAAGAGGCTAACTTTGTGATTTGCTATAACTATAATTATTATACCCTTCACATTAATTTTCGCAAGCATGTACTATGCACACACATCAATATAGTACACGACGTACACACACACACACACAATGTACCGACTACAAGATGAGCCATCTCAATAGAAGCTGCCATGAGACGAGCCATCTCAGCAGCAAACTGTACCACAATGTTCTTCGCACACCATGGATCAAACTGCATCCACATACATACACATACACACCATACACACCCGAAGCTACAACACAATACTTGCTATAGTAATAATCACCAGCCCTCCTATGCAAGAGAAAGGGGTTGGTTAAAGGGTTACAATACTAAACGATCCCCTGCTAACAAGTAAAACGTACTTTGTCCCACAGGTGTACACATATTTGCAAATCTTTTTAATAACACTAATACTCACCGCTAAATTGTTGGGAGTTCAGCCACTGCACATTTCTGGAGCCTCCAAGTCCAACCCAGGCTCACCATATCTACAGAGGTTTAATTAGTTTTTATAGTATCACAGCTAGAAGTTAAAAATACCTTAGTGTAAGCAAGAGCTTAGCATGTCTTGCTACTTCAGCTAGCCAGCAATCACATTATTGTTATGGCGCCTTTTTGCACGTGTCTGGTCATGCTAGGGTTTATTAAATCATGTGGTTGCGCCAACTACAGCTGGCTAAGTATGTCTACTCTCAATCTCCAATCTTGCGAAACTGCGTGTGAATCTTCGTTCGAGGATTCCTCTATTTAATAGTGATGAAAGTCGATCCACAACACCTACGAACTCGAGAAGATATATCCCAGCTAGAAAAGAGACTAATACTACCAAAGATGTTGGTCCAGAGGCACTAAAAAGTCACGGCTAAGTCGTGAGAACACCAGAGGGGAGAAAAAGGCCATGAAGAAAGCGAGAAGGCGAAAGTGTAAGCGGCAGATGAAATAATTAAAAGGTGAAGTTGAGAATGAGTGCAAAGTAAGGGAGAGAGCTGCACGTTTATGTGTGAAGTATCGCTGTATGTCGAGAACGTATTGGGAACGTTGGTGATGGGAACTTCAGCAAAGACGAGAAGCGATGGTTAGAGAACGGATGGCAACAAAAGAACATACCATAGATCTGGAAATTTTCGTGTACAGAAACTTTCGTATGATAAATTTTCGTGTAAAAATATTTTCGTAAGAACGACTCCTTACCGCATTAGTGTTAATAGTGCATACTAATTTTCGTAAGATTAATTTTCGTAGCCACCACCGACTACGAAAATATTTTTACAACAAAAATTTCCAGATTTACGGTAGTATCAAATTTGTCCTACCTAATATAGATCCATCAATGCTTGAAGATCCAGTAGTAGATGGACGAGTTGAAGAGAGCTACATTGGGAGGGGATCATTTGGAATTGTTCGTCTCCAAGTGTATCGTGGTATCCACGTTGATGTAAAAGAATTTTTACCCTGTTCATTGGTACATGATGTGACAAACGAAGCAAATCTTGCCTTTCTGTCATCCCTACCTTCCTTGTCTGTTTGGTGTTTGTATGAAAGAAAAGCCATTTAGACTTGTCATGCAATTTCATGCAGTTGATGGTATAAAGGCAACGATATTCTCACAAGAAGTAACAAAGATGCTGGTGTTTTACACGATATTACAAGTATTTACCCACAATGATGGCTATCATATTCTCATTGATTTCCGCAAAGCAACCACACTATCTCAAGCAAGGTTTTACCGTTTAAGTACACATGAGAAACGCGAGTACACAATCAAGTATTCTCATTTGGCACCGGAAGTAATTGATGGAATACATACACAGTCCACCGGGTGACAGACCGCTGCCACCTAGATCCATTGAATTTTGCAGAAGACTCAAGAGTAGTGAAGCACTGACTGAAATTTTTTGAAATCTTAACAAGTGATCTGGACTAAACTAAATTACTGCCACCAGCTTGGTCCTATAATATTATTATAGATAATAATATTATTATCATAGAGTCGGTAGACTCTATAAGTAGGGATGGCCCGGACTTGCCATATATATAATACATTACAAATACCCAAATATCTCAAAATAGGTAATTTTATGAAATTTCTAAGTGTGAAAATCAGAATCTCCAGCAAATTATCTAAGAAGACCAAGATCATTCATCAAATCAATTGTATATGCCAGAACCAGATGTTCAAAAAAATGGCCATTTCTCAATCTTTCTTTCTTTCTTTCTCATTTCCAGGGCTAACTCAAGACTGTTATCTGGACCTCTCACCTCAGTTTCCACATAAATCCACTTATTTTGTAGCACGCAGTGCAGTGGCACGCTAGTTTGGCATTATCTCAACAGTTATGTAATAGTGGGTGTGTACGGCGCATTAATGATTGATAATGATAATGCGCCGTACACACCCACTATTACGTAACTGTCGAGATAACGCCAAACTAGCATGCCACTGCACTGCGCGCTACAAAATAGAGTGGATTTATATGAGAATTAAGGTGGGAGGTCCAGACAGTCTTGAGTTAGCCCTGGAAATGAGAAAGAAAGAAAGAAGAAAGATTGACAAATGGCCCATTTTTTGAACATCTGGTTCTGACGTATACAATTGTTTTGATGAATGATCTTGGTCTTATTAGATGCATAATTTGCTGGAGATTCTGATTGTCACACTTAGAAGTTTCACAAAATTACCTATTTTGAGATATTTGGGTATTTGTAATGTAATACACATATGGCATATCCGGGCCATCCCTACTTACTTATAGAGTCTACCGACTCTATGATTATGTGTACATGCATTAATTTTATAGTTACTAGCTACTGTTTGACATTAATATTTGCCTATAAACTTTATTCTATAGTAATTCTGTACAATACATAATATATATATTATACATACTGAGGACATGAGAGCAGCCGTTGGATGATATCGATAATGACCATCAGTTCTATCACAGCGTTAGTTTCGTATCAGCTATAGCATATTCACAATAATTATTGATCATTTCCTGCTGCGTAAAAACCCCGAAATCTTAGTTGAAATCCCAAAATCTCCAATGAAATCTCGAAATCCTGTGTGAAATCTTGAAATCTTACCTGAAACCCTGAAATCCGGTATGAGATTTGGAAATCTCGTACGCTTTTTGGGGGCAAGGGAAGGTTTTGTTGTTTAAGCGGTAGTGCTGAGGGTATACATCATTTCATGATGTCCAAAAAAGATCTTTTCTAGCGACTGCTGATATTATCAGGGTCTAGGGTCATATTCAGATCAAGATTGAAGATCATCAGGGATGCCGAGTCAATGTCTGCCTGGGCATAATGCATGCCAAACTTGCCTATGAGCATTTTTTCTTATGCTTTTTGAAACACCCGTGAGTCTCTTAAGGACTGCTGATTTATGAGTAGCGATAGGAATCTGAAAACATACCATTATAGATACTATGGATGATAATACTTTAGATTCTACTTGTAACAAATGTGACCAGATTTGGGAAAACCCTCCGTAAGGGATCTGCGTGCGATTCGCGCAATGCGCGTTTTAGTAGCTCAGGTTGAAATTTATCAAAGTCCATATTATATATATGTCAAACAACCCTTCTTCTAACTGTTGGCGTTGTTTACGGAGGCTAGTCGTGCTATACAAAGGCCAAATAAGCCTTCATTTTGACCCACCTAGTCGGCACAGCCGCCGTACACGGAGCCCGTTGCTATGGGCGCTAATTAGAATTCTCTACCTAGATACAGCTAGATTCATCAAACTACTGTACGTTCGCTCACCTTTTTAGCTTCATGGGCATATAAGAACAATCAGCTGTCGTTGTCAACAACGAAATTCAAGACTTGCTCTATCTTGACGTTCATTTCAAACAGCTCCGCCCAGGTCCATTTAATTGATTTCCGGGTCACGCGTAGTATGCGGAAATGCCATACACGCGCATAGCAATGCCTTTAGACAGTAATTTCTCGATTGTTGGGGGTGTGGCACGATCGCAAACAAAGTGCTGTGTCTCTACAATGAAGCGCGCGATCGGCCTGAAACATGAATTACGGAGGGTTTTCCCGAATCCGGTCACAAATATGGTCTTCATAAAATTTTAGAACCATTTGTGAAGGATTTAAGTATTTTAGCTACTACTGGAGTTCAAGTACAAGTTGATGGCATTGAAAGGACATACAAGGGGGTCTCTTAACGTTTCTTGTGGACAATCTCAGAAGCAATGCCCTAGGAGGATTCAAAGTGTCCTTTTCTTTCTCCTTTAGGTACTATCGGACATGCCTAGGCACTAGTGACGAGGAAAAATCTAGTTTCAACTCGAATGACAAACCAGTGATACCCATGACAAGCATGCATTGTAAGCACCTTGAAAGCGAAGCTAGATCACATTTTCCCACAACATATGGGATTAACACTCGTTCTTGTGTAATGGATGTGAATTATTATTCAATGTTTGATGGTGAATTACCTCATGATTGTATGCACGATATCCTAGATGGTGTTGCTGCATACGAAGTTAAGCTCTTACTAACTTACGGTTTTTCGGTAAAGTATTTATCAGTGGATGATTACAATAAGCGGCTATTTAACTTTAATTTTGGCTATACTGAAACTGATAAGCCTGCTCCACTTGTCATGTCCAGATTCACAAAACAAAAATTTATAAAATCATCGGCTTCTCTAATGCTCACTCTGATGAGAAACTTACCTTTCCTGATTGGCAAGAGTGTTCCTGAAGGTGATGAGCACTGGAAGAATAAATCCCATACGGAGGGTTTTCCCAAATCCGGTCACAAATACTGTGATCTGATTGGTTAAACTGAAGTATCTATCCTTCATAGAAAATTATGTAAGCTCTGTAGTGTAGAAAATCATGCAACTTTTCTTGCCTATGGCAAGGGTGTAGATGGGGGGGGGGGGGGGGGGTGGGGGCTTTAGCTCCCCCCTCTGTTTGAGCAATAATGCATATACTATGTATGGGATTGTTAAAGTTGGATGAAATTCTAGTTGTATTCACTGTAACCATACTTGGATAGCCAAAAATGTGCAACATATAATTGCTGGAAATAGCTGATTTTAATGCATTTTTAAGGTTCTGGAAACAATAGGATCAAAATTTTCTACGCGCTTTGCGTGCGTGCGTGCAGCTGTCACAAAGCCCCCCCCCCCCCCCCCCCCCCACTTTGAAAATATATATTGTGACCGGATCTGAGAAAACCCGACATATTTGTCAAACGAGCATATGGCGCAATGCACGTTTTTAGTGTATAAAAGCTGTCAGTTTATACTGTGACGGTGACAGGTGCTATTCCATAAATTTTCCTAGATAACTGAACCTGCAAAGCATACACAAGGAATGTGTGTAGAGTACATGTACCTGTGTGCTATGAACAGTACGTCAGTGGTCGTTTTAATGATGGTAGGTTCCTAGCTTCCCTTTTACTTGGTGAATATCTTTCATGATGGTTTCTGATTATCTCTAGTTGGTTGTAGAGCACTTTACATGGTTCACACAAGTTGAACAGAGGCCCACCATACTGCTGCTGCCTATTCTTAGGGATATGCTCTACTTAACATCTATCACTTTGATGACGGTCATAGGGAGTAGTAATGTGTACATAGTGTTTCAATTGGAAGTAAACTTCGGCACGATACTCCCTCAAGCCAGGACACCCAGAGTACGATAGAAGAGAAGCGAGTTAAGCGTTGACCGTTGACCTTTATCCAACTGAACAGCCCCTTTTCTATAGACTGTACATCTGTCTGGAAATCATACGCATAGTTGCCAAGTGTCCCGGTTTGGCCGGGACAGTCCCGGTTTTTGGCCCTATGTCCCGGTTGTGTCCCGGTTTACCTGATTTTGCAGCATTGTCCCGGAATCCAGCTCGATTGCACAAATGGAGGTGTGGCACAAGCATCAACTCAGTATACTATCGAATTTCAGTCCGTATATCTCGATGTTTAGTGGGTGTGGCACTACGTAATCGGCCGAAAGTGGGTGTGGTCATCCGAAAGTGGGCGTGATCAATAAAATTTCGCACGCACTTCGCGCGCATTAATTCTATATTGTTTGTTGTCCCGGTCTCTCCTCTCATAAACTTGGCAACTATGCATACGTCACACTTCCGTCCTCCGTCGTTAGTACCAAAAAGGGGTCATATGTTGGAGGGCGCAGTGCTCTTTCCAGGGACATAATTAAGTTCATCTGTGGATACAACACTCTGATTGTTACAATATCTTCCAATACACCTGGAAAGTGATACTTCACTTGATTACAAATTCTCACTACCTGTTTTAGAGTTAATAGTAGTTATGTCAGCAAGTTCTGTTGCAGATAGACTTGACATGGTTCCCCTAGTTTGTTCCATACTGTTAGAATCACCTGAACATTATTAAATTTACTTTAGGTGGTAGTTGGGGGGGATAATTTGTTGATAAAAGTCGCTGAGTCATACTAACCATTCCAGTGCTAGACAGGCCAGATGAAACGTTTGTGTGGCTACTTGATCCATTGATTGTACTAGCGTTTTTCCGACAGTCTGTTAATAGTTGTTACGACTATGGGTAGGCGTTTGGGCTTCAGCTTGAAGTTCACGTTCTTCAGCATGCAAGAGCGCAATGGAGAGCTCTTTATAGAATGCAATTGAACCATTCTTGGAGACCACACGGTTGCAAGGCTTTGTCTTTTCTTTTGCTTTACAGAGGATTGCAGGTTGCTTGACAATAGTAATTATTTCTATTTTGCGCATGCCCAGAGGGCCATTGACGAGTTAGGCATGTAATTCAAAATTTGCGCGCATAAATTGAAATTCGTATGTGCTGCAGAGAAAATTATGCCAAGGTCGTATACAACAGATCTCCGCTGGCGAGCTGTGTGGCTGCACATAGCACACAGTCTTGATGTGACTGAAATTTCTCAACTGCTAGCCATATCCCCGAGTTCTGTATATAGGTATATCACACTATTTGAACAAACCGGTGACGTGAAGCCAAGGAGCTACCACCATGGGCCTCCAAAACTTTTGGGAGATATGGAACAATTGTTTATATTGAGAGTGATCACGTCTCATCCTGGGATTTATCTTAGTGAGATTCGCGCAAAACTTACCACCAAATTTGGCGTGACCATGGACGTGTCGACTATCTGCAGGACTTTGAAATACATGGGCTGTACCCAGCAAGTGATACAGCGGATTTCACTACAGCGTAGTGATGAGGATCGAGCGAAGTTCATGGCGCAGGTTTCAATGTACGACCCATCCATGCTACTCTGGCTAGACGAAAATGGTTGTGATGGGCGTAACTGCAAGCGCAAGCGTGGTTACAACGTACGAGGCATGACACCGCAGGATCGACTACTTGTGCGAGGAACTCGATATTCGGCAATACCAATCATGTCCACCGAAGGCATTCATGATATATTCCTACCGGAAGGAAACGTGAATGGTGATACCTTCGCAACATTTGTAAGGAGTTGCCTCTTACCAGTTTTGCAGCCCTTCAATTGGACAAACCCCCATTCTGTCGTCATTTTAGACAATGCATCCATACATACATCATGTTGATGTTATTTCAGAAATCACTGAGGATCAAGCAGGTGCTAAGCTGTTGTTTCTCCCCCTGTATTCACCCGACCTTAATCCTGTAGAGGAAGTATTTAGTAAAGTGAAAGGTATTATGAAGAATGACGCACTTTTTCAAGTGACCAACGTTCCAAGAGCATTGCTCACACTTTCATTTGCAATGGTGACAAAAGAAGATTGTCTTTCATACATCACTCATTCAGGTTATTAACTCAATGCTACAGTACTGAAATCGAAGACTGTAATTTACTATAATATGTAGCTATGTCCATTTCTATCACTGTATCTTCCATTGCTCGACTTGAAGTAGACGGTTTCCAGAAGTACTAAGTTCTTGAGGTTCTTGGTTGGGTAAATAGATACAAATCCGCATAGCAAGTACGCTAGAGGCCACCGTGAGATCCACCTACCGGGCAGCCATACTCCCAGAACTCTGACTCTGATGATGTTGTGGCATCTACCATCATGGCTACCGCAGACGCGGACAAGCCACACCCACAACTGAACTGTATATAATATTATAGCTAGTGTTGTATATTGCTTGTATCATTATTGCCCTGAAGAAGACTGCAGTATAGCAGTCGAAACTGTAGGCAAGAATATTATTATTCAATTCTGCCAGTGTTGGTGTAACAAGAATGAGCGTACTTGCTATGTGGATTTGTAAAAGAATAGAGTGCGCTATATTGATCCGGAATGATAGCATCATGAACCCATGTGCACGTTTATGACGCACACTTGTGTAAAAGTGGGCGCAGCCGACCAACATGAGATTGAAAATCAAGAGTGAAATATGGAAGGTGCTATACTGAAGAATGCAGGTTGGTTGACAATTTCAACAATCCCCATGTTTGATGCATGCGCAAAAGTCAAGCACACGTGCATGTGGCGCGCGCACGCACACCAAAATTTCCATGATATGCATGTACGTGTAGTACTCTGTCAGATCGAGTCCAAGTCGTCGAAAATGGCGGAGAGTAATGGTTGCAATGTTTCTGTGACTGAACAATGGGTCCGTGTCTTCCAACAGGCAAGTCAGGACTGGAAGACAGCTGGTCACGATCACCCCTCTTCCTCCAGGCTATCATCCCCCGCGCGTTACCCATGTTCAGCCAGGTTCTCAGTCGAAAGGAGCTAGTGCGGCGTTGAACTTTAGACCCACCTCCGATCCAGTCGTTTCCAACTCCAAGTCTCACAGTGTAGTCACACAACGACAAGGACAGAACAAGCGTACTTGCTATGCGCATTTGTATCTATTTGGGCGGCTCATAACCTCCTGGTACTATTCATGCATTAATTTGTATTTCTTTGTTGTCAATAATTATGTGTAGTTTCTTGGTAATATTTATTCCTATAATTTCAATTCAATCACACCATTCAGTTTGTACCATTCAGCTATTCCTTTATTGGTCTAGTCAGTCAGCGTTTTACATTTTTGTATCAAAACCAAGCCACTTCTGCCTTGTGTCACCCTGCTTATTGCTATAAAGCTTGCATAATAAGATCTACATTACCATATTATTATAGTTGCAATAAATGATCTGATTGGTCACTCAGAAGTCTGAGGCTGTAGCATCCCAAGCAAAGTGAAGTAAAACAGTGGACCTACAACTGACCTACAATACTTTACAATACCTGCATTTACCATATGTGACAGGATTTGGGAAAACCCTCCATAAGGGATGTGCACCCGATTCGCGCAATGCACATTTTTAGTAGCTCAGGTCGAAATTTGTCAAAGTCCAGATTTTGTCATATACATGTCGAACAACCCTTCTTCAAACTGTTGCCGTCATCTATGGAAGTTAGTTGTGCTATACAAAGGCAAAATAAGCCTTCGTTTTGACCCACCTAGTCAGCACAGCTGCCGTACCCGGAGCCCGTTGCTATGGGCGCTAATTAGAATTCCCTATATAGATTCATCAAAGTACTGTAAGGTCGCTCACCTTTTAAGCTTCTTAGGCATCAAAGAACAATTGGCTATCATATTGGACGACGAAATTTGACTCTTGCTCAATCTTTACGTTCATTTGGAACGGCCCCGCCCAGGGCCATCTAATTGATTTCCGGGTCATGCGTAGTATGCAGAAACGCCATACGCGTGCATGGCAACGCCTTTAGAAAGTAATTTCTCGATTATTGGGGGTGTGGCGCGATCACAAACAAAGCGCTCTATCTCCACAATGAAGCGCGCAATCGGCCTAAGACTTTGAATGCGGGTTAGCTCTATGGTAGAGCTTATCAACCACACATCAAACTCAGTTTTCAGAAAAAAATCCCATACGGAGGGTTTTCCCCAAATCCGGTCACATATACTGTACCCTCGTGCAGCCGTTAAGCCAGCGGTCCAATTGTTGCAGATCCAGGAAGTGCATCCGGTGGCACATTCCAGTGCATGCAATTTTTGCCGTTTTTTTATCTATTTTTCTTACTTGCTCTATCTAGGCCATCTTTCACTTCTAGGACTCCAAACAAAGACCAGAAGACAGAGGAACTCTTCTACTTTCTGCACGTTCAACCCGGAGACATTCATGAGCTCCGCGGCAAGCGCTTTTGTGCATGCTATTCGCAAACGCTCACAAAAAGTGCCTCGCGTAAAAAGTGGTACGTTTTGGTTCCCCTGGATGGATTCCCATGATTCAAGCACCATTTGATAGCTCTTCTGTTGCTCTACAATATAAGACTGGAACGAAGTTTTTCCATCGAGCGGTTCCAGAGTTACACGGCATCAAAAATCAGAAAATTTCAGTACAACCGCGTGGTATTTTCCATATCTTCTCGAAGGTTTATAGAGTCTGCCCAAGAATAAATCGTAAATGACAAGAAAAAGAGTATTCCTTGTGTACTGCCAAGCTTCTAGGGAGGAGGCATCATCCAGATGGAAGGATTTCTTTCTCTATAGTCAAGTAAGCATATCTGAATGTTGGCCACAGAGAATAACATTATCATGACAAAGCGTGTGTGAGGCGAGTGTATCAGCAGAAGTCCAGGGATGGGGGTGAGCCTTACCAGTGTACATCAGAGGATGAGCCTGTGTTAAAGCAGCTCACATCAAAAGCTGAAACTAGTCCTAGTCTCGCGTGCCAGGCTGGGGACAAGACTAGCTGAAAACCCCGAGCGTATACTTGCAACCGTGGGAGATAGCTAGTACTTAACTAGTGTTTTTATCTGCGTCTCTCCCTCCCTCCTTCTCTCCCACTGTCTCTGTCTCTTTCCCTCTCCCCCTCTCTCGCTCTCTCTCACCCTGACCCCATGTAGGTACACAATAGGTGATGTTCCCGGCTGTGATCAGATTACCAAGTATATGAAGAGAGTGCTTTCTGTCAACAATAGCTGTGATGATGGAATAGGAGACTGATTGTGAAAGCTCCAACAACTTTCAGCAAAACTTCAAGATGGCCTTTGATAGCTAGCAGCAACATAGCTAGAGCTTGTGCTATATTTAATGTCATTGATTTGTATGTCATTGGTTTGTATGTAAACGTACACAGTAAAATAAAAATTTTTGTACTATTTTTAACAGCGTGTAACTTTGGAACCGCTCAATGGAAAAACTTCATTCCAGTCTTATATAGTAGAGCAACAGAAGAGCTATTGAATGGTGCTTGAATCATGGGAATCCATCCAGGGGAACCAAAACGTACCACTTTTTGCGCGAGGCACTTTTTGTGAGCGCTTGCTAGTAGCATGCACAAAAGCGCTTGCCGCGGAGCTCATAAATGTCTCCGGGTTATGGGACTTGAACGAGCAGAAAGTAGAAGAGTTCCTCTGTCTTCTGGTCTTTGTATGGAGTCCTAGAAGTGAAAGATGGCGTAGATAGAACAAGTAAGAAAATAGATAAAAAACGGCAAAAATTGCATGCACTGAAATGTGCCACCGGATGCACTTCCTGGATCTGCAACGCTTGTACGTGTTTTGGACAGCTGGCTTAACGACTGCGTGAAAGAGGGCCCATGGGCGGTGCTCCTTACATTGGGCCAAGATTGGGGATGGGCCGATATTCGAGTATCAGTATTTATACGCGAAAGAGCGCCCATGATAGGGTTACCCTCGCTGGCTTCATAATTTGAATAGTAACAGCGGCTATTATTGATTTCAGCCTTTTTCAAGCACGGTTACCAATCCAGAGCAAGGGCGGCTGCAATACTTCACCGTAGGTCTTAGAGTGCAGCCTTATTACGTGGGCGTGGCTATGATCGCTAGCTATGTACATTCGTATATTTCTGCTGAAACGTGGCATAAAGCTAGTGAGCCCAAAGTGGGGGGTGGGCCGACATTCCGTAGTGGGCCCTCTTTCGCGAGGGTACGGTAGTTGTACAAATACTGTGATTTGATTGGTCACTCAGAGGCCCGACTGTAGCATCCTGAGTAAAGTAAAGTGAAATAGTGGATCTCCAAGTGACTGATCAGATTTCTGACCTACCTTACCCTAAAATACCTTAGAAAATTGTCACTCTGAAAAATGTTTCAAGTATGTTTGATGTCACAATCATGGAATAATGGCTAATACGCATGAGTTGTTCACAGTAATAAAGCTCACAGAAAATCTCATCTCCCTAGCTGTACGTACAGAGATTTGCAGGTTGGTTGAGAATTCAAGTATAGTGCATGCGTGCAAGCCTTGAACCTTGAACCTATAAAGGAGTCAAAGACCTAAATCCAGTGGATGCAACATGTCTGTCACCGTAAATGATGCATGAATGTGGGGCGTGTTGGATGTGGCAGACAGGTAGTTACAATTACTCCCCTTCCTCCCGTTGCTGCATTTAAAGACCACCCTTCAATCCGATACTATGTGCTCATCTGGTGTCACCGTTCAGCCACTGTGCATTAGCTTATACCTGCTAATGTTCTCCAGCATTCTGGAATACCATGGCAAGTTGCTAGTAAACTAGGCAAGGAGGCAACGTACAAGGGAAAGAAAGCAGTCAAATAGTTTACCCTTCGTAATGTTGATCCTACATTGATCATGTCATGTAGTGACCTCAAGACCACCTTTCACGACGATATTAAGTCCGGAGACTCTGATGTTGGCTATATGGTGAGAGCTGAGGTCATCAGAGTCCGGACAGAAGAAGATTTAAAAGAAATGGGGGGTGAGATAAGAAATAATCGGTGTACAACCCTCTAGTGTGATGGCCTGGTTGATGATGTGAGGGGCAAGTCCAATAAATCAAGTAAACCTGGACACAAAAGAAAGAACGCAGCATCTGATGAGGAATCAGATGATGAGGCAACTTCATGTCAGTCAACAAAGACACAGGAAAAGATGGATAATGAAATTAACCCTTTAAATGCGCACCCGGAAATGAAGGAATGCAGGTGGTGTCACGTACACACGTGCGTTCTCACGAGATCGAGAGGGATGGGCAATTATTGACCTTTAGTGCAAGAAGCAAGCTCTCTGGGCAAGTTCATAAGCCAAGGTCTTCATGTATGTGGTGTGCATGCTACCCGGCTGTCGCACAGTACTATGGGAGGCCTGATAGTTGACGGATCAATGTGCAGTACTGAAGTAACAAAGATCGCTACCGTCTTGGTGGACGATGTTACAGAGGTAAGTGTAAGCACTTGTAGTCAGCCTGAAACTTACTACTGTGGCGTGTGGTTCATCAGAGGTAGCATTCTGGATTTGTTTTTGTGCGGTACAGCTCGAAGCATGGCACCACACACATGGGGAGGTCAGATTGCTTGCATTTGTAGGTAGCAGACGTCCGTCCATTGCCATTCTTCCTCCTGCAGACAACACAGTCGGGCTGTGATGGCCGTCCCAAAGGAGTGAGACCCACCTTTGCTGGAAAATGGCGTCCAGTGGGGCGAAACGATGGAGGATTAGGGTTTGAATGTGGTCCACAGCAGTGCGGTTCTGAATCAACTGCATCCATCAACAGCTCCTTTGCTAGTTGGATCCTGAACTCCTTGAGTCTGCTGTCATCCTTCACATGGTATTGTCAGATACATAAGATGTAAGCGTTCTTTAATTATGGCCACTTCAATAAGATGGAAGAAAGCCCTCCTCCACCACTTTAGGGTACAGTGTGGAAATCCATAATAGGATAGGAGCTGATCTCCAGTGTCTACGCCTCCCTTGAACTCATTGTAGCATCCCACCACAACAGGCTTTCATACTTGCTCCACACCACCCTGTACTGCTTTGGTTTGTCGTTTGATGACAACAGAATTGTAGACTGTGGTAAGCATAGCCACTGAGCGCTTATCCATCCACTTTAGAGCCATCACATCAGGGGCGGATCCAGAACATCAAGTTGGGGGTCATATACTGAATAATCGCGCGCTTTGAAAATTTTGGCCATACCTATTTTCATGAAAACCACGCCCACATCGTTACCGCGAACGAGACAAACAGCTCGAGATATCAATGGAACCCGACTTTCTCACCATACAAACAGGTTTTTAGCCATATTTTGTGTCAGATCAAGGTTCATTAGTTGAAAAAAGGGTGGTAAAGCTGGCTGCTTAGCCAAGCACTACTGCTATAGATATCAATTCTTTATATTATTACTATCCAGAATGTAAACTGCCAGAGAGCATCCACAAGTGAACAATTTGTCCAAGATATGCGCAGACCCGACAGACGTACCCCGAGACGAGTGTTGGTGGATAAGACTTTTGCATTTATTGGGACTATCTGGAGTAAATACCAGTCGATGAATGAAAAAGATACGACGTAAGTATCACTGCACCATAATTACAAGTGTATATATATAATAGTTATCTGACAGTAATTGGGGTGCATAAGATGCATGCATGGTTGAATGCACCCCAATTACTGTCAGATAACTGTTTTGTTGGTAGTTGACCTCCATTCATCATAGGCCTACTTTATGATGACCCACCCCCTTCCCATAGCCGGCAAATTGCCTATAAAAACTTTGGTTGCTAGGCAACTACCAACAAATATATAATTGTTGTGTGTACATGTACTTGTATGTCCAAAAGAATATTATTGTGTTGTATTATCTGTCCATAATTGTATATGCATCCACATGTACATGTACATGTACATGCCTAATTTTGTATATTATATCGTATATATAGCCAATGCATTTTTCGTTCACTGCTCTCATTCTCAAAAATTTCTGTAATGCAAGGGTAGGCGTTTACCCAGCGAAAGTTTTTGGCTATACAGTACAGTACATTGTATGTATGTATGTATGTATATATGTATGTACATGTACGTACATGTATATAAATGTACAATGTCGTACATGTATGTATCTATCATGTGACAAAAGGCATATCCCACCCACATTCTTATACAGTAACAACATCATTGGCAATGGTCAATCATTACAGATCAGTTGTGGATGAGCAAAGTGCAGCAGATGAAGGGGATGTTGCTGAGTGGTAGTGACTCTAAAGATGACTTGGACACAGAATAATGCACATAGATCCAGTACTATATTACGGTCAATATTTCATGTCGCATCAAATGTAGACTCGTAATCCTTGTATGGGACGCCCACTGGATTTGGATACCTTCGTCTTATTTCCTTCATGTAATGGGATAAAAATTATAATAATTACAGCAATCATATTACAACTTACACTTACATTTATTATACAGGTGGGAATTATCTCCCGTACGTCAGCACGGTGTGTCCTGGCGGATTTTCAGACAAGATATGGCTCATAGTTCCACAACGCAATATCCTTCAGTAGCCCCCATAAATTTCTGTAGAGAGGAAACTGCTTGGTAGCATTCCTCTGCTGAGCTTCCAACTAAAAAGCTGGGTGGATTGGTAACTATACAAGGTGAACAAAAGCATTGAGGGCATGGACCAGGACCACCTAGGACAAGGTGATCAGATGTAGTGTATCCACGAGGAGTACTACTAGTGCCAACACTGCTACGCCCCCACCCCTAGAGCCTCGAGTGGAGCCACTACCAGTGCCTCCAGTAGATCCACCACCAGAGCCTCGAGTGGATCCACCACCAGAGCCTCGAATGGAGTCATCCCTAGAGCCTCGAGTGGAGCCACCACCAGAGCCTTGAATGGAGTCACCGCTAGAGCCTCGAGTGGAGCCACCCCCTATTCCTCGAGAGCCACTCCTAGAACCACCACCGAAGCTATCCCTTCAAAATCAGTCATTTCAAATGTTACCTGTTGTACAGGGCCTCTTTGAATGTGGTACGTCAATTGCATCATGAGAATGGTCCCTCTCAACTTGAATATGCAAGGTCATATTGGGCTCTTCATTGACCAGGTGCTGAAGCTTATCCAAGAACCTGCTGGATGGCTTATAAGGCCTAAACTTGACCAGCATCTATTTATATTGTTTTTCATGTATTATGAATGTAAACCATTGTATTATGTTTAATTTGATTACCTGTACTACAGCTGGTGTTTCACTGTCTGTACTTGTAGTCAGTTGGCATACCAGAAAACCAAGCATGCTCTAACTAGAACAAACAGCTGCACGTGCTTATCAAAATAGTATAGTACTATGTACTGTAAATCTGGAAATTTTCGTTGTAAAAATATTTTCGTAGTCGGTGGCGGCTACGAAAATTGATCTTACGAAAATTAGTATGTACTATTAACGCTAATGCGGTAAGGGGTCGTTCCTACGAAAATATTTTTACACGAAAATTTATCATACGAAAGTTTCTGTACACGGAAATTTCCAGATCTACGGTATAGTATACAGTACAGTACATGTATAGTGAGTATGGACAGCTACTTCATTGAAATTTGAATCTCGGTGGTGGGGTCAAAGGTTGTGACCGAGGAAAACCTTTTATACTTGCGAATGACGCACTGACAGAAAAGACTGCGCACGTTTGTAAGTGTATTATAAACTCAACATTGTCGTTTAAGATTTAGATTCATCTAATTGTGAAAAAATACAAGTATGTTGTCACAATCATGGGATAATATGGTAAGTATGCATGATCATCTATTAACAGTACAATGTCATGCTCACAAAACGTACATGTAGTTGATGCCAAACAGTAAAGAACAGACCTCGCCTCTCGCTTCGCTCGAGGCTCTGTGACTAGCTCCAGGTCCTGCTTAGCAGGCATCTCGAAACTCGTGGCGCTTTCCAAAATTCACGCCGATCGTTAAACAAGGCATCTCTAGCTGTACTGTACAGGGTTCTATTTACTGGGAGGGGGGGGGGCAGGGGGGAAGCTTCCCCCCCCCCCCCCCCAAAAGCTCCAGCTTCTCCCCCAAAACCTTTCTATTACTAGTACTGCACATAATTCATGAAATGAGGTGTAATGTACATTGAGTATGCTTAGGTACTAGGTGAGTGTTAAATAGAGTTCAAATTGCCAATGATGTAATAGGCCAGGGTGAGTATTAAATAGAGTTGTGTGGTGGTGCAATAGCCCTGATATGTGCTAGAAAGCTAGTCTAATTTTGCTGACTATATGGATAAATACGTGACCAGGCTCCCTTCTATGGCAACCAAAAGAACAAGTGCAGATATTCACAATGAGTCTTCCGAATCATCCTCTGATGTGAACCCCCTGAGAAGACAATTGCTCTTTCTGATTCTCTTACTCAGAGTTCGAGCCGTGGTTCTGGAAGCTCTTCTAGTTCAAGCAAAATGAGGTCTTATAAGGACAACCTATCATACGATCCCAAGTGGAAAATGAAGTATCCTTGGATGGACTACAATTTTGCTTCAAAAGGTATGGTTGGCACAGTCTGTACAGTGTACGGGAACCCACCCAGTCAAGCTAAAGGTGCATGGGTAACACGACCTGTGAGCAACTGGGTGAAGGCTACAACCATGCTGGCAAAGCATGATAAGTCTGACTGGCATAAAGCAGCTATTGAGAAACGATCCTTGTCTCTGTTAACTCAGAAGCATATGGTAGTGTTGTGGAGCAAATATTGTCAGTCAGTGAGGAAGAAAGGAGACAAAACCGGGAATTGATTAAAAAGCATATCCGTTCTCTATACTTTCTAGTCAAGCACCATATTCCTCACACCACCACGTTCGAGGGCCTTATTACCTTACAGATTGAAAATGGTGATATCAAGCTAAAAAATCATCGGGAAAAGTGTCCACGTAATGCCACATATGAATCCTATGCCACAGTTGTAGATCTACTTACAAGCATTAGTAAGGTACTTGAGAGCAATCTTCTGTCCAGTTTCGAGGCTAGTATGTATTTTTCACTGATGGCAGACGAAAGCACTGACATCTCTTCCAAAGAAGAGCTCTCAATAATATTATGTGCACGATAGTTGGATAATAAAAAGCCAGTGGAGCACTTTCTGGGAATTATGCCTGCAAAAGAAACCACTGCTGAAGCTATTGCCAATTATTTGTTCACTTTCTTGGAGTCCAAGAATATGGACATCACAAAAATGCGTGGACTAGGCTTTGATGGGGCTAATACAATGTCAGGCAAATGGAGTGGTGTTCAATTGAGGCTACGACTGCATTCACCCAGTGCCATATATGTGCACTGTCGATGCCATCAACTTCAATTGGCTGCGGTGAATGCTGCTAATGAGCACATGGAAGTGAAACGAGTGTTGGGCACTCTGCTAACTATCTGGAAAGCATTTCACTACTCTCCAAAAAAAGCAGAGAAGTTGGCTGAGATACAAGCTGAGCTAAATACTCCTGAGCTCAAAATGCAGAAGCCTAGTGACACTCGCTGGCTAGCACGAGAGAGGGCTGTGCGTGCTATTCGACGAAGTCTACCATCATTGGTAGGTACATTTGAAGAGATATATGAAGAAACGGGAGATGCAGAAGCTCATGGAATTGCTTCACTTTTGACCAAGTACAACACTGTGGCTTGCATTTATATGCTGCCTGATGTACTGCACACTGTAGCTAAGCTACAAGGAAGCTTACAGGGTAAGGAGGTAGATCTAGCCAGTGTGCCTTTGATGGTTGAAAGCACAACCCAACAGTTGAAGGAGCTCAAAGAGAACATAGACAGTAGTACATGGTTTAAGGACCACTATGCTGTGTTTACTGATCCTTCACAACTTGGAGCAAAAGATATTGATGTCACAGAGTCAATGAAAACACAATTTCTTCAAAATGTGTACCGTCCATACATACAAAGCGTGATAGACCATATCGGTGGAAGATTGGAGTCAACAGATATCATCTCTTCAATGTCTGTGTTTGACCCCCGTCACCTTCCCGATGATGAAGAAAAACTAAGTGACTATGGCATAGAGAAGGTTAAGACTCTGAGTGACTTCTACGGTTGTGTGCAGGAAGTACACTTTGATGGAAATAAAGGTGTCTCAAAGCCAGATATTGATCCAGAAGATACAGAGTCTGAATGGAAGCTTTTTCGTCGACTTATATATGTACAGCACAAAGACAGCTCTTTACAGCAAGTTCTGTCAACATTACTGAGTAGTGCAGATATTGCAGCAGCATTTCCTAATCTGGCCAAATTAGCAGCTGTTTTGATTGTGCTCCCTGTCACTACTGCTACCGTTGAGCGAACATTCAGCAGCATGAAGCTAATAAAGACAAGGCTTCGTAGCAGAATGGGTGAGAGTACACTGGAGCATGCTATGCGCATTTGTATCGAAGGCCCATATCAATTGTCCAACGAAACTCTTGAGGCAGTGATAGATCACTACAAACATGCAAAAAAGCGAAGATTGACACTTTGAAACTCAGTAACTCAAACTATTTCTATTTTTTGAGTGTATATATACTTGCTTTGTAATCAATATTATTGTGATAATGTGCAATGGTACAGTACTAGTACTAATTTTGTATTCAGTCCGGTGGGGAATTATTATTTCACCAGCTTCCCCCCCAAAGAAAAAATCCTAGATAGAACCCTGCTGTAGCTATGGCCTGAGGCACTCTACTTTCTGCACCCGGCCCTACAGTTCTGATCAGTCCTAGATACTGTGCTTGTAGTGTGGACTTTCTCTCTGCACCGGCGGTGTGTGTTCATAGCAACCGGGCGCACCCAAGATGAGTATTGATGCCCTCGTGTAATGACATGGACTATAATATAAGAAACTTGCCACTCTGAAAAATATTTTTCGTTGTATATGCATAGTATAATGAATACGTAAAGTAGCTAATACAATATTAACATTGTCCAGAAACTATCTAAAGTTCTTTAAAAAAAGTAAGAAAAAATCTCAGTGCATATTATGATAATCATTCAAAAACTGATGGCTTGGTCTGGTCCATAAATCATAGTATGAAAAATCTTAGCCACTTAGCCACCATTGAAAAATAGCTTTTAGACTCCAATGAAACAATCTTTACAACTGTTTATAGTGGTGCTGTGCGTCTGTTAACTGCAACTGCCTCTGTCTGGAAATATCCCATGTAATACTATACGACTTCATGGGAAAATCATGTCAGATGGGAGCACTGATGAATTATCCTAGACAAACAAAAAAGTATAAAACAATGTAATTGAAGGATGAAGTAGGAATGGCAGGATAAAAAAATAAACAAGATTTGTAGGGATAATTACATCCACTATACATCCCTACGCTTGCTTTTCGAGTAGGTGCAAGATTTATCTAATCAGGCAGTAATGAGACGATCAAAGCTAATTATCCCCACCAGCTATGGGTATATAGTAGATAAGAATGACCCACATACATAAAAGATAGCCATATGCATGCATAGCAATGCCTTTAAGGTCCGATCTTGATTGAGTAAAAAAATGGGTGGGTGGATATTCACCAAATTCAACGGAAAATATACCTTTTAGATCGTCTCAACTAGCTTGTTAACAACACCGCACTCCCATCTTCTGTAATTCCAGTAGAAGAGATTTTCGGAGGTTAGGGTCGTCAATTTTAAAAGTACTATAGCCGCACTGCGCGCGTGGCTCCTTCGTGCACGTGCGCAGACGTGACGCTTTAACTATTGATAACTAGTTGGGTGGGGTTATAGGATCAGGTTTGCGCATGCGCAATTGCGTAAATCGATGCATGGCCTGGGTCAAAGTACTCAACAGGCTGGTGGCAGTAATATAGGCAGTTGTTAGGTAAGTTACCTACCTTAGTACTGTAATTTCAGAACATGACTATGTGCCGAAGTACCAAGATGATAGTCTAGCGGGACAGCCCATCGCACGGGATGGGCTATTGATGGGCTGCCCCGCTATGCCTTTTGGCAGCCGGATCAGAGTACTAGAACGTAAATTTATGTCGAAAACTACATGTATTCGCTTGGGTGAGAGGGGGGCATGTTACACCACAGGAGAAGGCAGGTAGTGGGGGATTAGTGGCTCACTCCTTGGTGCTGAACTATACAATATACACCAAGCCTGAGATATGTTTACCCCGCACCAAGGGGGGTCCACTCCCATAGGCGCCGTGTCCAGAGCTGCAACCGGGGTCAAAATGCAGTTAAACAGTCAAGGCACTTTTTGGGGATCGGTCAAACGGTCAAGTGGTGTTCTGGGCCCTATTTCCAGCATAGCCAAGAGGCGTGGCCGAGATTTTGCGCATGCGCAGTTAGTCGATTGTCAACGGGTCAAGGGGAAAAATTCGACGTGGTCAAGTGGTCAAGGCCATTTTTAGACGGTCAAAAAGCTTGACCCCGTTCGCAGCTCTGGACACAACGCTGAAGACCACCTTTACCTAGGATGATTGTACATGAGCAGATAGCCTCGTTCCCAGGCCCTTCAAGAGGAGGAGAAAGGGCCTGGTACACATTGCACGCGCATGCGCCGGGGGACCCCAGAAAAATGTGGGGTAATCAGATACTACCGTATACTCTCCGTTTATCACCCGTAGAACTGTACGTCATGCAGAACCCGCGAGCGATTACTATGGTAATGCGATCGGTCGCTATGGAGACCCCGGCGCATGCGCGCACAATGTGTACCAGGCCCTTTCTCCTCCAGGGCCTGGGCACGAGGCTAATGAGCAGAAAGAACATGCATAAATGCATGCATGCGCTGCTCCTGGGCACGGTCAGTGAGCATGGCTACAATGGCCAACCAAAATGCACTATTTGTGACTTGTAGGTCTTGCCACTCAATTCCAGATTTTTCAAATTTGACAGATTTATTTTTACAGCTCGCACAGGTGCCGTGATATCTTGTTGACAAGGACACGACTGATTACTTTACCTCTTGTGCATGCACGCGGGGTATCAAGCACTTGATTGCTTCCTTATCCGCCCCTCTCTGTGGCCTCTTTCTTCTCTTCTCTCTTTCCTCAAGTGAGCTAATGAAATTTATAAAGTTTAGTAATAAAGCTTGCAGTTTTACTTGTTCGTGGCCAGTAGCTCTTGATAACACTTTCACTGTCATGTTATTTTTTCTAGTCAAAGATAGAACCTTGCATAGCCTCCACATTAGGTCAGATGGGGCTTCAGTGCTTGAGTTTTAGAAGTAGGGATGGCAGGACCAAATAGTACACAAACAAGACTAGTAGGGATAATGCACAGACAAGATGCATCGATCCCTACACGGTTCAAGCAACAAAAGTTTCTTTGAAAACGTGTGTAGGGATGCATCTTATGTGTGCATTGTCCCTAGTCTTGTTTCTGGCCATTCCTATTTGTGAGCGGATTTGAGAAAAGGGCCCACTTCGCGCAAAACGCGAATTTTTGGCACTTTTCAAGCTGTCACCACACAAAAATTATAAGAGCCTTAGGCTTCTGGCTTGGTTTGTAAGCAGATCAAGCCTTCTACTAAATATATCCAACGTTAGAGAGTCTGGCTAAGCTCCTGTCCAAAGCACTGAACGCTTGAAGTGAGGCATAAAACGGCCGATTTCGAACGCGATCGATACGCGCGGGCGCCACGCCCACGCCGGATGTGGGCGGGGTGCGAAATTTACAGCGAGTGTTGACTAATGACTGAAGAATATTTGCTCCAAGTCTGAAGCTCATAGCTACTACAGTTCAGAAGTTATGCGCGATTTAAAACGAAATTTCGGAAAATGCGCGAAGTGGGCCCTTTTCTCAAATCCGCTCACATTTACTAGTTGCTAGTTGCACCCCCTGACGGAAGAGATCACGCTGAATTCTGTGGAGGATAGCAAAAAAGTCCCTCTCCCAAGTGATGTCCATAAGTAGTGACGACAAAAATTTTCTCCTAGTGAAGTTTTCCATTGTATGGTAACCAGGGTGGCTGTGTCAAGTTGGCCATTCTGATCCATTTGGAGGTTGACAACTTGACCATTTAGTCGAACCCGTTTACTTATACAGTATACTTGCATTATACACCAGGGCTTCTAGGTAGAAAATCAGGCTGTAATCAAGGTTAACCATATTTCAGTTGAATTTTAGGACCTTGGTATGATACTGCATGTGTATATCCGGGCCATCTCTACTTGTATAGAGTCCACTGAATAAAATTATGTGTTTGTGTCGTCAAACGAAATGTGATAGTATACAAGTATGTTTGATGTCACAATAATGGGATAGTGTGGCTAATATGCACGAGCTATTGACAGTACGTGCTCGGAAGAGAAAATCTAAATGGTATTGTCTCCCTGCATGTCAACAGTAGATACCTTAAACACACTTTTATTTGCGGGTTTTTAATTTAGCGATTTTAGCGAATTGCCCAATTTTCGCTAAAAATTGCACTCGCTAAAAATAGACCCTTTACCAAATATTCGATTAAATAGAGAGTACTATTGGATAATCGTAATAAAACAGTTAATATTCAATACAGCTCAAGGACATCGAAGTTGATTTTCGGCTCACTGTGCTTAAGCCTCTTCACGCCCAGTGGATGGTGAACATGTTTAATTTCTTTACAACTGACAAAGGAAAAGAAGTCATAGCAAAGGGGTGGAAGAGATCAGGAATAACCAGTGTTTTGGATGGCACTCTGTTTTTGCCAATTGAAGATCCCTTTGAAGAATATTTTGCGTGACTTTTAAATAGCTAAGTATTGTGTGCATAATTGTTATTGTATTATTGTTATTGATGACAAAGAATCGCCAAAATTAAAATCCTCCAAATATTTTTTTTCGAAATCGCTAAAATTAGTCTACGCAAATAATAGTGGACCTAAGGTAGTCTATTAGTACAGTGCGCATGCATAGATGAAAGTAAATGAACTTTGAACCTATTATCGCATAGGCCACACCTCTCAGGCCAACAGTAGCTGTATGCGCGAATCACCACTAAGAAGCGTGCAAGGGAGACATTCGAGCAGACCGAGAATGTCAAATCTACTGGACTATTGACAGGTATGACAAAGAACAGTCTATCTCGCCTCTCGCTTCGCTCGAGGCTCGGTGGCCTGCTCAGTAGGCCTCTCAAAACGCGTGGTGCTTCACTGGTGCTTTGTGCACTCGTTCAAGAATGCATCTATGTCCACCCTTATTTGTGCACATGGCCCTACAGTTCTGACCAGTCATAGGTTATCACCCATTACTACTTCTTGTAATTGTTGCTAATCCCTAATCCAAGAATCTTTCTTATATAATGGGAAATGACCTTGCACCATACAGCTTGCACCATAGAGCTACGTAGCTAGGTCTTGCACCATGCTGTTTATCGTGCAAGGTCCATGGTGCAAGATCTAGCTAGCTCTATGGTGCAAGCTCAAGCGCTAGCTCTATGGTGCAAGCACAAGGTCAAGGTGTACATACATGTAGAATGTGGCTTACAGGGTTACACAACCACAATAGCAAATTAAGTTGATGCAAGAATACAGCATCTAGAGGTAATGCAAAACGTGTCTGTAGCGTTTACTTTTCACAACCTTTCACGTGAGCTGTACTGTGCATATGCATACTCAGATGGTGTGAGCCACATAGGAAGTGCTTGCGGGTGATTAACATTTAAACTTGCCGCCCACAAGCATTGCAATCCAGGTACAGCATATACGGTCAGAACACTACTAACCTACAGCACGGAGGAGAGTCAATCTTTCACCCGGATGTACTTTACACCGGGAAATCATAATTTTTGCAAAGCTTTTGTGGCCTGCCCTATCTTTGAACTGAGCATTATAACATACACACCCAGCAGGTAGAGGGGGCATCTAGGGATTTCCCCCTTAAAAATTGCCAAGTATTATACCAATACATATTGCAGAGTGTGATCTTTGCACCCTCGGATGAGTGCAGTACAGTCGATTTCGGCTGCGTTTGAACATGTGTGCATTAGTGCGTGGGAGCATGTGGGAGGCCACCAACTTCACGCACTTTATGCCTCCTAGTGGATCATTCTGACAAATTTATGAATTTAGGGACTTGCATGAATGGCCAGCTTCTTCACACATTGGTACGCAGCGTGTCAATGCACACACGCACATTCAAATGCATTCGAAATCGACTGTGTAAATGCCATACATCCCTCGCGTCTGTGATATAACTATTCTTATATCCCGTGGGCACACCTGTAACCACGCCTTCAATTTTCTGGTTCGTTCCATGGATTAGTGTATTGGTCCGGTCCGTTCCATTCCGTGTTATAGTATAGCCCATACATGTATATGTGACCAGATTTGGGAAAATCCTCCGTATGGGATCCGCGCGCGATTCACCCAATGCGCGTTTTTAGTAGCTCAGGTCGAAATTTGTCGAAGTCCAGATTTTGTCCTGCTATACGAAGGTGAAATAAGCCTTCATTTTGATCCACCTGGTCGGCATAGCTGCCGTACACGGAGCCCGTTGCTATGGGCGGTAATTAGAATTCTCAACCTAGATACAGCTAGATTCATCGATCTACTGTACGTTCGCTCACCTTTTTAGCTTCTTGGGCATCTAAGAACAATCGGCTGTCGTCAACAACGAAATTCAACTCTTGCTCAATCTTTACGTTCATTTCGAACGGCTCCGCCCAGGTCCATTTAAATGATTTCCGGGTCACGGTAGTATGCTGAAACGCCATACGCGTGCATAGCAACGCCTTTAGACCTTAATTTCTCGATTATTGGGGGTGTGGCGCGATCACAAACAAAGCGCTGTATCTCCACAACCAAGCACACAATCGGCCTAAGACTTGAACGCGGGTTAGCTCTATGGTAGAGCTTATCAACCATGCATCAAACTCAATTTTCTCCCATATGGAAGGTTTTCCCAAATCCGGTCACATATTTAGATGGGATTAATTCAAGAGAGATAAACTGTTTATGCAGTGTGCAATTAACCCATTAATGTTATTCCATGCAGACATTGACAGTTTTGGAAGTGTCTATAGATCCATTCATAGTGGACAGCCAAGGAGAAGCTCATACAAGACTAGTCGTTTGCAATAAGTGAAACGTAGCTGCAATTACAGTTCCCGGAATCTCCAGGACTAAATAGGTTTATGGTTTATGGTTTATGGTTTATGGTTTATGTATAGTCATGTAGCATTGTTACTGTAGTGTAGCAATCACAATGATCTCAATATTTTACATTAGCGCATTCTGTTGTACATGTACATTTCAATATCCTTTGCATGAAACTGTACAACTGTTTGTCTATCCCTAAAATTAGTAGTGTGGTATTCAAAAATTAGCAAATTAGCCACTGCATAATTAATACTAGTGGTGATGAAAATCATCTGTGCGGGGCGAGCCTTCGCTAAAGTCACAAGATTTCATTGAAAGCACACAGGCATGCACATGGGATTGGTACCCCAATAGCTAGGCCTGAGAAGCTACCACAATAGTGAAAGTATCATAGACTGCTATGTTAATCACCTATACTATATTTAGTAGTCTACATTCTGCCATGACCATCACGAGTCCAAGTAGTTAAAGCTACCTGTAGCCAGGCCCAGAGGGGATAAGCCTCCATGCAGTCACCTTCATGCTCAGGGAAGTGGAGTGTGCCAGTGACTGTTAATCATGGACCTGAGCCTTGCCAGAGTGGTAGAGCACTCACCTTTTCAGTTTTATACCTTTGCCTACAACTGTACAGGCCCGAGTTATCTCTCAGATCGCGTGCATGCACATGGTCAAAGATCTATGACATGGCCTATGGTACAGTGCGGATGTATGCGCATGACGACCATTACCTTACGCGTCCAAAATTTAACTCTCTCCTCACTGAAATGATCACCCCACAAACATACAAACATACATACATATATATATATATATATTTGTACCATGGTTGTAACATTCTGACCAATCAGATTGATTTATAGGTGTCTAAATAAAATAGACACCTCCTAGGTGTCTATCTAGATAGACACCTATCTCTGAGGCTATGAAATTTTACATGATCATGCCCGCTAGGGTAGTTACAGCATCTTTTGGTAGTGAAAGAGATGAAGTACAGAGTTCTAGTGCTATGCAGAGTACTGTATGCTGCATTGCAGATGATTAGTGGGCAGGTCTTACTGCGTTAATTGAATGAGTGGAGCGAATGATTTGCCAAGTCAGCAGTAGTAAAAACTGAGCTGCACTCTGACTACCTCGAGTTGAAATCAAGACAGCGATGACATGACCGGCCTTTTATACGCAGCGACGATAGTATTGTGGTTCTGAATGTCAAGAAAGAAGCTCGAGTTGGACAGAAAACGGCGTCGGCTCACTATGCATCGATGTCCAGTGTCGACTCGATCGACGACGATGTTTTGAACTGTTGCTAGGTACGCGCTCGAGCCTTTTATGGCCGGCGCTGTAGTTGCTAGGCCGTAGATACGTTTTCAGGACCACGTAGCCCATGGTACAAGTCGGTTACATCACTCGGTTCGGTCTCTACGCGATTTACACAGCCTCGGGCCTCCGGCCCTCGGTGTGTAAATCCCGTAGAGACCTCCACCTCGTGATGTAACCTATACATATACATATAAAACCGCTTCCTGTCTCGTGTATTCGGGGCTCGCTCAGGCTCGCCCCGAATAATGCCATTACATATTTTTATGTGTATATAAGGTATTGCAAGGAAGTGATACAATAATGTTACAGATTGCATGCATGAGCAATATTGGCTATGTACTGCAATACTTGCAGTATTGGACCCCTGTTGACTAAACCTGCTGTGTTGGCTGGACCATTACTTTTGCTTGTGTAGTTAGTAAGTTTACCTCTCCGTGATGGAGTTACGTTCTCAGGCTGAAGTGCCAACTATTTGTTATTTGTTTAGCACATTGATTTCAAGTCCTCCTTTCACACTGTGTCGTCAAAATTTAATAATTTTCATGCTAGAATCTGCATGCATGCTGCACAGAGGAGGGTCAAAGGTTACCAATCAATTGCTACCTAATTAACATTCCAATCTGAATTTTGTTACTAATAGGCCACCTTTTGATTGTGTCCTACCTCCTCTGCATGTTGCATATGCATCTAGAGATAAGAGCTGCAGCAGCAAGTGTGCACCTGTTGTGATGATTTCTACATGTAATATTATTATAGAGGGATTCCGCAAATCGATTATCCCGTGGCGCTAATTAGCTAAGCGGCAGAAATCGACGTACCACGCCTACTGCCACACCCTTTGTGGGCAAAAAGGCCAACTGCTGCATGTTGTATTGAAACGTGTCAAGTTTTTTTCGAAAACGAGCGACTATTTCGAAGATCTGTGGCCAATTGTCCCACCCAGCAGAGTATGGAATATTATAGGCCCTGAGCTACCGAAAAATCGTGTGAATGGATAGGGTGATCGTGAGAGCGTGAGAGATAGCTTGAAATCGTGTATCACACGACGAAATCGTGAGAGTTGAGAGGTCTGCAAGAGGTAGTGACTGTTATACTCCCACCTATAGTGGTGATCGAGGATTTTGATTGGCAAAGTAAGTACTTGCAATTGCTACCTTGAGGCATTCTGTAGTATACCTCGAAAAGATCAGGGAAGCTGGGGATGATGCCAGCATTTCTAGTACAGTGGGTGTGTTGCTTTCTTATAGTAAACCAACTAATATCTGGACATAATGATCTGTCACGTTCCTTCCGTTGCCTTAGGCATTCCACATCGCTTGGGCTATACATGAGTCCTTTCGGTCTTCTAAATAATCCTAGTAACTACGGTCCAACTATTTATAGAACATGTTTTGAATATTGTACTGAAATAGAAATAGACCACTAGGTAGCTACATGTATGCCTCATCTATTAAGGGGTGATTAACACTTGATACCATGTAGGACATTAGTAGAGTTGTAAAACTAATCTCTGCGTGACTCGTGTGAGTCTGCTAGTCTACAGAGCTGTTCATTCTATGACAGTACATTGAATACATGTAATATTATTTTTATCTTATAATTCAATCATAAATATACAGGAACTAAAACTTTTTTGTCGTGCATGTTGACCTTGATTGCGGCCTCATTAAGAATCCAGCTTGGTGCCTGCTATTCGTGGATTCTAGTGAAACCACATCTGATTAACATTAATTTTTGTGGATGTGTACAATTGCTTTGTGTATGTATGTACATGTATTACTGCATTCCTCAAATTATCGACAAGAGATGTTTTCCTTCATGTTCTGTTAGTCTGTCAAGCCAGCTTTACCTACTCTATCAACAATCAAGGTCGTTTGGCTAAAATTCCTGTTTTGATATTAGAAGGCTACAGTACATAATATTATTACTATAATATGGTACCCTTATACCTCCTGTGAGAATCCACATACCAGTAAGTAGCAAATCATGTTGGCATCCAAGTGCAACGCTGTGGTTAATCATGTTTCCAGAGTGTACCTATATAGCTTCCCACTGAATTGCGTAAGTTGTGTGTAAACTGGAAGATTTCCAATTAGATTGCATTGCACAATAAATGTACACTTGCATGCAACCCTACCATCCGTTGACAGTTGCCATAAAAGGTGACACTGGAAGCGTCGTTTGCAGCTGTCCTCGATCATCCTATGTGCTCTCTATTGGTATCCTTCCTCGATCTGATCCTGTGTGCTCTTTATGATTGGTATCCTTCCTCGATCTCGTTCTCCGCTTCCGATCCTGTGCCTCTGCTGTACGCTTGTATTTGTTCTAGCAATGATGTCGCGAGCCAATAGTTACGTGATTGACACGAACATCTCAAACCACATACTCGATGGCGAACTATGGGCTAGGGAACCCGCTTCCCTTATGAGAGCTAGACCTGAGCTGATGGTTGCGTACAAGCAGGGGGGGAACAGTTTGAGGCCACGGACAAGTTTTACGTATCGCTTCGCTTGTCGAAGCTAGCACACTGCTGGTGTGTAAGTCAGCGGCCGCGGCTGTTTGTCTCCCCCACCGTGCACACCGAGATGATGCAAGCACCTCAAGTGAGTGTATTAGTATAAAGCTTGAATATTGGTACACCTCTATTGATCTAATCCAGGATACAGGAGGGAGATTTATGTAATTTTTATTTTAGGTGTGTAGGAATTGTTACTTGGGTTTTGAAGGTTGAATGGCGATCTTTATTACCAATAATCAAATAAGGTTTGTTGTGAAGGGCACAAAATATTTCTTTCTGTAGTTTTGTGATGGGCTATGGCTGGACTGCCCAGGTGAGCAGTGGAGCGGGTTGGGGCTAGTTGAGGCCATAGACCAGAAGTACATTATCAACGGGCCCACCATGGACAGTTTTATGTCCCGATTGCCTATGGCAATCCAGGGGCTCGAGGTTGCTGCTCTCAAACGGAAGAGAGAGGACTATCTGGTGGCACTCAATGCCTGCCTTAGCGATGCACTCACTCGGTTCACGGCTGACCTCAGGATCTATCTTGAGGCCTGCAAGATCGCACACCACTCTGCTGGGACTGTCACATTCCTGATTACCCAGGACTGTAAGTTCTTCAAGACCTTCATTAGATCCGTAGATGTTGAAGAATGTCTTGGGAGGCTGGCCAAGGAGACCCTCTCCATCCCTTGTGCTGTCACCGTGCAACTCGCTGGAGAAGTCATCAGACTAGTTAGTGAAAAGTATACTGTACAGTGTATGCTACTAATGAAGAAGCATAAACTTATGTCAAATTTGTATAGATATCTGAGATGAAATATTTTTTGTTTAATTTTGTTTCATGTAGCCCACTGCCGCCAATGGCCATCAGAGTTGGCCGCAAGTTCAACAAAGAAGAAGAGTGACTATTTTGCCATAGTCATTATTCTATTTCTCTTGCTGGCCTTTCCTCCTCAGGATAGGTCTGTAGGTCAGCTTGGTGTGTCCTAGGTCAATAATCGAGCCTTTTCTCTCTTGTGCATGCTCAGAACTAGAAAATGTAATTAAACGTGACCTCTGATCTCAAAACGAACAATCCAAAAAGAGGGCAGGTCAGCTGAGAAACAGTATTAAATTGAAGTGGCCTTAATTTAGAGATGCCTGCTGTGTACCCTTATCTAGCCTTGTATTTCTATTTCGTTAAAAATCAGTTTTATCCCAGCAAGTGGGTCAACACAAGCAATTAGTTGGGATTGGATCACCCATCTGCAAAATAGTCACTCTTGCGTGCGCGTGTGTAGCAATAAGTCTCACTTGCAGACCCATGCTGTATGTGTACATGTGCACCAATAAGATCACTATCTAGTGTTTTGTAGTCAGTATGACTTCTGTAAGGGCATGAATGTACCAACTAGTAGGTATACTACCTCTACATATCCTAATACATAGGAGTCACTAATATCATGTCCACTGTTGATATCACTCTCGATTTGAAAAGAGATCATTAAGAATTTTTATTACAAATTTCCATATGAAGAGTTTTTTATTGCACATAATTTTACATTATAATGAAATTACCACATCCCTTTATAGTAGCTCCATTGTATACAGTACAGGGTCACTATGTATGTAAGTAGCATCCTTAAGTTATGCAATGTTATGTAATCATCAAATGCCATAACTTGGAATTGAAAACAGATGACAAACTAAAAATTTAATATTTCTTTCCATATTTTATACAGAATAATGATAACAAAATTATGTGGACAGTCCGACATAAAATTGCCCAACATACTGCATGGACTACATTATTATAATATAACAAGTAGGCATGGACTGAAAAAGTTTCTGCATTGTACACGTATACTGTAAAGAAGTACACTTGTCAAGTTTACTAATGCAGATCTATACATGTAATATGACAATGTGACTCCTTTTCCCTTTTGATTTTTTTTTCAGATTGAACACACTGGAGAGAGCTAGCATTTACGAGCAGACGTTCTCCGAGAGCTGGTTGGATGAGCTGGATGGCGAGTGCGACGACCCTCTTGATGACATGGACCCCTCCCTCGGGGGATCTGACGAGCCACCCACTGGGAAGGGATCGAGGAGGATCACCGAGAGAAAGGAAATGACAGAGTCAGAGATCAGAGTGAGTGATGAAGGGAGGGATAGAGCACAATAATAATAATATTATTATTAGGATTAATTCTTACTTTTTGGCATGACATGTGATAAGCAAAAAGCATAGTGCCCTTTATTATAATATAATTATTATCGTAGAGTCGGTAGACTATAAGTAGGGATGACCCAGACACTCCCATATACGTAATATATTACAAATACCCAAATATCTCAATACAGGTAACTTTATGAAATTTCTAAGTGTGAAATTCAGAATCTCCAGCAAATTATCTCTCTATCAATACCAAGAACATTCGTCCAAACTATTGTATATAGCAGAACCAGATGTCCAAAAAATAGCCATTTGTCAATCTTTCTTTTTAGTTTCTTGGGCTAGCACAAGACTGCCTCCACCTCTCATCTTGGTTTGAGTATAAATCCATTCCATTTTGGAGCGTGCATTGCAGTGACACGCTAATTCGAGTTACCTTCACAGTTACTTAATAGTGGGTGTGTACAGCATGATGGGTGTGTCTAATACGCCATTTTGTGATATAATGCGCATGCCCATAGTGTGTTGCCATGGTGAAGTCATGTGACAGAAGTCACCACGCGCACGCCCCGCCCATAATTACAGGGGTTGCCAATTGCCAAGTAACGGTTGCTATGTTCTAGCTACGTCGTCGTCTCTGTTTGTAACCAAACTCAACTCTTCGAAATCGCTTTCGCCCAGTCATTCCGCCGGCTATTATCGTTCTTGAACAACATCAAAATAATTTCCGAACACTTTGCTAACAAACCTTCAACCTCTATCATTTTACCGCTGAACCATACTATTACCTACTAAAGCACATCGAAAACTATCATTACAAACCTGGCAACAGCAAGTAGCCAAGACATTAGCCGTTTAACTCGTTCACATCAAACCACTATTTTTACTATCAAGAATCTACCAAGGTATGTTATGTACATGCTATTCATATAATATGATACTTTCATCATAATAAATTTATTGTGATAGCACTTCTATCAATTCTATCAGTTTAATACTACCTGGCTATTACAGTGGAACATCTATAAAGATAAGTTATTCAGTTACAGTATCCACTGGTAGTATTATAGGGACTACTGTAACAGACCAACAGATATAGCTACTGAAATAGCTATGCCTCAGCCAGGATTTTAAGGGCCAAAAAAAAAGATTATTACGTACATAATGCTACTGAAATCAAAAGCAAACATAAGGAGTACTATAAGCAAACAGGAAAAGACAAGGCCAGTCTTAACTACAAAAAAAAATTAAAACAAAAAAGAGCAGCCTCACGTGCCAACTCAAAGGCTAGTTATGACCGTGAGCCAGAGAAAAAGAAGGCAGCCTCATGTGCCTACTCAAAGGCTAGCTATAGCAGTCAACCTGATAAAAAGAAGACATCCTCACGTGCGTATTCAAAGGTACGCTATAGCATTGAACCACAGAAAAAAAACTCTTCCACACATGCATATTACTCTTCTAAAAAAGAGAGCCTGTGTACATTTGGAAGGGATAAATATGCACTGTCTGAACCCAAGTCTGTTGCAAAGGATGCCTATAGCAAGGACTTGGAAAACAGCCTGCTAAGGAATACTAAAGTAAAGTCAAAATTGATCAAGTCCTTTAAGAAGCAACAGACTGTAGCGAAAAGAGTGACTGGCAAAGCTGTTTGTAGTGTAGCAGCTAAAAGGCTGGTAACTAAAGTTTTACAAGTACGTAAAGAGCATGCAGGGGTCACTACTCAAAATTGTCAGAACAGTTCAAAGCATGCAAATCAAAGGAGCTGAAGATTTTGGGGAGGGTTGTCACACAGCTTCGACTGAACCCTACTTTTATGATTCAGCTTACAAGCCTGTAAAGAGAGACTATGCCTTGCCAATAGACAAATGTGGAAAGTGTGTGTTGGCCAGTGAAATCACTGATGATGATGATAAGACTACCAAACGCAGTAGCAAACCCAAGCCCATGAAGTGGGCATGCACTATTGAATGCAAAAAAAATCAATGGTGATGAAGTGCATGCCATTATTGAATTGAAAGAGTCATTTGACCAGCCCGTACAGGAGGTGCGGCAAGCCTTAGACATTTGTGATAGTGACTGTCCCAATCTGCACTTCACAAAGCGTGTACATAAGGTGGTTGTTGACCATGAAAGTGATCCCTCGGTTAGCTCTGACGATGGGGAGTGTCACAATGTATACGAGAAAGAGATCGGTGTTGATCGTCTAGGTCATCCTCTGGTTTGTTCCAATGATGGGGGGTGTCGCAGTAAAATACGTATACTCAGAGACGCTGCAACGCATTACCCATTGTTGACTAAACTACTGCGTCTTGTGTATAGTGCTGTGAATAGTCACAAGTGTGTGCAAAACATTGATAATGCTCTGTCTGCTGGTGATTACCATACCCTTATGGATATCACCGACTTGAATGATTTTGAAGCTATGTTTAGCAATGAGGTTGAATCCACGTACGAGCAGTGCGCAGATTCTGCTGACTCTGAGCTGGTAAAGCCTGGTATAGAAATGAAGCTGCTGACTAAGCATGCTCAGTTAATAGCTGACTTAGAGAAAGAAAGTGAAGATGACCCTGAGCATGTGTGCTGTAGCTGTGAGTGCCTCTATCAGAGAAAAAGTGTGACACGAGTCACTCTCTGATAATCTTAGCGAGGACATATGGCCTACACTAAAGCAGTACATACTAGAGATAAACCCTGCTGCTGATGACCAGACACTGTACATGTGCAGCTATTGCAAGTCTATCATCAAGAAAAATAAATTGCCTCCACGTTGTGTCCTCAATGGGTTAGAAACAGTCCCCATTCCATCTGAACTGTCGAAGCTAGACGCTTTGAGTAGCCAGCTAACTCAGCGTGCTAAATGCTACCATACTGTGATCAGACTCGGTACGTACACTGCTAAGGTACCAGTCTACAATTCACTCAAAGCGTGCAAGGGAACAATGTTCTTTCTTCCATTGCCATTGAATAAGACGCTTGAAACTCTGGATCAGGTTGAGAGCCACAGCAATGGGGCATCGTCTTTGCCTGATCCAGAGTTATACATTATAGTGAATGGAAAACCAAACCACCTCTAAGGTTGTGTGGCGTAGCCTGGTCAATGTAGACAACGTTAAGACAGCCGTACAGAAGCTTAGGGAGATCAACTGGCTGTATAGTGAAGTGAAAGATGATTCTGTTGATGATGTTTCAAAGAAAGTCATAGAGATTGCCGACAATGCCTCTAGTACTATGCTAGACAAAGCGGATGAGCATGATATATCTGGCTTTCAGGCTTTCACAATCAGAAATCTTGACAAGCTGTCGACTGAATCTGACATTGAACAGTACAAACTGTTGAGTGTCAGAGAAGATCCCATTGACAATCGACAGCAGCACCTCGATGTAATGTGCTTTCCCAAGTTGTATCCCACAGGAAAATTTGGTAAATACCATCCACGTGATGTGAAAATCTCCCATAGTGAGTTTGACAAGTCGAGGTTGCTCAATAAAGATTCCCGTTTCAGAAAAGACCCACAGTATGTGTTTTATTTGCTGTGGCAAAAAGAAATGCGAGAGCTTTCTGCCGGTGTGTACAATATGTTGAAACAGTCTAGAAGAAGCCAGCCTATGACTGTTGGCACACTCTTGAGCAACGTACAGGCCAACAATGAGCAACTCGAAGCGAATCTGTGTACAATGCTTCAGTCTGTACGCGGCACAAAACAGTACTGGTTTGTGAGAAAGAGTGAACTGAGGTGTATGATACGCGAGTGGGGTTCACCCACACTGTTTCTCACATTTAGCTGTGCCGAGTACGAGTCCCCTGACATTGAAAACTACCTCAGAAAGGTAAACGATGTTCCTCCTAGCTACAACGTAGGGAAGCTTTGCACAGAGGACCCAATATCAGCGTCACGAAAGTTTAGTAAAAAATTCCACTCTTTCTTTCAAAGGGTAGTGAAGAAAGGAGAGGTGCTTGGTACGGTAGACCACTTTTACTGAAAAAGGAATACCAAGCACGTGGTACCCCCACACTATCATGTCCTTCTGTGGATCAAAGATGCACCAGTGATAGGTCGAGATGACCCCGACGAGGTGCTAGGGTGGATTCAGGAGAGGATAACCTGTCACATTCCTAATAAGGAATCCGATCCTGAATTGTACAACCTAGTCACCAGGTATCAGATGCACAAGTGTAGTGGCTATTGCAAGCGCAAAAGAAAGTGTGGTAATGTGTTTATCACCAGATGTAAATTCGGTTTTCCACGGATACCTTGTGAGAGCGCCAAGTTGAATCCTGTTACCGACAGTCTCAAGTCGCGTAGCAAAATATACCAGTTGGCACGTGCGGAGTCGGAGACTAGAGTCAATGACTATAACCCACTCTTGCTATTGCTATGGAAGGCCAACATTGACATTTAATTTGTAGCAGAGTCATCGCTAGCTTTAGCTCACTATGTTAGTGGTTATGTCACTAAGGCTGAGAAAAGTAGCATGCAAGAGATTTGGCAGGAGGTGAGTGACAACAAGAGCATTTACAGCCGGCTCTGGAGCTTTGGTGTACGGAGTTTGCGCTCTAGAGAGTGCGGCCTCTATGAGGCCAGGGATTTGTTACTTGGCGATCACCTCACTGAAAAATCCGCTACTGTCAAGTGGATAGACGACGTGTCCAAGCCACAGAAAAGGAGCCGTAGGCTGAAGGACCACAGAGAGTTGGAACAGCTGGCCCAGCATGATCCTAACAACAAGGATATATACGAAGAGAGTCTATTGGACACACACTATCCCAAGAGACCGGATAGTCTGGAAGACGTCTGTCTCTACGACTTGGTGGCCAACTACTTGTGGCAAAGTACTGACGATAACGGGAAAAGGCAGTATACCAAGCTCAAAAAGCCATGTCTTCCAAACCACAAGTTGTTTGATCCTCAAAAGGAGAATCAACGAGAGGACTACTTCTACTCTCTCATACTTCTCTTTGTTCCATTCAGGGATGAAAGTAGTCTGCTTCTCAAGAATGAAACGGCAGAGGAGGCCTTTCACAGGCTGATGAACGAGGACGGCTCTGCCTACCATGACAAGTTGCAAAAGATCTTGGATGCACAGTCTAAGATGACAGATCAATGAGGCCAGAAAGGCTGATGGTGAGGAAAAGAGGGTCGACAAGGACGACGACCCTCAGTTGATGGGTGAAGCCAAAACTGCCATGCATGACATGGCAGATATGCTTGTAAATCATTCCACATCCATCTGACCAGCTGAGCTTTGAGGATAGGATAGCCATGTTAAATACCGACCAGAGGCGTATATTTGATAGCGTGGATAGTCACCTTCAACACCAAAAGCAGCATGAAACCGGTGAGTGTCAGTGTGACTTCAAGCCACTTTGAATGTTTGTCAGTGGCGTAGGTGGTACGGGTAAATCTTTCCTAATTGAAGCCATTAAGCTCTTGGTAGGAAAGATTTGGCCGTCAAAAGAAGTGATGGTGGCTGTCGCTGCACCCACTGGTTTAGCTGCTTTTAACGTTGGAGGTCTGACCATTCATAGGCTCTTTCAGCTGCCCATAGAGCACGAGGGTAAGTCGGCTGAATATTGGTCGCTATCTGAAGTCTCGCAGAAAGTCATGAAGACTAAATTGCGCAGTGTGAAATTGATAGTTGTGGATGAAATATCCATGGTGTCCAGTCTCACATTGACGTACGTGCATTTGAGATTGGAAGAGCTATTCGGTGGCGATGAGTGGTTTGGTTGTAGGAACATGATGTTTGTTGGAGATCTACTTCAACTACAACCAGTAAATGGAAATCCGGTATTTCAAAACATCACACAAAAAGCACTTCTGCACAAACTGGGGTGCGCTGCGTCCGTTAATATTTGGCGAGACTCGGTTGCTTATGATGAGGTCACCATTAACGAGCGCCAAAAGAGTGACGCAGAATTCGCCACAATGCTGGACTGCGTGAGGCGCGATTGTCCAACCAACGAAACTATTTTAACACTTCAGCAAAGAGTCATTCAGGTAGCTGAGGCTGAAAAATTCGATGAGCTGCAGCAGTTGGGTCAGGCACTGGTGTGTCTGTTCCCGACGAGAGAAATGTGCAAACAGTTTAACAGTGAAATGCTCCATCACTTGAGCAGTGAGGTGCACGAAATAGTGTGTACAGACGAAGTCGACCAAACTTCGTCGACGAAAAAATGGAACAAGAAGACCATTGAGCAGCTGGAAAAGCTCAACAATGACTGTAGCAGGACAGCTGGTTTGGAAGCTAAGCTATTGCTAGCAGTCGGTGCACGAGTCATGCTACGTCGTAACATTGACACCAAAATTGGACTGGTAAATGGTGCCCTCGGCACGGTACTTTCCATCTCAAGCAAACGTGTAACCGTCCAGTTCGATCACGTGAGCGAGCCTTACGACGTAGACAAAGTACAGACTAAATTTATGGTCATGAAAAATTTTATGTCTACAGAGAGCAGTTTCCGCTTATTCTGGCATATGCGGTGACCATACACAAATGTCAAGGCCTGTCCTTAGACTGTGCTATTGTCGATCTGTCCGACAAAGTCTTTAGTGCGGGCATGACATATGTGGCATTGTCGAGGGTGAGATCACTTGCTGGGTTGCATCTGTCGGCATTTGATCCAGTCCATCATAGTAAGTCCTAGCTGCCTCCAGGAGGCTAATAGGTTGAGAGAAGCATACAGGAAAGATCTCCCTTTGTATCGAATGCCGTCCAAGGTACAACCCAGCAGTTTGGGTGTGAAATGTAAGCTCACTGGTAATAATGAGGTTAATCCTGCCAAAAGGGTGAAGCTTGCGGTAGCCAAAGCGAAAAAAACGCTAAATAAGCCATTGCCTAAGCAAGTACAAACTTCGTCTACCAAGACGAGGAAAAGGTCCCTGCCACTGAGCAGTGATTGTAATAGACCCAACAATGTGCCATGTGCTAGTGACCATGTACAGGGAGGAAGTGGAACCTGTCCATTCAGATTCCATCCCATAGACGAAGCCTGGCAGCGTGCTGCATGCCGCCGTGTTGGTGTTAATTTTGTGACAAAGTGTGACCTAGGTGAAGGCGGTCCCAATGTCCCTCTCACTCAACCACGTAGGTGCAGACTCATTGAAGGAGATGGCAACTGTTTGTTCCGATCCTTTTCATATCTCATAACTGGAACTGAACGACAGCACGCGCAAGTGCGTCGGGCAATTCTAAACCACTTACGCGTTATTGAGCGTTGGATGTTGCCCCATTTCAGTGATCGGGGTCTCAGTGCCACTGGGTATATTGAAGGCACTCACATGGACAGAAATGGAACGTGGGGTTCGGATGTTGAAATTTTGACTTTAGCCCATAATATGTTAAACACTTGTGTGTATGTATACGACCCAGAATATCGCAGTTGGGATCGGTATGGACCCCACAATGTTGATCGGACACTTAGTTCTGATATAACAGACATGTCTATGTTCATTTGACACCCACCAGATCATTTTGATGTTGTGTGTACAATTACATAGCTAACTTGCTACTTACACATGTTGATTGATGACCTCTGTGAACTTTGCTGGACACTGCAGTTTAATACTCTGTCTCTCTATATCTATGCAGTGTACTATCTTGAGGATGATCAATGTTGTGCAGACTTACATATGTCTACATGTAAAGAGTACTTTTCTCAAAGGTAAGTGACAACTTTGTGTATTATGTCACTGTACATTGCTGTATGCTATGTACCATCCACACTGCTCTAAAGAGAGCAGCACCACTTGCTGAGCTAGCAATCATCATGATGTGCTCTCACGTTAATTGACCTGGACTGAATCAAATGTGGTGGTACCACTTGTGTATGTCCGTCAAAGTGAGTATAAAAAAACATGCACATAATATGCCAGCCTGGTGCTCAGACATGTAGAGTCAGCACACTAGTGTGTGTTGATCACATAATATTTTTGTGTTACCATGCACTCCGGGGTCCTCGTCCCGTAACCTGGAATCAAAGGTTGATCAGTGTGAGTACAATAAGCAGAGAAAAAAAAGAACTAGATGTTGGTTAACCTTTGTTGCTGACGGGAGTGTGTCATGAATATACCAATTGTGTACCATTAAATTTCTTATGTTGATACTGATGTACAATACATGCACACACTTTTCTCCAGCAACCATTAAAGCAAGTCATTGTATCGCAAGTTAACCATTCAACTATCGTACCAACAATACTTGAATAATCATATTGATACTATTATTATTATACTTTCCGATCTTCACTCTGAAATGAAAAGAAATTCTTGGTAATGTCATGATAATATCATGGTATGTTGACTCGCTATCAGGTGTGTGGTACTATAAGTAATGTACATGCCCCTCTTCATATCATACGAGAACTGGATAGTATGCAATATCATTGATAAAAAAAGAAGGGCAACAAGTATAAAAAACAATTAAAATTGAAGGGTGAAGTAGGGATGACAGTGCTAAAAAGTACACAAACAAGATTTGTAGGGATAATGTATCACATCCACTATACATCCCTACGCTTGCTTTTGGAGTAGCAAAGGGGACAGCATAAAATTAATTTCTCCCACATGCATAGAGATAATAATTAATTGAGGATCCCCCTCACAAGTCATAAACATTCAATGACGTGTATATAGGCTCCCCAAGTGGTATGGGGATGAGCTAGGTTAGGGGACAACGTGAAATTCTCCAACAAGCAAGAATGCTTCAAAGAGTATTTATTCCAGCACTAACAGGTTGATGCACATCAATATTATAGGTACCAAGTTTGAAGGTAATTGCTATCAATGTGGGTATTCTTTGATCATGATAAACGAGAAAAGCAAGCGTAGGGATGTATAGTGGATGTGATACATTATCCCTACAAATCTTGTTTGTGTACTTTTTAGCACTGTCATCCCTACTTTACCCTTCAATTTTAATTGTTTTTTATACTTGTAGTACAATACAGTAATATCACAATCCCTGCATAGTAAATAATAATAATATTACTATACAATATTATTATAGTGCTATCATAATTTTCAAATGCTTACATGCACATACCTATTATGCTCAAAATCATGTCGGCATAATATACCTACCCCTATAGTGAGCGCAGCTAGTCTCATTCAAAGGAATGCATGCATGAATATAGTCACAGACAATAGCAACACATCTCTCAAATAAATTGGGAATTACCGTATTACCTCTAATTTAACGGACACCAGAAAAATAATTATTTTGGCCAATGTCCGCTATAATTAGAGCACATGAAAATAGCCGGCGTTCGAAGTGTCCGATGAATTAGAACACGCTTTCACGCATGCGCATTCGGTCAAATGGACGTGCGATCGAGCAGCTGCAGAGATTGAGAAAATGAGACGGTACCTGGAGCTCCCTGTTCATGGTGGGAAAGAGAACAACTCGCCTCCTTCAGTACCACCAAAGAAGCAGCTGTCCATTGCAAATTTTGCTCGATCAGTACCACGCTAGCGCGAGCTGTCCAACGACGTCCGAATAATTAGAACAAAAACTCACACTTCATTGACTGTCCGGTGTAATTAGAGGTAAAAAAATAATTCGAAATGGTGTCCGGATAATTAGAGATGTCCGTTAAATTAGAGACAATACGGTATGAGCGATTTTTCCATGTTGGCTGCATATGTATACAATCATAGAAATTTTGCCAGGAGGAAAATTTCACCACCTGGCTGCTCTATAAATATTGTTTTATCACTATAATATGCGCATAGAGGGTAGGACCTTTACCGTAAACCTTTTCCACAAACTTCTGCGAACTTCATATCCAGTGAAAAATTTGGTTTTCATCCCAGGTGAATTTATACATTGCAATACAATTCCACCTAGGCTCTGTGGAAACTATTACTGATGTGTATATTATTATTTCATGCATTGTGTGCTATGAGTGTGTGTATTTGTGTTGGTTACATTTACTGTTCCTCACTGTTGTTGCCCCTATTGGTGAGGGGAAAACCAACATAAAAGGGGCACGGGCAAACAGAGATTTATAAGTGTTTTGTATCATGGAAGCCATACATATCAAAGGCATCGCTTGTAGTTTATCTAACGTAGACCACAGGTAGTGGTAGTTAGAACATGATTGGAAGTTAGAGCATGGTAGTTAGAACATGTCTGGCAGTTAGAACATGATACAAGCCACATAAAGCATATAGGTATACCTTCTCCAATAACATAGGCTCCAACTTCCTGAACAGCTCCAGGGACATAGACCACACGCACTAGATCCACCCATCATTAATTAAAACTTCACCCACACTACACCCAATATTATGATTGAATTTGATGACCACAATGCCCAGAATAATATGCTTTCTAGAGCATGAATTTGCAAGCCTAGTAAACCTCTTATAGTGTTGCTACTGCAAAAACCCAAGTTTATAAACACAAGCAGCTTGTTCATTTTACCACCAATAAGTGATTGGTTGCGCTACTACCACAGTGTTTATGCTAGTGTCTGGACCTCTTCCGGGACCAATAATACAATTATAGTAGAGCCTTCCGGGATGCGGGACGGTTGCTAAAAATCCGGGACTGTCCCGGAGATTCAGGGACCGTTGGAGCCTATGCAACAAGCTCTAACTGCAGTTAGAGCAGGTGAAAATCATCTAAGGTACTTGGTATTGTTGCTATGGTATACCAGTGCTCCACCATGCAGGCAATGTACACTGATTAAATTTTTGTGGGCTAGGATAACTCTGTTTAGTTAGTTTTTGAACATGACTTAGACTTGGTATATGTTACTATGGTAACAACATCTAATGTCACTAAGACCATTCTCCAATAGAGCATCCCTACTTGTTCAAAAACTAACAAAACAGAGCTACCCTAGTCCACAATAATTTAATCAGTGTACAGTGCCTGTATGGTGGAGCACTGGTATACCATAGTAACAATACCAAGTACCTTAGAGATTTCCACCCCCTCTAAATCATCTAAGATACACATAGTAGTGGCTTACCACTGAAATACACACTGTCTTAGTTATTAGGCAAGCCACTTGTTTTGAAGGCTCATTTTTCGAACCACCTTGAGCAGGCAACTCGCTAGAGCAAAATCAAAGAGCGGTGCTGTGGTTAAACATCAAAGGGTGTTTGTGGTTATAAGAAACCACATCAATTGCAAAACGGCTTTAAGAACAGTGCTATGCCACTCTACCGCTCTTTAGTGACTCCCGTGACCTCGAGTGGTTCTGTTCCAAATCCACTGCCTTATGCATGGACAATATATGCATCAAGGATGCTTAGTATTTCGATGAGTGTTACATAGTTTGCTCCCGATTCAAGTTCTATTCAGCCGAGATTGAGAAATGGGTGAGTGAGTTGAACTACCATGAACAATGTACTCAAGACTAAGTAAGAGTTTGTAGCCAGAGTCTAGCCAGTTTCTTTGGTTGACATGATACATGTACATGTACTTCCTACTTATGGATCAAGTGCCCTAGTGCTGTTTTAATTATTACTGATTTGCCCCAAATTCAATGATGCCATCAGTCATACGCATAGTTGCCAACAGTCCCAGAATGTCCAGGACACTCCTGGATTTCTTACCATTGTCCAAGAGCCCAGACTGACTGATTTTGCAATAATGTCCAGGAATCCAGCTCATTTGTACAAATGAGGGTGTGAAACAAGCATAAACTCAGTATGCTATCACACTTTGGACCAATATTTAGTGGGAGCAGTAGTGCACGATCGCCCAAAAGTGGGCATAGTCAGGGAATTTTTGAGTGCAATATAATATTCTTACTTTGTCCCAGACTCACAGGCACTCTATACTCCGACTTTGAGCAAGTAAGGTAAAGGTAGTCAAGAATAATATTATGTGTGTGCATGGTCCCACCCATCACATAGCACATGGGCAGAAAACATGGCAAATGCATGGCTTCCCCATGCAAACATATGAGAGACCTTCAATAAGCCATAACTTAAATTCTAAGACGTGAATCGAGTTTTGTACCATTCATCACACATTACGCTACTAAACCTCAAACTATCTGTGGACAATGATGACAGATGGACAAATGGCTCTCGCGCATGCATGCAGGGTAACAAACGAGAGTTCACTAGAGTACATACCCCACATGCTGCATATCAGTAGTGTATATAGTAGGATCAGTCTCATTCCTATACCCCACTGTTACATGTCATAGTGTAGGTGTGTCCAATAAAACACGCTACTTGTGAGGGTCGTGGGTTATACCAAGCCAAGACAGTGTTTTGGCAATTTTAATGGGTTCATCATACATTGTAATACAAATTGCTCAGATATGGGGCCTACAGTAGATATCAAGGTCAGGCGATTTACAAACCAATCACTTTATCCCTTGTGCACATACACAAGCTTAGGGATAAACAAGTACAAGGTAGGTGGTGGGGGTATAACTACTGTAGTAGGATTCCAGTGACTCAAAAACTTGAAAAAGTGAGAGGGCAGAGTTGTACTGAAATACATGCAATGGTACAACTACCAAGAGTATGACCTCAAATCAGAGACTGTCGACAAGTATCATCATTATTAAATTTTTCTTTCATACACACACACACAAATTTATAAATTTATAATACTATTATATACATGTACTGTGCACCTTGCTGTCTTCATTCAATGTCTTCTGATATTTCCACCCAGTCCGAGTGGCCCACCTTGATTGTCTTCCATCACAGGGGACTAGTGAATCTAGCATCCGATGGTATTTCATCATGTACATGCCTGCATGCATGATATAGAGTATTGCAAAAAGGGCTGTAAAAGGGCACACCTTATAGTTATGAAGAGGTCATAGCAGAGCGTTGCTTGTATGTAAACAGTATGCCGTGAAAAACAAATGCTACTGGTTTGATTTGGTGACTTATTGTATAATTCTCAAATTCTTAGAGAAAGAAGCTACAGAGTTTTGGGGGGGGGGGGGGGGCTTCCCCCTGTCCCCCCCCCCCCCCCCCCCCCCCCCCCCCAATGAATCCTTGACTGCAGTCTTGGCCATATCTTGTTTGTAGGGTACTATTACAACACCCTGGTGAAAGCACAGAGGTGTAATTCCCTCTTCCACAATTATGCAAGTTTAGGATGTAGGATACAGAAATATTGCACATGAATCTTAGTCAGAAATGAGATAGAATGGTGCAATATTAGAAACCAGTGACTGATGCAACCAGATAAATCCTTTAGGTAAGTGAAGTACACTGATAGTACATAAATATACTCGGTCCTGGAGAATCAGTGAGTGATGATCAAAAACTAGTGGAATGTGAGAATCCTTGAGTAGTAAGTTAACTACCTTGCAGTCATCCTGCTGTCATACCAGGCTCCATTGCATCCTGACATAGGATTTGTCTTTTACGAGTTCCAGCGGGAGCTACAGCAGATGGAGAGGGAAAGGGCTCTACTGGAGCTGGAGAGGAGATGGAAGATGGGGGTGAACAATAAAAACTGCATGGCTCTTTTCTAAAGTACACTCACTCACCTGATTGCATAACAGACTAACCTAAGAGAGGCCACAAAAGGAGGAGGAGGAGAAAGAGGAGGAGACCAGAGAGAGCAGGAGGCACTTCAGATGCTGGTTCCTCTGCCCCATCCTCCCACTTGTCAGCCAATGGAAGTGCTCCTACACCTCCACCTTCCCCACCGACTGGTGCTTCTGGGCCAACCACTGAGAAAGGAAATGCAGATGTTCCCCTGATTGATTTGCACTCTGCACCATTATTGCCTGGGGAGAACATCAGTCAGATGATGATGGCCATAATGAACTTACATTGTAACTTAACAATAATTATTAGTGATCTCATTTTTACGTACACATGTACATCTTAAAAGAGTTTAATTATACTACTGATCAGTTATAAAGGTTTGCATGGTGCTGTAAGGACTGTACTGTAGTGTCCTGGGCAAGCACTCACTCCCAGATATTGAGCACCCATGTACATGGACCACATTTCAAGGGGTCAATGTAACAGCCGCCATACAAACACATGGAAACCAACGAAACTGCAGTCTCAAGTCACATGACCGCCTACATGTAGCTGTGCACATGCACTAATTACGGTAGTAGTAAGTTTCGCAAATAGCATATACAAGGACACAGCCACTCGTAACTCAGATAGGGAGAAAGGGTCAGGTCAACAGAGTTACACAAACGTACTTCCATTTGTCTCCAGATAGTATCTGGGTAGAGCATATGATCTACCAACGAAACTGCAGTCTCAAGTCACATGACCGCCTACATGTAGCTGTGCATATGCACTAATTACGGTGGTAGTAAGTTTCGCAAACAGCACATAGAAGCTTATCAACACCGAAAGCGAAGCAAAAACCTCTCGCTTTCACCATTTCTACCACCTGGTATTGTGATCGAGTACAACAGGGTTGCATACAGAGGTGGGATCCCCCCCAAGCTTGAGTCCCTCTTGCGAAGACAAGAGGGAGGAAGGGGCTTGGGGGAGGGGGAGGGGGAGGGGGGAGGCAGGCTATGCCAGTTGTCCATAATTTCAAATCTCAGGCAATTTGTATAACTCAGCAACAAGGAGTAAGCATATTGTATAATCTATGGAGTGGGCCACTAAAGCCCCCACTAGTTGCCTACCCTTGTGGTGTAATCCAACCTGGCTGCCAAAGGGTTTTTAGTAGTCATCTTATCAGATGATCTAGCGGCTCAGCCCATCCCGTGCGATGGGCTGGCCCACTGCACTATCATCTTAGTACGTGGGCACATAGTCTCACGTTTCGAAAATTAATTATCTTACTACGGTAACTTACTGCCAGATCTGGCTCCTGTCCTGAGCAGCTTCGTTGAACGTACAATAATATTATTATTATACTTTGACCCAGGGCCATGCGCATGCTTGTAACAGTTATAATATCCAAAAGAGAAGTGAAATTTAAATAAGAGTCACTTAGGGAATAATCATAATAACCAGAACTAACAGCATATGAGCAATCCCAGAAAGTCCAAAATGCAAAACTTTTCTGGGGGGAGCATGCCCCCAGACCCCCTAGAGAATGTGTGCTTATTCACATGGACAACAGTCTTGCCCCTTTGATCTCATACAAGCTTGCTGTGCCACCCCCCCTGGGAAAGTTTCTAACTGAAGGCCTGGATGGCAGTCTCAGGGGGTGGCTTAGCGTCTACAGAGATTAGCACACATATGTATGTACACATGGCTTCATAGTCGTACATGTATGTAGTAAGTAGTACCATGCAGAACTAGATGATTAAAATTAATGATAAAGCTTACCCTCTGCTCAATAATGCTGAGCCGGTGCACGTCTGTCATGGTGTAATCGTCCAGTTGTGAACAGTACCACTATCCAGAGACACACAGAAAGATCAAGTAAACACCGAGCTAAAGTATAAAAATTCATTTTTAAAAATATTTAATTATCATGAAAGTCATACAGTATCGAATATTTATCAGCAAAAGGGAGTAGATCTATACACCATACACCATCATAATTATTATTATGCACATAATATTATTAGGGATGGCCCGGATATGCCATATATGTAATACATTACAAATATCCAAATATCTCAAAATTGGTAATTTTTTGAAATTTCTAAGTTGTGAAAGTCAGAATCTCCAGCAAATTATCTATCTAACAAGACTCACCAAATCAATTGTATATGCCAGAACCAGATATTCAAAAAAGTGGCCATTTCTCAATCTTTCTTTCTTTCTTTCTCATTTCCAGGGCTAGCTCAAGACTCTCTGGACCACTCACCTTAGTTTTCATATAAATCCACTCTATCTTGTAGCGCGCAGTGTAGTGACACGTTAGTTTGGCATTATCTCGACAACCGTACGTAATAGTGGGTGTGTATGTAATAGTTATATCACGGGCGCGAGGGATGTATGGCATTTATTGCACCGAAGCACAAGGGCACGAAGCGGCCCGAGGGCTGAGTGCAATAAATGCCATACATCCCGAGTGCACGTGATATAACTATTTTATATCCCGTGGGCATTAGCTACCATGGATACTGAAAAGAAGAAAGAACTCATCTTGGTTGTATCAGACTACTAAACCGCTCCCTGAGTCAGCTCTCGAACGTCGATCATTCTTTAGAGCGCCCCGTGGCTGAGGGGTGTGGTCAAATCGATACTAAACTCGATCGTGTGATAAGCATCATCGAATCAGAATCTGATATTCGTCGCTCAAGCTGTTGCCTAGCGCAGAAGCAAGGATACCTATTGCCATGCCAAAGCTTCTACGCGGTAAGCTTACCTTGGTATGTATGTAGCTCTCAGTCTGTGTAGACTCGCGACCGATTGACGGTAAGACTCCGCCGATCACTTCGAACCGCTTTCCTGCCATTCTTCCCGCTACACGCTCCATTAATACAGCTTTACAGAGCCCCACAGAATCGCTGAAGAAGCGGCTGTTCTTTGATCCTCGGCAATACTTTTGCCTGGCGCATTTGACAGTGCAATATGGCATATATTTTACTTAGCAACAACATAGTAACGGGATATAAGGCGCATTATCGAATGGGTATGAATACGCCATTTTGTGATATAATGTGCATGCTCGGAATATGTTGCCATGGTGAAGTCATGTGACAGCGCCTGGCCCTAGGCGAGCTAGCTATTAATTTTACTCATACATCGCTAGGAGTGGTATATCAAACGTACAGCCATGATCATAAAAATTATGCTGGGTAGCTATATGTAGCTGCTGCCAACAGTAAAATGTAGAACTTGGTTTTCTCCCTAAGGGGGCTTGTCCAAAGTCCTTATGGAAAAATTAACATCATTATGACATTAACTTTTTACCCCCCCCCTCCCCCCCTCTCTTAACGTCACAGCATTTCTGCATAGATTCAACACTGAAACTCTGATTCTGCTCCATTTACCCTACACATTCAGTATTCACTTCTATTCTATAGTGCTAGCTATGTCTTCATTGATTCATTGCATACCTGTGCTTCTTCGACAGTTTCTTGCTTGCCTGTAGCTACCGGTACACTTTTAGCTACATAGTGCTGAATCAGCGTTCACTAAAATGCAAATTTTGACACTGCTGGATGCATGTCTAGGCTTGTTCAACCACAAGAATGCATAATCACAACTAAAGCTAAATCTGCTGACAATGTAGCTAGTTGTAAAACATCATGGGCCAAGACTCCCTCCCCCCTAACGTCATTATGACGTTAATTTTTCCACAAGGACTTTGGACAAGCCCCATAAGCGGAAAAGTCTCATCACTACTTGGGCCGCCTAAAGCAGCCTTCTTTGTCATCATCATCATATAAATTATTACCACCCGGGTCACTATTTCTGGCTAGGATATCTTGAAACTAGTTTGTTATGTGTGTGTAAAATTAATATTCTAGGGTATGGGGAGTCTATGTGTGTGGTGTGTCTATTGATCAGGTGGGCTATCTGGGTGTAGCTTGGTACTAGGTTTGGTGAAATTATCTCGATCTGTGCATGTTCACCACTGTACACATTGAGCTAGAGCCACACGTCAAACATTCTGTTATGCAGTGCATACAATATACTTGAGAGTTATACAGGGGATATAAACACTACATAGTATACAAAAGCAAGCGTAGGGATGTAAAGTGGATGTGATACGTTATCCCTACAAATCTCGCTATCAGGTGTATAGGTGTATGGTACTATAATTAATGTACATGCCCCTCTTCATATCATACGAGAACTGGACAGTACGCAATAGCATTGATAAAAAAAGGACAACAAGTATAAAATACAATTGAATAAAATTGAAGGGTGAAGTAGGGATGGCAGTGCCAAAAAATACACAAACAAGATTTGTAGGGATAACATATCACATCCACTATACATCCCTATGCTTGCTTTTGGAGTAGCTAAGGAGACAGCATAAAATTATTTGGGGGGCCAGGACGAAAAAAGCAGAAGTGCCAGGAACGGAAATGCACAAAACCCACCATCAAGGTACCATCCTTAATAACATAACAACATATGTAGCGCTCCCGGAGGTGAACAGGAACTGAATAACTAATCAAGTTGCTAACTATTATTATTATGTTATGATGATGTCATTGTAAAGTATAAATAGTGTATGCATTGCTGTAAAAATCAGTCTGAATGAAAACTTGTGCCGAGCTCTTGCTGGCGAGAGACGTGGTGCTACATTTTGGGGCCGTGGAATCTGTGGCTGGGCTGCTGCATGACAGAGAACTGCTTCTGGTTTTGGAGTGAGTTTCGAGGCGAGAGTGGTCTCGGTTAGAGGGGCTATGAGTGAATACTCCTTGTAAGGAGGAAATGTCCCGACCGAGATACACCGCTCTCGCGAGACTTCGCAGATACCGAAGAATGGTCGCCGCAAAAATGGACGATTTACGGAAGCAGATAAGAGCAACTGAAGCAGGACAGAGATGCCCTAAAGGCAGCAAATGAAACGATGAAGAGCGAAGCCGCTGCCCACGTGGAGAAAGAAAGGCAGCTGAAGCAGCAGATGGCCACGATGCGGAGCGAACTGCTCGATCAGCACGCGGAGGAGAAAGCCGCGATCGAAGAGAAGCTGAGCGAGGCCAACGACGAGTGTAGTCGTTTTCGAAGCGAAATGGAAGGCCGAGAAGCCGCCCAAGAGCTACAGTACTATCGCACTATGGAGAAAGAGCGCCGCCGGTGGGAGGAGCGTGAAGAGCGCCTCTTGTCTCGCTTGGAGGCCACACCTGCACCTGAGTCTGACCGCAAATTAGGCCTGTCAATACGTGAAAAGGAAGCCCTGACAAAAGAGATATTAGAGGTGAAAGATCAGCTGGAGAACGTGTTGCTTGCTAAAGAGAGTCTGAGTCAGCGTTGCTGAGCAAGGCAAGGTGGAGGCAGAGGAGCAGATAGAAGAGCAGCAGTTAAGGATTGAAGAGTTGCAGGCAGAACTGCAGCTAGCCGAAGTGAGAGCTAACAGGGTAGAGCGTGATACTCTCACCAAGTCTGGAGGAGAGTCAACCGCAGATAGGGTTGGAGCGGACAAGAGTTCACCTGCCTCACCCATCGGTGGGGCCTCTGTGGATGGAACCACAGATAAAACCCCTCCTATTGAAGAGAAGCTTCCGGAACCTCCTGGAGATAAGACTGCTGCTACAGTGGAGATGACTGCATCACCTATGAAACTGCCTCCAGCAGACACTGGTACCCCTGTGAAGGAGGGTCAAAAATCGGATGAAGGGAAGGGTGATGAGCCACCCAGCAAAGCAGCAATTGAGACTACCTCGACTAAAACTTGCACCGAATCAGAGGCAATGCCTATTCCTGTTGGAATGGGACCAGCCTATGGGTTCCCACAGCAGCAGAAGTTTTCCGGCGAAGATCTCGATTGTGATACATTCGAGGACTGGATTGAACAGTTTGAGTTGGTTGCCAAGCTGTATAAGTGGAGTGATGCTGCTAAGCTAGTCAACCTGATCACCAGGCTGCGTGGACCAGCGTATTCATTTTATCGTGCTTGTCTACCCGAGCAGAAGGAGAGCTACACCGCCCTCAAGCAGGAACTAACGAAGAGGTTTACCCCTGTACAGATACAGGCAATTCAGAGCGAGCTGTTCCATGACAGAAAGCAAAAGGATGGGGAATCTGTTGATGAGTATGCTCAAGATCTCCGTTGGTTGTTTCGCAAAGCGTATGGGAAAGCCCAACAAGGAAGCCAAGAAGCCGAAAAAATGGGACGCTCAGTACTTGCTTATCAATTTGTTTCTGGACTGTGTCAGAAGCTGAAAGCAAAGGTGGCCGGTAGCGAAGAAAATTTTGAACAATTATTGACCCGAGCTCGATTTGAGGAGGCTAAGTTCCGAGAGTTAGCCCCCCGTAAGCCCTCTAGTACTAATGAGAGACAAACGAAGAAAAAAGTGAGAAACAGCCTGCTGCAACCACCCCTGCAAGGAGTAACCCTTACAAGGATGTTGAGTGCCATGAGTGTGGATGGATGGGGCACATTGCCCGATTTTGCCGATACGCCAATCGTGGACGTAATAAGGAAGCTCATGGGAAGCGAAGAGACAACAGATCAGATCCACATGTGTCTGCAGTGACTAAAGTAGATGCTCCTAAGACTGTTAATGTATCCCCTGGTGTTGAAGCGGCATTGACAGAGAAGATGGCCAGTATGAACAGTGTTACGACTGATGGTTATGAGCACACTCTCGGTCCAGTACCAATGTATGAGATACTAGTGAATGGGGTTCCACTGAAAGCTCTAGTTGATACGGGGTCCCCTGCTACTGTGATTTCACTTGACCGTGTTGTAGATATCCTAGCTCAGGACAGACCACATTATGACAGCGTTGAGCAGTGGAAACTTGCGATGCAGAAGCAGCTTGAGCCACCCACTATGCTACTGAAGAGTTACTGTGGAAGTAAGTTAAATCTGGTGGCACAGGTCAAGCTCCAGATCGCAACAGTGAGTGGACAGAAGATCGAAGCGATGGTCCAAGTACAAGAAGATGCTCCTGTGGACTTGCTACTGGGAACAGACCTCCAACCCCTTCTCGGATTTTCTCTTAATGTGAGTGTGCCTGGTGAAAACTCGTGTGATCTGCTATGAGGCTCAGAACGGGACGAGACTCCAGCTGATACCATTCCGAGCAGTGAAGAGGAGAAAGCTCATGACAACAAGATCCCACCTACCCGATCAACCCTTCGCAAGGAGTCTCCACCCTTCGTTCCTGAGAATGCTACCTCACCTACTCCACCACCAAGTCTGACTGTTAAGTTACTACAAGCCAGTTGCATCCCGGCTCGGCATCAGAAAGTGATCAAAGTGGAGATTGAGGAAGGTGAGGGTGATTCTTTGTTCATGTTTGCACCTAACCCTAACCAAGTTGAGTTGCAACAGCATGGGTTGGTAATGGTGGATTCCATTATGGATGTGGAAGGGGATCATTGTGTAAAGTTACTAATCGAGAACCACTCCTATGAGCCTCGCCATTTGAAAGAGGGTATGGAGTTAGGGGAAGCACAGCCTGTCCAGTTGTTGTTAAAGGAGACCGAGACTGGAGTTATGCTTGAGCCCACTTTACCCCCTACTAGTGATGACCCTTACATTGCTGCTCTAAAGAATATGCCTGCCCAATTAAGACAGAAGAAGCTACTAGAATTGTTAAATCTGAAAGATATTCAGCTTGAACCCGATCATATGGCCCAACTTGAGTCTTTCCTAGCAGAATGGGCGGATGTTTTCGCTCTAGACCACACAGAGCTTGGTTCCACTGATGTTACTCATCACCATATCGAGACGGGAGAGCATTCCCCTATACGACAGCCCATGCGTAGGACACCCTTTGCTCTTGGAGATAAAATTGATGCAATGGTAAAGGAGATGGCAGAGCAAGGGTGATACGTCCATCCAGGAGTCCTTGGTCGAGTCCTGTAGTGCTCGTCCGAAAGAAAGACCACACTATGCGATTTTGTGTAGACTATCGCAAATTGAACTCCATCACGAAGATGGATAGTTTTCCACTCCCTCGAATCGACGACATGCTAGATATGCTGTCCCAGTCGAAGTTCTTTACCACTCTAGATTTAGCGTCAGGGTACTGGCAGGTGGAGATGGAGCCTGCATCAAGCGCTTTTACTACCTATTCTGGTCACTATGAGTTCACAAAGATGCCTTTTGGCCTCTGTAACGCGCCGGCCACGTTCCAGCGCTTGATGGAGACAATATTGGCGGGACTGGTGCGCACTTGTTGTGTTGTGTATTTAGACGATATCCTGGTGGTTGGTAGGACAGTAGAAGAGCACCTTGATAATTTGAAGAAAGTTTTTGAGAGACTGCGAGAAGCTGGTCTCAGGCTTAAGCCTAAGAAGTGCTACTTTCTGAGGGAGGAAGTGGAATATCTCGGCCACGTGGTGTCAGCCGATGGCGTTAGACCTGATCCACAGAGGTTGACTGCAGTACGTAACTACGCACAACCTACTGATTTGAAATCACTTCGAGCGTTTCTAGGGTTAGCATCCTATTACAGGAAGTTTATTCCTCATTTGTGACGGGATTTGGGAAAACCCTCCGTATGGGATTTTTTCAGAAAATTGAGTTTGATGCATGGTTGATAAGCTCTAGCATAGAGCTAACCCGTGTTCAAGTCTTAGGCCGATCGCGCCACACCCCCAATAATCGAGAAATTACGGTCCAAAGGCGTTGCTATGCACGCATATGCCGTTTCCGCATACTACTCGTGACCCGGAAATCAATTAAATGGACCTGGGCGGAGCCGTTCGAAATGAACGTAAAGATCGAGCAAGAGTTGAATTTCGTTGTTGATAACGACAGACGATTGTTCTTAGATGCCCAAGAAGCCTAAAAAGGTGAGCGAACATACAGTAGATCGATGAATCTAGCTGTATCTAGGTAGAGCATTCTAATTACCGCCCATAGCAACGGGCTCCGTGTACTGTGGCTGTGCCGACTAGGTGGGTCAAAATGAAGGCTTATTTCACCTTCGTATAGCACGACTAGCCTCCGTAGAAGACGGCAACAGTTAGAAGAAGGGTTGTTCGACATGTATATGACAAAATCTGGACTTTGACAAATTTGGACCTTAGCTACTAAAAACGCGCATTGCGCGAATCGCGCGCGGATCCCATACGTCACATTTCTCTCGTGTGGCTAGCCCACTGCACGCTCTTACCTACAAAGATGTCCCATTTGACTGGTCTGCTGAGTGCCAGCAGGCATTTTAGACCCTGAAGCGATTGTTGACAGAAGCTCCAATATTGGCCTATCCGGATTTCACACGTGATTTTCTACTGGAGACAGATGCTTCTGGTGCTGGGCTTGGTGCCGTCCTCGCCCAAAGATGAGATGATGAACAGATTCGGCCAGTGGCTTACGCCAGTTGTACACTCCAGCCCCAGGAGAAGAATTATGGGATTTCGGAGATGGAAGCCCCAGCTGTGGTCTGGGCCATGAAGCACTTCTGCTCATACATCTATGGTCACCACTGTGATGTTTATACAGACCAATCTGCTCTGAAGGCACTTCTTAACACCCCACATCCATCCGGCAAACTTGCCTGTTGGAGTATGGTATGGCTATCCAGGAGCTTGATTTGACGATCTACCACCGCGCCGGGAAACACAATTCCAATGCTGATGCTCTCTGTCGGGCTCCAGTGCCAACCGACTCTAGCAGTAGTGCTGATACGGAAGACACGTTTGGTATCATTGGTGCCATAAATGCAGAAGACTGTGTACCTCAAGTGGACTTATCCAATCTACCTACAATTACAGGACCCAGACTTAGTGGGGATAATCACTTACCTCAAGATAGGTGAATTACCGGAGGACAGCCGAAGAGCCAGAGAACTGGCATTATCAAAGTCACAGTACATCATCCTTCGAGATAATGTTCTATACTATGTTAGATCCGACAAGAGTCTTCGAGTTATTCCCCCGAAGAACTACCGTGAGAAGCTGTTCAAGGAAGCTCACGCTGGAGCGTTTGGTGCACATCTCGGAGAGACGAAAGTCCACAGTCAGTTGAGTCGCCATTATTGGTGGAATGGGATGCGCGCTGATATCTCCAAATGGTGCAAAGCCTGCCTAATCTGTGCTACTCGTCCTAGCCGACCCATACGAGTGCCGCTCACCCCGATTCCAGTAGCCGGACCATTTGATAGAGTAGGAGTGGACATCATTCAGTTCCCACACTCACATGATGGCAATAAGTATGCAGTACTCTTTGTGGATTACTTAACTAAATGGCCGGAAGTATTTCCTACTGCCGACCAGAGTGCTGCTACAGTAGCCGATCTTCTGGTAAGAGAAGTTGTGAGTTGTCACGGAGTTCCAGGCGAGTTATTATCTGATTGGGGGAAGACATTTTTATCCGGGCTTATGTCTGAAATTTGTAAGTTGTTGGGCATTCACAAGCTCAACACTACCGCTTACCATCCCCAGACAGATGATCTGGTGGAGCGGTTTAACCGCACCCTCACAGCGATGTTATCTAAGACAGTGGAGAAGAATGGAAAAAACTGGGATCGCCAGTTACCGTGCGTGCTGTTTGCTTATCAAACAAGCCGACAGGAAGCTACTAAGGATTCACCCTTTTTCTTGATGCATGGGAGAGACCCACGGCTACCGACGGAGGCTGCCCTAGACTATCCAGTGGAGCGAGAGCATAATGATCTTGGAGAGGATGGTGCCGAGTTAGCTGAGAACCTGACTGAAGCCTGGGAGTCTGCACGAAGTTGTATCAAGCAGGCCCAAAGTAAGCAAAAGAAGAACTACGATAGTCGTGCATCTACTTCGTCTGCCCCTTTTCGAGTTGGCCAGAGAGTGTTTGTCTACAAGCCATCTGCTAAATCCGGCCCCGCCTACAAGTTTGCACGACCTTTTCACAGGCCGTACCGCGTGGTGGAATTGACCGCGAACAATGCAAGTCCGTCCAGTCGACAGACCAGAGGAGGAGCCGATATTCGTGCCTTAGATCGCCTCAGAAGGTGTTCAGACGAGATACCCCATTTGTTTTGGCCAAGAAAGGTGGAACAGCGAGAACATATCCTCCCACAACAGATGAAACCGCGGATGCTGTAATCGATGCACCCTCCAAGCATTCTGTGTCTAAGAGATCCCCTAAAAGAGCTGCTACTGGAGCCACGCCCACACCCCGAGAACTCCCAAAGAATAATCTTTGGCATGGTAGGCTGCAAGGAAGGAAACATGCGGGGACGCCTGTTGGTGAGGAGGGGGATATGTAGCGCTCCCGGAGGTGAACAGGAACTAAATAACTAATCAAGTTGCTAACTATTATTATTATGTTATGATGATGTCATTGTAAAGTATAAAGAGTATGCATTGCTGTAAAAATCAGTCTGAATGAAAACTTGTGCTGGCGAGAGAGACGTGGCGCTACACATACATCATTATTACTCTTACATCAGGCAACACTGCCAGGTGTTACGGAGGAGAGAGACGATCCCAAGGCTCAAAAGGAGAGCAAAACATCCACTGGTCACAGCAACAAGTCCTCAACAAATCTCTCCACGATAGAACAGCTCCTTGCATCCCAGAACAGAAAGCTAGTCTACATCAGAGGAGACGGCAACTGCCTTTTCCGGGGGTGCATGTGGGTTCATTTGCACCCAATCCATGCACCTGTGCACCCATCCTATGCATGACATTGTGTAGTTTTGTTGTTTACCTACTATAGCCTGTCATAGTATGCATACTTCACTACACTGTCACAGCCAGTAATGTAACATGTCATGTACTATCACTACATGTACATAGACTGTCTACAAGGAATAGTACCTAGCTAGGTTAGTACATGCACAACTATTAATATTAATAGTACTACACTTCCGGACCAGCTTTATGTATCCACCTGTGCAGTTACTTCGATAACTTGCACCCAGTTAAACAACTAGCTAGAGACGCCACTGGGTGTATGGATCAGAAATGTACCACCAAAAAATCAGAGAATTGCTGGTCAACTTTGTCCGCACCAATGCTGACAAATTCAGAGGCTATGTTAACAGAGATACTACACTTGAGGACCACTTACTACACATGCAGTACAGCAGAACGTGGGCCACGCAGGTAGAGTTGTATGCTGCAGCTTCTCTCTTTGGAAGAGAGCTATATGTGTACACGCCCACTGTCAGGGTTCACGAAGAGTACATTTGGACTAAAATTTCACCACTTCCACCCCAATGTTGTTTTGGCTTTTCCACCCAAAAATGAGCAATAGCCAAAACGACTAGATGAAATTGATCATATAGAGCTATGCCACACATCAGGAATTCATTTTGATGTGATAGCTGACTTGGAGGGGAAGCAGTGTTCTATGCCACCCAATCTACGCCCAATTTCTTTATCTTAGATGTTATTTATTGATTTTTTTTGTTGTAATATGTGACCGGATTTGGGAAAACCCTCCGTATGGGATTTTTTCAGAAAATTGAGTTTGATGCATGGTTGATAAACTCTACCATAGAGCTAACCCACGTTCAAGTCTTAGGCCAATCGCGCATTTCGTTGTGGAGATACAGCGCTTTGTTCGCGATCGCGCCACACCCCCAATAATCGAGAAATTACGGTCTAAAGGCGTTGCTATGCACGTGTATGGCGTTTCCGCATTCTACGCGTGACCCGGAAATCAATTAAATGGACCTGGGCAGAGCCGTTCGAAATGAACGTAAAGATCGAGCAAGAGTTGAATTTTATTGTTGACGACAGCCGATTGTTCTTAGATGCCCAAGAAGCTAAAAAGGTGAGCGAACGTACAGTAGATCGATGAATCTAGCTGTATCTAGGCAGAGAATTCTAATTACCGCCCATAGCAACGGGCTCGTGTACGGCGGCTGTGCCGACTAGGTGGGTCAAAATGAAGGCTTATTTCGCCTTTGTATAGCACGACTAGCCTCCGTAGAAGACGGCAACAGTTAGAAGGGTTGTTCAACATGTATATGACAAAATCTGGAATTTGACAAATTTCGACCTGAGGTACTAAAAACGCGAATCGTGCGCGGATCCCATACGGAGGGTTTTCCCAAATCCGGTCACATATTTGATAGTATGAACTCGCCTGTACATGTTTTTCTCTGTCAGAAGCGCTTTATTGAAGCTGTTGACCCCCTCTGATATAGATTCGAGCATTGTTTACACTATCGGGTCAAAGGTCACACTATCACGTGTATTTCGTGACGTAAGGGTCCTCAAGTGGGGTACGGTGAAAAGAGTAAAACCCGTGATATAATATTAATATGCGATTCATTATTAATTTATAATAGTTATTATTATAGCACTCACTGCGCTGCCATGGCGCCATGCCGCTTGTTCCGGCCGGAAAAGCGTCATTATGATATCACGTGCAGACCAATGGTCAATTCGATCAAAGCGCATACTTGGTTGTAACCCACAAGTGCTGAGACTGGTTTGCAGTATATAAGGTATAAGGTCGGGATGTTTCGGCGGTTCGCCTGAAGACGATTCTCGCACGCTGCTGTAGTCATGGCCTGATTTTTACAACAATTTTTGAAAGTGGCCTTAGGGTCCTGCATTGTATTACTGTTGCACTTATGCACCTGTCCGAGCAATGGTATGCCCCAGTACCCCTACATGGAGCCGACATGGGGCAAGGTGGGGATTGTTCTTCTCTAATTTTAAGAAGTTCCCACCCCTGGGGCACTTCAAGCTATGCAACCCCCCCCCCCCCCCCCCCCCCCCCCCCACATATTCTATTCTTTGTCGCCAGCTAGCTTACTTCTTGACCTTCACCCATTGTATTAGCTTCAAGCTTATTGATGAGTACTTGATTTGTGGGTGTGACAATGCCCCACTCCTAGGGCAGGCTTTGTTTTACATATTATCTCCTAGCTACATCATCCCCATATTTGCCCCATGTAGGGGTGGCGGGGCATACCATTGACAGGTGCATTACTTTTAATATGTGCTGTATTATAATAATACAGTAACAATAGATTTAGCGACACTGATTGGCTTATACAATATTATTGGTGGCTGTGATGCTGATACTGCCTGTACGTACAAAGTACATTTAATTTGGAATGGCCTTAAACGTTCAAGAAAATGCACAATTTGTAGCGCTAATGAGCCACGTTCAGCAATTCAAAGTGCACAGAAACCAGCTTTTCAACGTCTACCGATTTGTTGTAGTTACAGCATGCATGCACAGATGCCTAGAATCCGAGATCTGGCAAACAGACAGACAGACGATAGACAAAAAACAATTGCTTTATCCCTTGCACAAGCGTGCAGAGCCTCTAGTTTTTGGTGTAATATTAACTGCTGGGAATAACTAAGCACTAGACATACCCCACTCCTCAAAGTGGATAATAGCCTTGAAGGACTGATTACAAATTTCTGTGTATATTAGGAGTATGAGCAAGGACACCTTGGCAGTGTTCTCAGCCCCTCAGAAGGTACTATTTCTGAGGATCCAGGCAGCACCATCACGAGGAGGTGACACTGCATTGCTGTCCTCTCACCCTTCCACCCTCTCATACTCCTTCACAGCAACTAGTACACTATACTAGTATTAATATACGTGTATACGAACATTACTGAAGGAATAAGAGCAAATCTCAGGATGACACAGTTCACAGAGATTCACACTTTTTACACTTCCAGGGAACATCTGAATTGTTAAAAACTTCAGGTGGAATATCCATGCAGTGTTGATGGTACCAAACCTTGCAAGCATCACACTCGGCCATTTGATCAATACCTACCTCTTCAGGTAATCGGCAAGAACAGTGAAGTTCAGTCTTCTGAATGTGCTTTATACCAGAGGAATTACGCTCACCAAGTATTGGAAAGCGGGTAAACTTGCATTCCCCCAAGCACCTGGCCAAATGATGCCTTATAGATTTGTGATCAACTCTTATACTGCATGGATCTTTCCCACAGCAAATGTCAAAAGCAAAGGCTATGGCAAGAATACCACAGTCTGAGCCATTAGACTGTTGTCCCACATCCATAATTCTAACCTCAAGCTCTGATTCTGGACTAAATACAAGGGAGGCAATTAGTTGCATAGTTGTTGAGGAAACAGAAGGATACATGCTATCATAGTAATTAACTATACCATCCTCACATCCAATATTAGAAACGACACTCCAGTGGCTATTGTGAACATGAAGGATCTGTACAAAATCCCCTCTATGCACGTCAAAACCCCATGCATGCTGAAGTGTAGGTGGTTGCAGCCCAGACATGAGAGGGAAATGCTGTAACATTAGCTTTTGTGCTGCCGAGATGATGCTATCATTGAGCCACCCAGACGGTGACAGGATTATTTCTTGATCACTATTTGTCAAAGAGTACACTGCATTGTGCACCCACATTGTGATACCAGTACTCGTCTCATCATCAGAACTAGTGAGCTCAATGACATTTTCTGCAGACTTACTAAGAACACAGTGGCAAACCACCATGCAAGAGGAATCATTTATTACAGATTTTGGATGCTTGACGCCAGGCATCAAGTGTAATACACCTGTTACCATCCAAGCTAGTTAGCTCGTCATTGGGGTAGGTTGTGCTAAGTATGCCCTTCCTGCAGTACAATTGGTAACCTTTCTTGGATTTTCTCACGATACGACAGGGCACATGCTGATTAACCAGTCTACTACTATGCAGGCAGACATAGTTACCAACCTCAAAAGAGGAAGTAGTGACTTGCTGCTTCTTTAATACAGGATGCTTGTCTTCCTCCTGCCTCTTTCTTTTGCCTGATTTGCTCAAGTTTGGCTTAGGTTTGGCAACTGCTTCTCATACAGAATCAGATTGGCTAAGACGACAATCTGTACTATACACTTCTGTAGGGAAACTACTCCTTGAGCTCATGGGACAATCTCGTTTATGTGCTCGACCAAGGGCTCCACAAACACACATATCACTGCTGATAATGTCATCTTCATAGCACCAGTCATCATTGGAGGTACTCTCACTTTCATCGGATAAATTGTCACTGGGGAGTGACAAATTATCATCTGACAGGTCACTGTCAGGTGGAGATGCATCATCATCTATGTGTGGTGGAGTGGGAGCATTTTTTTAATCTCCTACTATTGTAGGGGCACTGCTTATGGGAGGTACGTAAGTGTGTTGTAGACCCACACTTACATTGCCCTTCCATTTTTTGTCCCTTTTTGCTTTTTTTTTTCTTTAGGCTTTAGCTCAGCGGTATCACTGTCTTCATCGTCACCATAAGTATCATGGCCATGTTTTTTTTACCATTCCTTACGGCGCTGTGCATCCTTTGTTCTCTCGACCTTGAGCATTATTCTCCTCTTTTTAGACTTTTCAGTCTTTACATGCTCTCAAACACCGGTAGCTTCAAACGTCTGAACAATTCAACTACCCAATGATACTGCGGTCCACGCTTTCTGTACATGTAAGTCATGTTAGACTGCAACATATAGTGAAGCCTCTCTAGGTAGATATGTTTTGGCCGAAAGCGTATGAAAACATTGTGTGATGCCTCAAGCCAGTTTGAGTGGCCTCGTTTGAGAATGGGGTGAATAAGTTGCTCAGACTTTGAAGCCCTTTCAATTTCATAGGCTAAAGAATGCATAGGGCACTTGAGTATCTGCCTTGTGTGATAGTCTTTTCCATCACACTTGAGCTCTGCATCATCTGGGCACTTACCACAAGAGCAAACTTTTAGTGCATGAAACATGCATTTCCCTCCATCCCACTCATGCTTATCACATGCATGCCTAGGTAATGCTTTCAAAGCTTCAGCAAACTCATGCACAGATTCACTGTTTGAGAGGATAAGTGAAAAATTGTTTCGTGCTTTCTCAATAAATGCTTCTGACAAACAACCACATCCAGGTTTGTGCCGTTTCTCACAATGACAGACCACTGAATCAACTTGTGGAAATCTTTCATGATGCTTCTTTTTGAATTGATCAGTGAAAGATTTCTTTTTAGCAAGCTTTTCCAGTTGCTTTTTGTGAGCCTTCCCAGCATGCCCACCACAGATCATGATCTCTGCATCAGGAAAGTGCTCTGTCATTGCATTTGAAGAGGAGGAATCAGCATCTTGCCAATGAATGGCAATGTTGATGCCTTCCTCCTTTGCTTTTTTGAAAGTGAGACGTGCAGCATATCCTTCCGCTCCCTTGGATGTTCCCTGGTAGAGTTCTTCATTAATTTTATCAAATCATCTCTGCCTTCTGGCAGAGATGCTTTCGATAAAGAAGAGCTCCAGTGTAGTAGTTGCGAATACTGAACGTAAAGTTCTTGCTGTGATGACCACGATAAAGAAGAGCTCCAGTGTAGTAGTTGCGAATACTGAACGTAAAGTTCTTGCTGTGATGACCACGTGTCATCCATGCACCGTGCACCATCAGCAGATGCGACAGCACGATTCCATGAACCAAGTTCATCTTGGTTCATGGTTCATCTCAGTCTTAGCTTCTTCACACATTCTATCAACCATCTCTTGCACAACTGGGAACATTCACTTGATGGTTGACTGAAAGGTGGTCCACTGAACAGCATCAATACCCAGTGCATGCTTTAGTGTCTTGTAGTAGGTGGTATGGGTGTATCCAGCCACAATGAACATTTGCATACTGTTTAGTTGCTTTATGAACTTATCCAGCTGGGTCAAGTCCATAAAGCAAAGTTTCTGTGGTACACTAACAGCCTGTATGGTATGACTACATATAAATGGAGGGGGTGGTGTAGAGAGGTGAATAGAGTCATCAGCAGATTCGATCACAAACGATTCATCATTAGGATCTTCATTAGTAGTGAAACTGATGTCAAAGTCCTATATAGATCAAAGTAAAAGAATCAAGGTCGCATACAACACAATTTGTACTATGAATAGATAGAAATTCTTTATAATAATATATTATGTAGCAGAGTGGGTTGTGTGAATAGATATTCAATGCATGATCTTAGATCCTAGTTGTTACAAACAACTGAAAATCTGATTGGACCAAGCAGGTGCATGGTATATTAATTTCCATATGAACACTCAAAAATTGTTGCCTATGGTTTAGGATATTGTTGATAGGCAGCAGTTTATGTAAAGCTTTAATTTACATGGGCATTGTTGGCTAGGATCTAAAATTGTTTGATAGTTTCTATTAGAAGCCCTAATTATAGGCTCCACAATTGCTTGGGAATCTATATACATACAGCCCTTTGGTCTATAGATCTTCTAAATCATGTAGAAACCTCCTAAGCAGTGTCAAATATTAAATTTGTTCACCTCCCTGCCTGCTTTACCCAATTTAAGCTTCCACCAGTTGTATGCATGTAATGGTATAGATAGGGAGTGAGGAAAGAACTTACAATTTTAGCTGATGTATGCATAGTACAGTACAGGGTAGAACTTTTTGGGTCAGGAGATATTGCATATACATGTACAGTACAGTTCGGCTGCTGTCAACATAGATACGATTGGAAGGGTCTGTGGTGCTCCTACTTCGAGATCGAGCATGCGCATCGAGTCACATCAGCAAGTACATGCAGTGGGTGCAGTCGGTAAACCACAGGCATGCTGAACGGAAAGTGCACGATTTGTAGCGCTAGTGAGCCACGTTCAGCAATTCGAAGCACACAAAAACCAGTTTTTCACCGATGTCAACCAATTTGTTATAGTTACAGCATGCACAGATGCCTTAGCCTCGTCCCCAGGTCACTCCCACGTTTTCAATGTTGCACGCAGAAAAGAGGGAAGGCCTGGGAGGCGAAATTACGTGAGCGCAACTGCGCAATTGCGCAATTGCTTTGTACACAAAGCATAGAACCATACCCGAACCATGAGAAACGATGTTTTGAAGGAAGTGCGGGCGTTATCTTCGCTCACCTGGCCAGTGCACGACTACATTTGACATCCAACACTTGAGATGGCGTCGATCGCGACTAGAGACTTCAGACTAGATGATCGATCTGAGCGGCCACAACAGACAAATCGACACAGCAATCGAGTTGAATGCTTTTGGTAGCTGTAAACATCTCGAGTTACCCCCTCAAACCGTAGCAAAGGCTAACAAACGGCGAAATAGGGCCATTTGTGCTATCAGTACGGTTCGTGTACGGTTCTATGCTTTGTGTACAAAGCCATTGTGCAATCGTGCTCACGTGATTTCGCCTCCCAGGCTTTCTCTTTTGCGCGTGTAACATTGAAAACATGGGAGTGGCCTGGGGACGAGGCTACAGATGCCTAGCACTCAAGATCTGGCATTTTTCATGATAATAACAGAAAAACCAATTGCTTTACCCCTTGCACGTGTGCACGGGGTAATTATGGAGTAGACTATGTTCATGTCTGTTTGCTTGGCTTCAACTACATGTGTACAGCCCTCAGCTCTTGAAAATGCTGACAGCTAGGCAAAGCTCCATCTTTAACTTGTAAAACATGAGAATGAGCGAAACTGCATGACATTTACACTTTTGCTCAGGAGCCAGTTACTTACGGCAGCATCATTCCACCATAGATAATACTCCAACATACAAGGGGACGGGCTAGGGAGAAGCAAGTTAAGACTAGTCAGTTTACCAGCCAGTCTGTCACAGATCTGTGACTATAGACCTCTGAGTACTAATGTACTATTAGAACTGGCAAAGTTGTATTTAAACTACCCATCTTTAATAAGTTTATGGGATAGTATTCTGCTCAAGCACGTACATGTAAATTATTATGCATGCCCATACCACAGCACCACCTATCACATAATAATTTATTGTTATGTAGCTACCGTAAAGCGACATTTTTTGTTGTACCATATGTTACAATACACGGAACATTAAAAAAAATTGCACAAATTATCAACCGGCCCGTTTTGACGAATTTGCATAAATTTTTTACGCGCATAAAATGTCGCTTTACAGTACCTTGTTTGTACCTAATGAAATTAACATAGTGTTTCCTTTTAGGCTTTAAAGAATGATATTGTGTGCATGAACTTCGCCAAAAATATTTTGTTCAAGAGATATTGCATTATTTGGTAACTCAGCTCTTGATGAGAAACACGAGTGATTTTCAATACAACTGCAAATGACCCACACCATTTATAGAAACACCGAATGAGTCATGTAGTACAAAAAAATGGTGATCGTTATAGCTACAGTCCTTACTGGGCAAGAGTCTATAGCCAAGAATCTTGCCTGCCTATCCAAACAGCCTTGATGGGTGCAAAAATGGGCGTGGTTTGAACAAAAGGTGGGCATGGTAAAACATTTTCGTTCACAATTATATTTATGGCCCCCTCAACCTTCAACTTGTTCCTACACCTATGAGAAGTTGGATTGAAGGGCATAGCTATAGGTGCTTACATGGACGCCATCCACCCTACTTAGAATACCCTTGCTTACAAAAATTAATACTGTATTATAATGGGAAATTTCGAATGGTGCAAAGTTTCATATTTTTTATGGATAGGTTGGGTGCCATGAAAATAAGAACCATGATATTATGAATGCGGCTAGATAGCCGTGCTGATCAAACAATCAAAAGCCAGTGTTAATAAGATGACTCTACCACTGTTGGTAAAATAAATCAACCCAGCGACAGCAAAAGGATCGGCAGCACCATTATCATGGCTCCTTGAAGCTCTTCATTGACAATGGCAGTCCAAACACGTCTGTAAAGCATGTGATTATTGCTTCAAGCTCTACAGCAAAAGTAGACTCAATCTGTGGCTTCAGTTCTTTTTACACTTATAGGTTACTGTGTGTAGATGTGGGTGTGATCTCCATGTGGAGAAGGCACATGCATGACTGACATTCATAGTCTTGATAGGATAATATGGGGCACTTTACTTTGTTGCACCTTATCAAAACAGTAATATAATTATGAAAGGTTTTAACATCATTCTACACCAAGTTTCACATTCCAATTAAAAAAAATTCCTCAAGAAGTGCACGTACCTAAATCCCCAATAAATTGCCCATTATGCTGCCATACATGAGTAAGAAATATTGGCGGATTTAATTTGGCAGTTGCAAGTCAAACCACCAAACTGCCAAATTTTCCAGTTATACAGTAGCTATACAGTCGTTAGGCCAGCGGTCCAAAATAGTACAAACGTTGCAGATCCAGGAAGTGCATCCGGTGGCACATTCCAGTGCATGCAATTTTTGCCGTTTTTTATCTATTTCTATTTCCAGGTCCCACCTGTCTCTCTCTCTCTCTCTCTCTCTCTCTCTCTCTCTCTCTCTCTCTCTCTCTCTCTCTCTCTCTCTCTCTCTCTCTCTCTCTCTCTCTCTCTCTCTCTCTCTCTCTCTCTCTCTCTCTCTCTCTCTCTCTCTCTCTCTCTCTCTCTCACCTCTTACACACACCCCTACCCCCCTTGTATATACACGTGCACAATCTCTTAGGTGATGGTCAGCTATTGATGAGTACGAGATGGTGAGAGGGGGAACAATGGAGTTCCACTGCCAAAGAGAAGGTGCTGCCTAGGCCTCAGGTATAGCTTTTGTTTTGAAGCTATCTTTTGAGGTGCTAGCTACTCGGTCTAGGTCCTCGCACCACCCCTGTGGCTGCTGGAGCACTTAGCTAAGCTTACTCTGGTCAACCGTAGCTGTCAGTGTGTCATGATGGCATAGGAGACTGGTTGTGAAAGTTTTAACAACCTTCTACAAATCTTCAAGAAGGCCTTTGATAGCTGCATAATATCTTTGTACCACCTAGAAAGTTCTGTCATTGATTTATACGTATTTTATTCAATGTTTCTATGATAAAATAACAAAATTTTATACTATTTTTAACAGCGTGTAACTCTGGAACCGCTCGATGGAAAAACTTCGTTCCAGTCTTATATTGTAGAGCAACACAAGAGCTATTGAATGGTGCTTGAATCATGGGAATCCATCCAGGGGAACCAAAACGTGCCACTTTTTGCGCGAGGCACGTTTTGTGAGCGCTTGATAGTAGCATGCACAAAAGCGGTCGCCGCGGAGCTCATGAATGTCTCCGGGTTATAGGACTTGAACGAGAAGAAAGTAGAAGAGTTCCTCTGTCTTCTGGTCTTTGGAGTCCTAGAAGTGAAGGATGGCCTAGATAGGACAGGTAAGAAAAATAGATAAAAAACGGCAAAAATTGCATGCACTGGAATGTGCCACCGGATGCACTTCCTGGATCTGCAACAATTGGACCGCTGGCCTAACGACTGTATACTCTTGATTGGGGCATAAAAAGAATTGATGACATTGTGTTATACTGTAACATTAGGCCAGGCAAAAGTTGATTCCTTGTTTCTCATCAGTGCCGGCGCCCTACTTCAGACACCTGCTTCAATTTTCAATATTGCCTTCAAACGTGAGGCACGCCCATTTATTGCCCTGTGGGAGTGGTTCTGCGCATGCGCATATATAGCTTTAACATCTTACCGAAGAGTAACATCAATGAACAATGACCACCTGACCGCTCTTAAATCCTGAAACTGGCTGATGAGAAACATTAAATCAAGTTTGCCTAGCCTTATATAGATGTAGTCTTTCAATGACTGTGTCTGGCAATCTATGAAACTATTATAATAATAGAAGACCCTCTCCGTTATAATCATTGTGATATTAAATTTTACCCACGTCAAACAGCTATGCAGTCATGGCCAGGGCATACCAGGGCTAAGCCTGGGTAGAGATTGGGGAATGCTTACTAAATAGTCAAAACCAGCAGTAAAAATGTAGGTTATTGTACTAATGACTTGCCATGCCCGGGTGGATTCCTTTTGTGCTCTACAGCTGCCAGTGGCTATACTTGCAATTAATTGCGTACTCTAAAACTCTGCCAGTTGATGCTTACAATGCTAACACAATAGTCATGTTATGCTGGCTTAATTTCCCATTCAAATTTGGCTATAGAATCTGTTGTCGTCATTGACGCAGTATATTATTTGTAACTGACTTCTTGCATGTACATATTCACAAGTCAGCTAACTATAGGCCAATGATAAGCCTCTTGATAAAAGATAAGACATCATTCCATGCATATGCCAAAAATATGATTGCATGATGTCCAATCAAATTTTAAATTTAATGTCTGACCATTTTGAAAACACCAGGACATTTTGTCCTTACATCTGAAAAATTATTGCGAGCACTGAGTATGACAATTATAAAGTTATGTAGCTGCTGTGTACGCATTCTCTATGCCTTTTTTCCATTTCATTAATACCAAGTGTCAGAAGTGTTAACTTGCTTTGAGCAGATTCCAAATGTAATATATATATAGATATACTAGGTAGATTATATGTAGTTAGCAATAAAAATTGGCGGCCAATAATATTCACTTTTCCAACTGCCAAATAACTATATTATTGTTATAAATTCAGCCTTACTTCTCACTCGCATAACTTATCCATGGTATAATTATATTATGTACGCACCCCAGCAATAACTTCCAATGTGCGTATACATGTACACTGCCAAACAAACACTACCACCATGAAGTATGTGTGTATGTTCAAGGAGTAAAGGAATCGGTTTTGTCAGTCTGTCATTAGCCACAAAAAATGCAAGATCAGGAGACATTCCTAAGCACAACAAAATCAGTCAAAATTGTTGAAAACTGGCTTCATGTTTGGCAAGGCCCACAAGCATTGCCTACCCACTGCAGGCCATGTGCGTTTTGCTCATATGCACAGTCCAGAGGTTGGTCACAATTTTCACAGTTAATTATCGCACATTATTTGTGACCGGATCTGGGAAAACCCGGCATATCGCGAGAACGCGCAAGCAGCACAATGCGCACGTTTAGTACCTCAGGTCAATGTCGAGTTTTTGTCATATTCATATCAAAGAACCTTTCTACTAACCTTTGCCACCACCTACGGAGGGTAAACGTAAGTTACCAAGGCGAAATAAGCCTTCATTTTGACCTACCTAGTCTGTACGGTAGCCGTACACAGAGCCCGTTGCTATGGGCGCTAATTAGAATTCTCTACCTAGATACAGCTAGATTCATCAAACTACTGTATGTTCGCTCACCTTTTTAGCTTCTTGGGCATCTAAGAACAATCGTCTGTCGTTATCAACAATGAAATTCAACTCTTGCTCGATCTTTACGTTCATTTCGAACGGCTCCGCCCAGGTCCATTTAATTGATTTCCGGGTCACACGTAGTATGCGGAAACGCCATATGCGTGCATAGCAACGCCTTTAGACCGTAATTTCTCGATTATTGGGGGTGTGGCGCGATCGCAAACAAAGCACTGTATCTCCACAACGAAGCGCACAGTCGCTCTGAAACTTGAACGCGGATTAGCCCTATGGTAGAGCTTATCAAATATGTAGCTAACTAAAAAATTATAATATTCGCTATATGCCGGGTTTTCCCAGATACGGTCACATTTATGGATTGACATGGGTTGTGTGGGCATAATTATATTGCAGCCTATGGCGCCAGCATGGCAAACGAGCTCTGCACACAACCTATAACATAATAATCAGGAGCATATTATAAAGAGGAGTGTACATATAGAATTATGGAAAAATAAAGTAAATTGCAGAGCTATCTCATGTTAGCCTTAATAAATAGACCTAGCTGCACTTACAGATGCTTGTAATTGGTGCTATACTACATGCCCAGTGTGACCACAAGTTATTGACATAACCAACCATAGCATACAATATAATTATTGTGGCCATTTTTGGTACTCCAATTACTGCTTGTGTTATAATATGGAGTAAAGATCTTATAGTCAAGAGACATGTACCTACTATGCATTAGCCTGCATGAGAATCTGGTAATTTTATTTTATTTTCGATATTACCACTATATCTATGAGACTTATATCCTTCCCTTCATTATAATGCTCCTGGTATAATATTACATGTAAAAATCATCACAGCAGGTGCACACTTGCTGCTGCAGCTCTTAGTCTAGATGCATAATTATGCAACACGCAGAGGAGGTAGGACACAATCAAAAGGTGGCCTATTAGTAACAAAATTCTGCCAGTGGGGCTAATACTGGTTTTTGTGAATATTTTCAACAGATTTAGATATGATTTTTGAACTCGGCATCACCAGTTTAGGGAGAATAGCTCTCAGATTAATTGTAAGAAGCAACTTCAGGGGATTGGAATGTTCATTAGGTAGCAATTAATTGGTAACCTTTTGACCCTCCTCTGTGCAGCATGCATGCAGATTCTAGCATGAAAATTATTAAATTTTGACGACACAGTGTGAAAGGAGGACTTGAAATCAATGTGCTAAACAAAATTTAATAACAAACAGTTGGCACTCACTTCAGCCTGAGAACGTAACTCCATCACGGAGAGGTAAACTTAATTGCTAACAACACATGATCAGCAAGCAAGCCAAAGTACTGGTCCAGCCACACAGCAGGGTTAGTCAACAGGAAAAAGTAATGGTCTAATACTGCAACTATTGCAGTACATAGCCAATATTGCTCATGCATGCAATCTGTAACATATTGCATCACTTCCTTGCAATACCTTATATATACATAAAAATATGTAATGGCATTATTTATAATCATTATGCAGTGGCTAATTTGTGAATACCACACTACTAATTTTAGGGATAGATAAACAGTTGTACAGTTTAATGCAAAGGATATTGAAATGTACATGTACAACAGAATGCACTAGTGTAAAAAAAATATTGAGATCATTGTGATTGCTACACTACAGTAACAATGCTACATGACTATACATAAACCATAAACCATAAACCTACTTAGTCCTGGAGATTCCGGGAATTGTAATTGCAGCTACGTTTCACTATTATTGCAAGCGACTAATCTTGTATGAGCTTCTCCTGGGCTGTCCACTATGAATGGATCTATAGACACTTCCAAAACTGTCAATGTCTGCATGGAATAACATTCATGAGTTAATGGCACACTACATAAACAGTTTATCTCTCTTGCATTAATCCCATCTAAATATACATGTATGGGCTATACTATAACACGGAATGGAACGGACCGGACCAATACACTAATCCATGGAACGAACCAGAAAATTGAAGGCGTGGTTACAGGTGTGCCCACGGGATATAAGAATAGTTATATCACAGACGCGAGGGATGTATGGATGTATGACATTTACACAGTCGATTTCGAATGCGTTTGAATGTGCGTGTGTGCGTTGACACGCTGTGTACCAATGTGTGAAGAAGCTGGCCATTCATGCAAGTCCATAAATTCATAAATAATATTTGTCAGAATGATCCACTAGGAGGCATAAAGTGTGTGAAGTTGGTGGCCTCCCACATGCTCCCATGCACTAATGCACACATGTTCAAACGCAGCCGAAATCGACTGTACTGCACTCACCCGAGGGTGCAAAGATCACACTCTGCAATATGTATTGGTATAATACTTGGCAATTTTTAAGGGGGAAACCCCTAGGTGCCCCCTCTACCTGCTGGGTGTGTATGTTATAATGCTCAGTTCAAAGATAGGGCAGGCCACAAAAGCTTTACAAACATTATGATTTCCCGGTGTAAAGTACGTCCGGGTGAAAGATTGACTCTCCTCCGTGCTGTAGGTTAGTAGTGTTCTGACCGTATATGCTGTACCTGGATTGCAATGCTTGTGAGCGGCAAGTTTAAATACTAATCACCCGCAAGCACTTCCTATGTGGCTCACACCATCTGAGTATGCATATTATGCACAGTACAGCTCACGTGAAAGGTGAAAAGTAAACGCTACATACACGTTTTGCATTACCTCTAGATGCTGTATTCTTGCATCAACTTAATTTGCTATTGTGGTTGTGTAACCCTGTAAGCCACATGCTACATGTATGTACACCTTGACCTTGTGCTTGCACCATACAGCTAGCGCTTGAGCTTGCACCATAGAGCTAGCTAGATCTTGCACCATGGACCTTGCACGATAAACAGCATGGTGCAAGACCTAGCTACGTAGCTACCTCTATGGTGCAAGCTGTATGGTGCAAGGTCATTTCTCATTATATAAAAAAGATTCTTGGATTAGGGATTAGCAACAATTACAAGAAGTAGTAATGGGTGATATTTTGAGCGGTACGTAAGTAAACACAGCATTATGCAGTATCACTAACCTCTAGCTATTATCTTTAGTAGTTGCAGTTAACGAGCTCCACTATCTTCAGTGGCGGCTGGCTGAAAGGGAGAGAATATTGACTGAGATAGAGAGGAGGTGGAGAGCAGGAGAATGGCTATCTCATGCAGGTAAAACTGAATGAAGTATAAACATACAAAATTAACTCACTCACCTACATGTGTAATAGCAGATAGTCATCCAAAGAGGAGCCGTAAACGTAGGAGAGGGCGGCGAAGGCATCCTCCATCTTCCCAGCCTTCTGCTGCTGGCAAGTCTTTCCATTCACCTGGGCCCACTCCCACTGGAAGCTGTAGTCCCGGGCCTTCTACCTCAACAGAGTCTTCTCTTCATTCTCCTGCAGAGAATTTGATTAACCTTGATGACGTACCACAACCTACATCTGGACAGTCAATGGAGGGACTAATGGCTACTTTGAATCTTCATTGAAAGCAAACTATCCAATGACTGATACATAATATTATTGCACTTAAAATTGTGAAAACAAAAATCTCTATGGACAACTTAGTGATTGGTGGCAAGTTGTACACCGACCACTAAGTTATTCACAGAAAATGTTCGTCGTCTTATTTACATTTCATGTTTATTGTATTTACCGTAGAATCCCACGATTATGCCCCCCCCTTTGTGCATGCTAGGATTGGGCAAAAGTGGGGAGGGGGCTTATACGCAGGATCCTAACATTTCCATGTGACGACCATTACCGACCATCGAATGCCACATGGGCACGCAATCTCTGCACTTTCTCTGGCAGTTTGGTGGGCAAAACTCGAGAAAAACGACAAAGTAAGGCATATCATGACACAAATAGCTAGTTTGCTAGCTGTAGCTACTGTTTTTGACTTTATAAATATGGACTCCATTTTATAGTCAGAGGGGGGGCTTATATGCGAGACAAAACTACCTATGCAGGAACGTGAGCTAGAAATGCAGAGGGGGGCTTGTGCGCGAGGGGGGGCGTAATTGCGGGATTCTACGGTATTACGTTTATGGGCGTGGTTATATGCCATATAAGCGCATATCCTTTAAGCGCATACTGTCATTCCGTTTACCGCTATAAGCGCATACGTTTATAGTCTACGGTATATATATACAACGAAAAATATTTTTCAGAGCGACTATATAGTCCGTGTCCTAATCTGGAGGGCATAAAAGATGCGCTCTCCAGGGTTCCATACAGGATTTTTTGTTAGGGGGGGGAGTGTGTATATGTGACCGGATTTGGGAAAACCCTCCGTATGGGATCCGCGTGCGATTCGTGCAATATGCATTTTTAGTAGGTAGTTCAGGTCGAAATTTGTCAAAGTCCAGATTTTGTCATATACATGTCGAACAACCCTTCTTCTAACTGTTGCCGTCTTCTATGGAGGCTAGTTGTGCTATACGAAGGCGAAATAAGCCTTCATTTTGACCCACCTAGTCGGCACAGCCTCCGTACACAAAGCCCGTTGCTATGGGCGGTAATTAGAATTTTCTACCTAGATACAGCTAGATTCATCGATCTACTGTATGTTCGCTCACCTTTTTAGCTTCTTTGGCATCTAAGAACAATTGGCTGTCGTCAACAACGAAATTCAACTCTTGCTCGATCCTTACGTTCATTTCGAACGGCTCCGCCCAGGTCCATTTAATTAATTTCCCCCTTCTAAATGAAACACTGCTCTCCTACAAGTTCAGAAGACTCACGATTGGTCAGAATTGTTGTGCTGTGTGCACAAGCGAGGTTGCCAGGGCCTAGGGGCCATAGAGATGCATTCTCGAGTTTGAGTGAGCGGTGCAAGCGCTGCGCGTTTCGACAGGCCTGCTTGGCAGGCTGAGCCTCGAGCGAAGCGAGATGCGATGTCTGCTCTTTACCATGGTCTGGTGGTAGATTCGACGTTCGAGCGGAGTGAGAACATCACCATTACACGATGAGTTTGAGCAGCACTGTTGGCCTGCAGTGAGGGGTGTGGTCTTCATCTGCGCATGCACGCTGTACTAACTGGCACTCGATTGTACAATCCCATGCTGTTAGTAGTGTTCAGCCATGATTGTGACATCAAACATACTTGTACTATCTACAAAAAATATTTTTCAGACAATCAATTTTTTTATATAGTCAGTGTCATAATCTACGATTGGTCAGAACTGTAGAGCCATGTGCACAAATAAGGGTGGCCATAGAGATGCATTCTTGAACGAGTGCACAAAGCACCATGCGTTTTGAGAGGCCTACTGAGCAGGCCACCGAGCCTCGAGCAAAGTGAGAGGCGAGATGGACTGTTCTTTGTCATACCTGTCAATAGTCCAGTAGATTCGACATTCTCGGTCTGCTTGAATGTCTCCCTTGCACACTTCTTAGTGGTGGTTCGAGCATACAGCTACTGTTGGCCTGAGAGGTGTGGCCTACGCGATATTAGGTTCAAAGTTCATTTATTTTCATCTGTGCATGCGCACTGTACTAATGGACTATCTACTGTTGACATGCAGGGAGACAATACCATTTAGATTTTCTCTTCTGATCACGTACTGTCAATAGCTCGTGCATATTAGCCACACTATCCCATTATTGTGACATCAAACATACTTGTATACTATCACATTTCGTTTGACGACAAACACATAATTCTATTCAGTGGACTCTATACAAGTAGAGATGGCCCGGATATACACATGTAATATCATACCAAGGTCCTAAAATTCAATTGAAATACGGTTTATCTTGATTACAGCCTGATTATCTACCTAGAAGCCCTGGTATATAATGCAAGTATACTGTATAAGTAAACAGGGTCGACTAAATGGTCAAGTTGTCAACCTCCAACTTGACACAGCCACCCTGGTTACCACACAATGGAAAACTTCACTAGGAGAAAATTTTTGTTGTCACTACTTATGGACATCACTTGGGAGAGGGACTTTTTGCTATCCTCCACAGAATTCAGTGTGATCTCTTCCGTCAGGGGGTGCAACTAGAAACTAGTAAATAGGAATGGCCACAAACAAGACAATGCACACATAAGATGCATCCCTACACACGTTTTCAAAGAAACTTTTGTTGCTTGAACCATGTAGGGATCGATGCATCTTGTCTGTGCATTATCCCTACTAGTCTTGTTTGTGTGCTATTTGGTCCTGCCATCCCTACTTACTTCTAAAACTCAAGCACTGAAGCCCCATCTAACCTAACGTGGAGGCTATGCAAGGTTCTATCTTTGACTAGAAAAACAACACAACAGTGAAAGTGTTATCAAGAGCTACTGGCCACAAACAAGTAAAACTGCAAGCTTTATTACTAAACTTTATAAACTCACTTGAGGAAAGAGAGAAGAGAGAGGCCACAGAGAGGGGCGGATGCAAACTATCTTCCCATCACAGATATCAGCACACTATGTGTGAATGGAAGGAATGTGATGGATCATGTATGTCCACACATGTATTGGTGTACTAAAAGAAAGCAGTATACACACTGAACTAGAAATGCTGGCCTCATCCCCAGACTCCCCAATCTTTTCAAAGCATAGTACAGAATGCTTCAAGGGAGCAATCAAGTGCTTGATACCCTGCGTGCATGCACAAGTAAAGTAATCAGTCGTGTCCTTGTCAACAAAATATCACAGCACCTGTGCGAGCTGTAGGAATAAATCTGTCAAATTCGAAAAAAAAAACTGGAATTGAGTGGTGCATTTTGGTAGTGCATTTTGGTTGGCCATTGTAGCCATGCTCACTGACCGTGCCCAGGAGCAGCGCATTCATTTATGCATGTTCTTTCTGCTCATGTACAATCATCCCTTCTTCACCATAATAATATGTCAAGGCGTGCGGGGTATGTCCTCTGTTTTGCCAATCCAATCAGTGTCCATAAATTATTTTCAAATCTCAGGCTTGGTGTATATTGTATAGCTCAGAACCAAGGAGTGAGCCACTGATCCCCCACTACCTGCCTACTCCTATGGTGTAACATGTTCCCCCCGCCCTCACCCAAGCGAATACACTTAATTTTAAATGCAAAAACTTATTATGCTGACATAAATTTACGTTCTAGGTCTCTGACCCGGGTTCTGAATAATCATGGTCAGCCCATCCCGTGCGGCGGCCTGCTGGACTATCATCTTAGTACCTTGGAAATAGTCTTACGTTCGCACTAAGGTAACTTACTGGCTCCATGATCCTACATTGAACGTGTACTTTGACCCATGCCATGTGCTGATTTGCGCGTGCGCAAATCTGGATCCTATAACCCTGCCGCACCCTGTACCATGTACATGTACCATGCCATGCCATGCCATGGCGCGCGCCAAGCCGCGCCGCTTGTTCCGGCCGGAAACGCGTCATTATGACATCACGTGCAGACCAACGGTCAATTATAATATACTTGGTTGTAACCCACAAGTGCTGAGACTGGTTTGCAGTATATAAGGTATAAGATCGGGATGTTTCGGCAGATGCTACCACTGCTGGATGTGGATGTTACTGGAATCGTCTGAATAAAAATTTTTAGAAGTGGCCTTAGGGCCCTACATTGTATTATTCTTGCACTTACTTTATATGATGTATTATAATAATTAAATATAATACAGTATTAGTGACACTGATTGGCTTGTATAAGGGTGGCTGTGATGCTGATACTGCCTGTACGTACAAAGTACATAATTTGGAATGGCTGTTCATAAAAACTGTTGCATGTTTAGCAGATGTTGTTATACTATATACAACGAAAAATATTTTCAGACGATCATTTTTCTTATATAGTCCGTGTCATTACATGAGGGCATGGATACGCGTCGGGTTACCAGTAGCGATCGCGAAAAAATCATGGATACGCGTCTTGAACACGCCCAGTTGCTATGCACACGCGGCGCCGCCGCGTGGAAGTCCATGCGGCTTTGCTTTTAAGACGCGCCTCATTGGTCAAAGATTTAGGGCCGTGTGCACAATTGCGCAATCGTCGGAGCTACGTCACGGTAATCCATGGCAACCAGATCGTACTGTGCTGTCTTTCGAGATTTTGTCTCTGAGAGCTGAATCTTGGAGTCTTGGTCGTTGTTGCGAGGCAAACGAGTGATTTGTTTGACAAAGAGTCGTTCTGAATTCATAATAGTAAGTGGCTTCCTTCTCTTTTGGCATGTTCATGGATTCTTCTCTTTCAACAGGGAGCTTAGCAAACTGGGGTCGAGTTTGCTGGCTATCAACACATTCAAATCAGTCAAGGTGTAGGACTGGAGTCGGTTAGCTACCTCTACTGACACTTATTCTACAAATAAAGGTATTTATCAACGACAAAAAAAAATTATTTACTCATGGACAGGATATCTTTTTGTGTTTGGGGATTACTTTCAATTATTTTATATCTATTTATTGTAGTTACCTTTAACCAAGAGTATGGATATCATACCGGTATTCCTGTTAGTATATACATATTTGTGGGCTGTTTTATTGTTTGTGACATGTGTAGCATTGGATCACTTCTAGTCATTGTACTATGGAAGCAGTGTTTGAGGCAGGGTGTTGCATGCAGTTTTGATAAAAATACTAATTTAGTGGCACATTTTATTGGTGGTATTTATCATGTTTGTATCTGTGGATGTTATAGTATTTTTTTGTTGCTCATTGTTGGTAGTGTTTTGTTCGTTGCTGCTGGGTATGTAGCTTATCCTAAATGGTTTCAATATCGTACACTGATATGCTTAAAAGATTTTCTTAAGGCTTTACCATTTATGGCTCTTTTTCATTTACTCCTGATGCTAAGTGGCGATATAGAAGTGAACCCTGGTCCTAAGACCAAGACAAACCGGCGTACAGCAAAAGGTAGATTCGTATCTGATTTGAATGCTGATGCAAGCTTAGCTCACTCTGATCCCAAAGAATTAGCTACAAAATACCATGCGAGTGTGGCGTGGGCGTGGGCGTGGGCGGGGTCGAAGCCGACGTAGGCCCCGCTACCACCCTTATGGGCAGAGTAAGTGCTCAATGTTATTACTAAAGATCCTGTCTTCACTCAATAATTATTTCTCTGTTAATGCAGGACACAATTAATGTGTATAACTATAAACAGTATAATGTTATTAGCTCTATATGTATTATAATATTATTATTATTATTATTTCTTCTATCTATCATTATCTATGAAATCATAATAACTATTACAATAATATTATCAGTCGAAGTTCAATGTGGCTTCCACCTATGCATGCACACTAACGGGCAATCTTGATTGCTAATGCAATGCAGATTAGCCACACTATTCTTTGATTGTGACATCAAACATACTTGTATGTTATACATAATATGGACATGGACTAAAACAAATCCGTAAACAAGAGCTCTCCATACCCTACATGCTCTGCAACCACTGCACTCAGCTGTATGCACTTTAAGACATGGTGATACTTACCTACATTGAGCTTGAGATCAAGTATTCGCTGTCGAGTAGCATCAGCACATATGGAATGGGTGCGGCCGGTAAACCACAGGTATGGTAATAGAAAATGCACAATTTGTAGCGCTAATGAGCCACGTTCAGCAATTCAAAGTGCACAGAAACCAGTTTTTCAACATCTACCGATTTGTTGTAGTTACAGCATGCATGCACAGATGTCTAGAATCCGAGATCTGGCAAACAGACAGACAGACGATAGACAAAAACAATTGCTTTATCCCTTGCACAAGCGTGCGGAGCCTCTAGTTTTTGCATGTAATACTACTGGGAACAACTAAGCACTAGACATACCCCACTCCTCAAATTGGATAATAGCCTTGAAGGACTGATTTACAAATTTCTGTGTATATTAGGAGTATGAGCAAGGAAACCTTGGCAGCATCACGAGGTGACACTGCATCGCTGCCCTCCCACCCCTCCACCCTATCATACTCCTTCACAGCAACTAGTACACTGTAATAGTATTAATATACGTGTATACGAACATATACTGAAGGAGTAAGAGCAAATCTCAGGATGACATGAAGTTTCACAGAGATTCACACTTTTTACACTTCCAGGGAATATCTGGATTGTTAAACACTTCATGCAGTGTTGATGGTACCAAACTTTGCAAGCATCACACTCGGCCATTGATCAATACCTACCTCTTCAGGTAATCGGCAAGAACAGTGAAGTTCAGTCTTCTGAATGTGCTTTATACCAGAGGAATGACGCTCACCAAGTGTTGGAAAGCGGGTAAACTTGCATTCCTCCAAGCCCTTATAGATTTGTGATCAAATCTTATACTGCATGCATCTTTCCCACAGCAAATGTCAAAAGCAAAGGCTATGGCAATAATACCACATTCTGAGCCATTAGACTGTTGTCCCACATCCATAATTCTAACTTCAAACTCTGATGCTGGACTAAATACAAGGGAGGCAATGAGTTACATAGTTGTTGAGGAAACAGGATACATACTATCGTAGTAATTAACTAACCATCCTCACATCCAATATTATTAGATACGACACTCCAGTGGCTATTGTGAACATGAAGGGTCTGTACAAAATCCCCTCTATGCACATCAAAACCCCATGCATGCTGAAGTGTAGGTGGTTGCAGCCCAGACATGAGAGGGAAATACTGTAATATTAGCTTTGTGCTGCCGAGATGATGCTATCATTGAGCCACCCAGACTGTGACAGGATTATTTCTTTATCACTGTTTGTCAAAGAGTACACTGCATTGTGCACCCACATTGTGATACCAGTACTTGTCTCATCATCAGAACTAGTGAGCTCAATAACATTTTCTGCAGACTTACTAGGAACACAGTGGCAAACCTTTATGCAAGAGGAATCATTTATTACACTCTTGAAAGAGATTTTGGATGCTTGACGCCAGGCATCAAGTGTAATACACCTGTTACCATCCAAGCTAGTTAGCTCGTCACTGGGGTAGGTTGTGCTAGGTATGCCCCTCCTGCAGTACAATTGGTAATCTTTCTTGGATTTTCTCACAATACGACAGGGCACATGCTGATTAACCAGTCTACTACTATGCAGGCAGATATAGTTACCAACCTCAAAAGAGGAAGTGGTGACTCGCTGCTTCTTTAATACAGGATGCTTGTCTTCCTCCTGCCTCTTTCTCTTGCCTGATTTGCTCAAGTTTGGCTTAGGTTTGGCAACTGCTTCCCATATAGAATCGGATTGGCTAAGACGACAATCTGTACTATACACGTCTGTAGGGAAACTACTCCTTGAGCTCATGGGACAATCTTGTTTATGTGCTCGACCAAGGGCTCCACAAACACACTGGTAATTTTATTTTATTGCCACTATATCTATGAGACTTATGTCCTTCCCTTCATAATAATGCTCCTGGTATAATATTATATGTAAAAATCATCACAACCGGTGCACACTTGCTGCTGCAGCTCTTATCTCTAGATGCATATGCAACATGCAGAGGAGGTAGGACAATGAAAAGGTGGCCTATTAGTAACAAAATTCTGGGGCTAATACTGGTTTTTGTGAATGTTTTCAACAGATTTAGATGTGATTTTTGAACTCGGCGTCATCAGTTTAGGGAGAATAGCTCTCAAATTAATTGTAAGAAGCAATTTCAGGGGATTGGAATGTGTATTAGGTAGCAATTAATTGGTAACCTTTTGACCCTCTGTGCAGCATGCATGCAGATTCTAGCATGGAAATTTTTACATTTTGATGACAGTGCGAAAGAAGGACTTGAAATCAATGTGCTAAACAAAATTAACAGTTGGCACTCACTTCAGCCTGAGAACGTAACTCCATCACGGAGAGGTAAACTTAATTGCTAACAAGACAAAATCAGCAAGCAAGCAAAAGTAATGGTCCAGCCAACACAGCAGGTTTAGTCAACAGGGTCCAATACTGCAACTATTGCAGTACATAGCCAATATTGCTCATGCATGCAATCTGTAACATTGCATCACTTCCTTGCAATACCTTATATATACATAAAAATAATATGTAATGGCATTATAATTATTATTATGCAGTGGCTAATTAATTTTGTGAATACCACACTACTAATTTTAGGGATAGACAAACAGTTGTACAGTTTCATGCAAAGGATATTGAAATGTACATGTACAATAAAACGCACTAATGTAAAAAAAATATTGAGATCATTGTGATTGCTACACTATAGTAACAATGCTACATGACTATACATAAACCTACTTAGTCCTGGAGATTCCGGGAATTGTAATTGCAGCTACGTTTCACTATTATTGCAAACGACTAGTCTTGTACGAGCTTCTCCTGGGTTCTGCATGGAATAACATTAATGGGTTAATGGCACACTGCATAAACAGTTTATCTCTCTTGCATTAATCCCATCTAAATATACATATATTATGGGCTATACTATAACACGGAATGGAACGGACCAGACCAATACACTAATCCATGGAACAAACCAGGAAGTTGAAGGCGTGGTTATAGGTGTGGTTTGAAGCTAAAGCTATCTAATCTAAGCACCATAAACACGGAGCTAATCCGCCCGAAGTGAAGGTCTTGCAACTTGCTTTCAAGTTTGTTCACAGCAATCTCAATAGTGAACCTCTTGATGCAGACTGTCATCGTTCCATACGCAATCTTTTGTTAACTACGGTCGTTCCTGGTCTTGTGTGGCAAAAGTGGCTGATGTTAAGAAAAGACAGTGGTGCTGAGAAAGCTAACATTACCTTTAAAATTAGTTCTATTGAGCAAGGCTTCAATGTCTTCGTCATAGCCAGAGAGATTCTAACTGCCGTGAAGCAAGAATAATATGTGACCCGCTCCAGGAAAAAGGACCGTTCGCAATTTTTTGTCAATATCGCGCTTTTGGTATGGATCATTAGCGCTACAAGCGTAGAGTACAATGGTGCAAGTTTGGAGTTCTAATATTACTCAGGGGCCGTGTTATGGCCGTTTCTAATTGACCGGGTCGCGTCGCCCGTTGCCAAGGATATCGATAGAAACGGGCATTTAGTTTATTTCCTGTTTATTCCGTGTACGTTACGTGCATGTACGTGATGTTCGATGACGTCAGGTAAATAATTGATTTGCCGGGCCAAGCCAGAGAGGGGTCGCGCGCGCCTCGCAGAAAGAACAAAGGAGGTCGAAAAGGATCCTAGGAGGCGAGGAAGACGCTCTCTCTGTGCCACGTAGGCAAAAGGAGAAGGTAAGTACTCTCTTTAGTCTACTACAGTATGAACCCAGTACAGTAGCTGTTATTCATGAACTGGTGTTGCCTACTGAAGGCAATTCTTTTATTCCCCCTGGATTGCAGAGATTATGACTCTGCCCAGTTGAGAGATTGGGGGAGGAGGGGGGGGCCAATGAAACGTACAGAGTGAGAGAGATACAGTAACAAAAATGGGGGGGGGGGGGGGGGGGGGGGTGGGGTTGTACAAAGAGTCAAAATAACAGAAAGTATGTGCAGGTGAGGGAGAGAGACTACACTTTCTTCGGACACTTCCGTGCATTGTGTCCTTCCTCCCTGCAGATTCCGCAGAGCCGTGGCCGCTTAGCTCTCGTTTCACTGAGCTCTCCAGTCGTAGAGGCAGTGGCAGGAACTACTACAGTGGTCATGGAAGTGGCTGCGGTAGGATCTGGAATAGCGGCAGGACTTGAAAGGGCGGTAGTGGCTGCAGCAGGAGTGACGTCTGGCTCAGTTGGCTCAGGACAGGTGGTGTCTTTGCACTCGTCAGGACAATACTCACGTATCTTATTAAAAAGGTACCACTGTCTGGTGAGAGAAAGTCCTGACGGCATGACTCGTTCTGGCAAATCTGTGGGGTCTGGACTCCAGTCATCCTTTAGGAGCTTCATGTCAACTTCCAGGGAATCGGACTTGTGTCTAACGAAGACGTGACCCTTGTTATTCCCTGGAAATCTCAGATGGTGTAGTGACTTGATCCCCACACATTTGCCAATGTGCTCAGCAAGGAAGGAGATCCAATCGTACATTGGGACGATAACTGTCCCATCCATGGTGCCAACAGCCTGAGCAACGTTGACTGTTGCCGAACTGTTGACAACATTGGCAAGATCAGCTAGCCCCCCAATCTTCGTACTTCGATATCTGCATGTGGTATACATTGTACATGTATGTACGTCTCTATCACTTATTTGTAGTACAGTATGTGATTGTATTACCTCTTCTTCATTAGGCCAAAGCACCAATCGGGGGAGAACATGGTATGGCCGGTGATCATGAAGGAGAGGGTGATCTTTTGGTGGAGTCCGGTGAGCACGCGCCACAGCAGGTATCCTACCATGGCGTTGTTCTTATTTTGACCCCCACAGTTGTCAGCGTGGAGGTGGATGTCCTGCTCTCCAAGCCCATGTACTTTGAGGAAGTGATGGAGCATGCTGATGATGGTGTTTGCTCCATGTACTTCGAAGAAGTGATGGAGCATGCTGATAATGGCGTTTGCTCCCTTGCCAGTATCAACTGACTCGACTAAGGTAATTAACTTGACGTGGGATAGCCTCACAGCATACTCCAAAGATGGCACACTTTCTTGGTGTAAGGAAGTACATGGGCCCTGGCTGTTGGGGGTCATTCGGGTAGAATACCTGCTGGGCCATGTCGAAAGAGTAGTGAGCTGTGATGAGCCTTGAGCTGGGTTGTGACTTGCACGCAGGTTGGGGAGGACTGAAGACACCGTCAGAAGAGAAGAACTGCCGGATGGACTGTTTGGCAGTGTCAATGGCCGTCTTATACAAGGAACGCTCTTTGGTGACCTCTTCTAGGTGTTGCTCAACTTGACGAATGGCCTGAAATGACGTAACAATCTCATGTAAATTATATTTCTCTCTTTCTGTCACACATCCCTTTTGCATACACAAAAGCATGTGGAAAGAGCATTTGCACACATACGACATTATAATAGTTGCTACAATACATGTACATGTACATGCACACATCCATACATACACACTCACACCCGCCACACATACAAGCATTCATACAAGCATTCAGTATGCACACCATTGTTTTCTCTTCTACAGAGCGGTTGGAGCGCTTCGCAAGAGCAGCACCATTTTGTTGACAGAGCCAGCAGAGGTCGGTCATGGGCTTCACGACAATGATGTATGGCAAGAGTTGCCTCCACAACCCTGTAAATGTGGAGTAGCCCACAGGTCTCATGGAACTCTCTGTCACAGACTCCTGGTAGAGCTCCCACACCTTGTGCTTGGTTGTGCTGCTGGGGAGAAGCTGGACGTCAGCACTCTTATACCCGGAAACTCGTCTGGGAAGTACCATTGCGTTTGCGTCTGTATGAGAGCAAGGTAAACTCTTGCCTAAAGATTGCTATAGAGTTTGATACCTGTGTAGTTTAAGATGTATTGAACTACATCCTTGACCTCTTGCAGTGAGAGTGTCTTCTTGGGTTTCCTCCCCTTGTTGCCATGCACTCTCGCTGCTGGTCCGTTGCTCAAGTAGCTCGCCTTATTGTGCTTAAAACGCTTGATTCCGATGGTGTGCAGAAACAGAAACGTTGGCTGACACACGGAGGTCTGCATGAAAGAATTTCATGGGTGTGTGCACCTCTATCTTTTCTGCAGGACTAGTGCTGGGACTGGGGGCTGAAGGGGAGGGGGAACAGTGAGCCATGATCTGCCCCATCACCATCAAGTCAAACTCATCTTTGGTCATCTTGCTGAGAGCTCCACAGACAGCGAGGTAGTGATATTCTGAGAACAACTTGCAGCAAGGGGACTTGTGGGGACCAAACGCGCACGTGCAGCCATGATCTGCGAACGTCTTCACCAGCTCCTCCTCGTTAGTATCGATGGGTCGCATGGTTACTGATACATCGCAAACGTCAGTAAGGGAACCACTTGAAAAACTCGTGGAGACGATCTCTTCGGCTGACTGAGGATTACTCTCCTCCAGCTCATCTATCTCCTCAAGGGGGTCCTCCACACCATCATCATCCATGCCCTGATCGCTAGCCACTATTAATGTAGTGTTGTGGTTATAATTATTGTTAAATCCTGTTATTACTGTATGATGTGTAGTAGCTAGTATCCTTTGTGGTGGTAGTGGTATAATAATGTATTTTTAAGTGGATATTGGGTGGGGTTTACCTAAAGGGTCATCATCGTCGAGGTAATCGTCCAGCAAGTCGATTAGGCCGTTCGTGTCGGCGGAGAGAAGGTCCGCATCTTCACCTAAGCAGTTGAGTGCCCTGGCGATTCTGTCCTCCATTGCATGCAGTACTGCTAATAGTATGCAGCCGCATCAAGATCGATAACTACTTTGGCGGGAATCGGCTTATCACTTGCCGATTTTATAATACAGTTGCCTGTATATTCATGCAAGTAAGTGAACTGTTCATCATATTTTTATTTTTTTACGTACTTACAACTGCTTAGAATACAAGCAAAGCATATCAAAATGAAGAGAAAAGAATGTAGATTCATATAGTGTAAAAAAAGGAAATTATAAAATACTTGATTTGGCCCTTCTCGGGCTCGTACTGCAATTTGATTTATTCTCGCGAACAGTCCCTTTTCCTGGAGCGGGTCACATATTGAGATCATCTCTCCTTAATATTGATCCTCCAGGATCTAATTTTATAAACTACAATAATCATGGCATGACATAAAGTGCCTATGAATTATTGGCAGCATGTATGTTCACAAATTAGACGCGGCCTATAACCACACCCTAAACCGTCTGTTCCGCAAACTAGTGTATTGGTCTGGTCCAGTTCACTTCATTCTGTGTTTTAGTACAGCCCTACCTATACATGTATCATAGAGTCAGTAGACTCTATATGTAGGATATGGCCTGGATATGCCTTATAAGAATACATTACAGAACCATTAATAATTCAGGGTAACTTAAGATATATACATTCACATACACGATCTATGCCAAAATGTATATTTATCAAGCCCCCAAACATTCATGAAAACAATCAGGTACACCTGAACCACCTTTTTACTCCGCTCGCATGCACAAGGGATAAAATTAATCGGTTGTACGTCTGTGAATGTTGTCATCCGCATGAAAATCAGTAGATCTCAAGTTCTAGGCACCTGTGCATGCTGTAGTCACGAGCCGGTAGCTGTCGGTGGTTTCTGTGTGCTTTAAATTGCTGAACATGGCTGACAGGCGCTACAAATCGTGCGTTTTTTGTTCAGCATGCCTATGGTTTACTGATTGTACCCACTCAGTTTGCTATCATGCATGTGGTGATGTGCGCATGCTCGAGCTCAATGTAGGTAAGGGTTGCCAAATCATAAAGTGCGTATAGCTTAGCTCTGAATGGAGTATTTCAATGCTAGCTATGCAACGCTACAACGGCTGCATGGGGTATGTGCTCAAGAACTCTTTGTAAAACGTGCAAATTGTCATTCTCATCTCTTCCAGGGCTACTTTATTGAGTGTAGTTCCATGACACTATTTTTGTTATCGTGACAGTTAATAAATCATGGGTGGAGCATTTTACGATTGGGTGCCTCTGATATGCCATTTGTCATTATATTACCGTAGAATCCCGCGATTACACCCCCCCCCATTTGTGCATACTAGGATTGGCCAAAAGTGGGGAGGGGGCTTATACGCGGGATCCTTACATTTCCGTGTGACGACCATTACCGACCGTCGAATGCCATGCGGGCGCGTGATCTCTGTACTTTCTCTGGCTGTTTGGTGGGCAAAACTCGAGAAAAACGACAAAGTAAGGCATAATATGACACAAATAGCTAGTTTGCTAGCTGTGGCTACTGATATATGCCAAATTATGGGCTCCATTTTACAGTCAGGGAGGGGGGGGCTTATATGCGAGACAAAAGTACCTATGCAGGAACTTGAGCTAAAAATGCAGGGGGGCTTATGCGCGAGGGGGGGCGTAATTGCGGGATTCTACGGTAGGGTGATGTAAATCATCGAGGGGCGAGCCTTGGCTCACAGAATATCACTCTTTTGCTGTTAGCTACATGTAGTTTGTGCGTGATGTCTCATTTGCTTTAGCCTATTTGTTTTGATCATGATGCATCACCAAAGGCTTTAAAGCTCAGTATTAATCACCTACATGTACATTACTAGGCTAGAACAATTAGGCTGGAGCACAAAGAGAGCATGTACAGACTACGTATACTGAAATCCCAGAGGTAAGATTTGGCTGACAGCAAATGCACACCTATTCAGTGTTATTCATGCTGCTGTTCAGTTCTGGGCACCATTGTCATGTCTTTTGATTTGGTGAGCTACAATTAGAGTTAGCACGCGCTGTATGTTGTCGATCTTCACCGATTTGCAATACTGCGTGCTGAACACATGGACAACGTATCGCTACATACATACATACATACATACATACATACATACATACATACATACATACATACATACACACATACACACATACATACGTACATACGTAAGTACAGCGATTTTCTCGTATTTGATATAATATGTGGGGCTCACTTTGGCTCGCCCCAATAATGCACATGCTCATACGGTGTTGCCATGGTGAAGTCATGTGACAGCAGTCAGTAGTGCTGGCCTACTCAGAAAGTTGGGCAACTGATAATCGATAAAATAATTGTAGCTACTACAAGTATGTTTGATGAATAATCGAGATCCGGTAATTTAGTGGTGACAACAACAGACAGACCGATCGATCGATTATTTTGTATCCCTTGCACATGCGTGCGAGGTAACAATCCTGGTAGTTTCATGAACCAGCCCAGCCCATGTGATTGGCTGGCCTGTGAGACTACCTTAGCACATCATCGCATGTTCTGAAATTATCTTGCTAAGGTAACTCACCACTAGCTCTGGTCCAGCATCTTGCTTGGTGATTGACATGTGGGCATCTCACAGAAGATGTATAATATACCTATGGTGGTAGTTTATAATAATATTATGCAGTTGTCACACAAGCGGTCCAAAACACGTACAAGCCTTGCAGATCCAGGAAGTGCATCCGGGGACACATTCCAATACATGCAATGTTTGCCGTTTTTTATCAATTTCTCCTACCTATTCTATCTAGGACATCTTTCACTTTCAGGACTCCACACAAAGACCAGAAGATAGAGCAACTCTTCTACTGTCCAGTGGTTCAAGCCCCATTGCCTGGAGACCTCCACAAGCTCAGCAGTAAACGGTTTTCTGCATGCTATTCGCAAGCGTTTAAAAAAGTGCCTCGCGCAAAAAGTGGCACATTTTGGTTCCCCTGGGTGGATTCCCATGATTCAAGCACCATTCAATAGCTCTTGTGTTGCTCTACAATATGAGACTAGAGCGAAGTTTTCCCATTGAGCGAGATATTTGGTTCAAAGTTCGTTTACTTTCATCTGTGCATGCGCACTGTACTAGTGGACTATGTACTGTTGACATGCAGGGAGACAATACCATTTAGATTTTCTCTTTTGAGCACGTACTGTCAATAGCTCGTGCATATTAGCCACACTGTCCCATTATTGTGACATCAAACATACTTGTATACTATCACATTTCGTTTGATGACACAAACACATAATTCAATTCAGTGGACTATATAAGTAGAGATGGCCCAGATATACACATGTAATATCATACCAAGGTTCTAAAATTCAACTGAAATATGGTTAACCTTGATTACAGCCTGATTTTCTACCTAGAAGCCCTGGTATATAATGCAAGTATATTGTATAAGTAAACGGGATCGACAAAATGGTCAAGTTGTCAACCTCCAAATGGATCAGAATGGCCAACATGACACAGCCACCCCTGGTTACCATACAATGGAAAACTTCACTAGGAGAAAAATTTTGTCATCACTACTTCTGGACATCACTTGGGAGAGGGACTTTTTGCTATCCTCCACAGAATTCAGCGTGATCTCTTCCGTCAGGGGGTGCAACTAGCAACTAGTAAATAGGAATGGCCACAAACAAGACTAGGGACAATGCACACATAAGATGCATCCCTACACATGTTTTCAAAGAAACTTTTGTTGCTTGAACCGTGTAGGGATCGATGCATCTAGTCTGTGCATTATCCCTACTAGTCTTGTTTGTGTACTATTCGGTCCTGCCATCCCTACTTACTTCTAAAACTCAAGCACTGAAGCCCCATCTGACCTAATGTGGAGGCTATGCAAGGTTCTATCTTTGACTAGAAAAAATAACACAACAGTGAAAGTGTTATCAAGAGCTACTGGCCACGAACAAGTAAAACTGCAAGCTTTATTACTAAACTTCATAAATTTCATTAACTCACTTGAGGAAAGAGAGAAGAGAAGAAGCAAGAGGCCACAGAGAGGGGCGGATGCAAACTATTTTCCCAACACAGATATCAGTACACTATGCCTGAATGGAAGGAATGTGATGGATCATGTATGTCTACACATGTATTGGTTTACTAAAAGAAAGCAGTATACACACTGAACTAGAAACGCTGGCCTCATCCCCAGGCTCCCCGATCTTTTCAAAGCATAGTACAGAATGCTTCAAGGGAGCAATCAAGTGCTTGATACCCTGCGTGCATGCACAAGAGGTAAAGTAATCAGTCGTGTCCTTGTCAACAAAATATCACGGCACCTGTGTGAGCTGTAAGAATAAATCTGTCAAATTTGAAAAAAAACCCTGAAATTGAGTAGCAAGACCTACAAGTCACAAATAGTGAATTTTGGTTGGCCATTGTAGCCATGCTCACTGACCGTGCCCAGGAGCAGCGCATTCATTTATTCATATTATTCTTTCTGCTCATGTATAATCATCCTAGGTAAAGGTTGTCTTCAGCATAATATGTCAAGGCGTGCGGGTATGTCCTCTGTTTTACCAATCCAATCAGTTAGTCTCGTGGTCCAGTCCCCTTAAACGCACGCGAAAAGGGGGTCTGGTAACATTGTGTACGAGTTGTCCAAAGCTCAAGAATGTGGTGCGACCAATCAGATCACTCCATTTGCAATCAAGTCGCTATAATTATATATTCGCGTATTATAAACATACGCGTCTTTTTTTCACTTGAGCTCGTTGTTCGTACTCCTTCTCGGATGCTAATAGATACTTAAATGTAGTCAATAGCTACATCCATGCACACATGCATACTTCACTCACTTTTCATTACTTTCTCTAAATATACGAACAAAAATTAAAATTTAAACATGAATAAGCAAATGAGAATGACGACCATTAACAATCAAGTTCAGTACCAACATACCGCCGGCCAAAGACCGGATGGTCTTTACACAACAAATCAATGATTACCTAAGTGATACAATAAACAATAAATGATAAGTTCCTTATGAAATAGTTCAATGTTCAGCAGATAATAGAGGTGCCACCTTGGTTACTGGTCTCTTGTATGTACCAGTCTTGGTCTTGACGGTGACGACTCGTACAATCCCATCCTTGCCTGGATGGACCTGAATAACTCTGGCCAATAGCCATTTTTGTGGTAGCAAACCATCTTCTTGCAACAATACCACGTCTCCAACTTGAACGTTTCTGGCTGGGGAATGCCACTTCGTAAATTTACGAAGGCTTGCAAGATAATCCGTCGACCATCTCTTCCAGAAGTGGCGTATGATAGCTTGACATAAATGCCATCGACGCAGGAGCGTGATTGATCTATACGATTCAACAGGATCAGGAAGAGACTCGAGAGGACGGCCAATCAAAAAATGGCCTGGCGTCAGTGCTTCCACACCATCGTCATCGTTCGGAAGAGGGACTAGAGGTCGGCTATTTAAGCACGCTTCTATCTGTGCAAGTAGAGTGGAGAACTCTTCAAAGGTGAGTTTGACGTTAGTCGTCACACGTCGCAAGTGCTTTTTTAGGCTCTTGACTGCAGCCTCCCATAAACCGCCAAAATGGGGTGCGTGTTCAGGTATAAATTTCCACGCAATCTTCTGGGATGAACAAAATTGGGAGACGTTTGCGTTAGTTTTCTGCAATTCGAGAAACTCAACTAATTCTTGCAACTCACGATTAGCTCCAACAAAGTTTGTTCCGTGGTCACTCCAAATCAAAGACGGTTTACCTCGTCGTGAAATGAAGCGCCGAAGGCAGGCTATGAATGCGTCAGAAGTAAGATCGGATACTAGTTCTAAATGAACCGCTTTGACAGATAAGGATACGAATACACAAATGTACGCCTTAACAACAATTGGTTTGCGAACGTACCCGTGTTTGATGAATACTGGGCCTGCATAGTCAACACCGACTTTGTCGAACACAATATCTGGGGTCACACGCTCCTTAGGTAGCTGGCCCAAAATTTGGGGTTGAGACTTCGCAGCATTACGCCTGCAAACAGTACATCCACGGGTAAGCGATCTAATAGCTTTAGTTCCAGCGACAATGTGAAATCGTCGACCAAGTGACGCTGTGAGAAGAGTGGGACCAGCGTGTAACAAACGTAAGTGTTCAGACTGGATAACAACTTTCGTAAGCACATGCTTGCCGTTCAAGATAACAGGGTGCTGAGTTGCATAGGGCAGTTTCGAATTTTGATCTCTGCCACCCACGCGTAGGAGTCCACTCGAATCCATGAAAGGATGCAAAGGTAGAATTGAACTAGAGTTAGATAGGACAACTCGTTGCTTGATGGAGTGTATCTCGTCTGAAAAACATTCTTGCTGTGCAGTTGAGAGAAGGTAGATCTCGGCTGCATTCAATTCGTCCACAGTAAGAACAGGTGAAACGTTGATAGCGTTCAATCGATTCTGTTTTCGCATACGACAATTGTGGAGAAATCGCATACTCCAAGCAGTGACTCGTATCAATCGATCGAAGCTGGAGAATCTTTCAATCTGTATGATTGATGTCCTTGGTGCAATTGTGGTGTGGAGACAGATTTCATTCTTTTCTTCGGAGATTTCATTGGGAGGAATATTCAACTGTTCTGGCCAACGGGTCGGCATGGATCGAAGCCACTCAGGGCCACTCCACCACAAGTGATGCTCTAAAAGCTCTGATGGGAATAATCCTCGTGACGCGCAGTCGGCAGGATTATCAGTACCATTGACGTGATTCCAGCGCTCAGGAGGGATATTTTCAACAATGGAGGAGACTCGATTTCCTACGTACGTTTTGAAACGTCTAGGATTACCAACTATCCAATTGAGCACAATAGTGCTATCAGTCCACGCGAAGACGTTGGTGGAGGGTATATGAAGTACTCCTTGGACATGGTGGAGAAGTTGAGATAACAAGTGAGCACCACATAGCTCAAGGCGAGGGATGGTTAACCGTTTGATAGGTGCAACCTTTGTTTTGGAGCACACAAGAGAGACTTCAACGCTTCCATCTGAGCCAGTCATGCGGAGATAGATGACACCAGCATATGCTTGTTCGGAGGCGTCACAAAAGCCGTGCAATTGGATTGAAGCAACGTCGACAGACTTTGAGAAATAGTAACGGGGAATGAGTTTGCGTGAAAGGAGGTCAAGCTCAGCTCGCCACTGTAGCCAATCAGCGTGGATTTGCGGTGGGACCGTATCATCCCAACTGACCTTCAGCTCCCAAAGCTGTTGGAGAAGTATCTTGACCTTGATCATTGCGGGAGAAAACCACCCAAGGATATCAAACGTCTTTGCAACATCTGAAACGAGGAATCGTTTGCTGACATGTTCAATTGGGGGGAGTTTAGCAATTGTTAGGCGGAAGTGGTCCTTGCTAGAGTTCCACTCAATTCCCAGAGTTTTCGTGTACTCACCAGTGTTGGGAATCTGTTGCATTGACTGAGAGTCCCTGAGGTCAGGAGGAATTCGCTCAAGGACAGTTAGCTCACTGGATCGCCACTTGCGTAGCAGAAAGCCTGCTTTAGAGAAAAGCTCTTGTAACTGTTGCTGCAGTGTGATTGCTTCGTCCACAGTATCGGCACCTGAAATGCAATCGTCGACATAAAACGAATCGTTGACTGCCTTTGCAGCAAGGGGGTATTCAACGCCGAAATCGATAGCATTCTGTTTTACAGACATGTTTGCAGCAAAGGAGGATGCCGACACGCCGAACGTGACTCTGGTCATCCGATAGTCAGAGAGTTGTTCACCGGGACTTGATCGCCACACGAAACGATGGAAATCGCGATCCGATGGGACCAGCTTCACAGCACGATACATGCGACTTACGTCGGAAGCGAGGGCGACACGATGAGATCGAAACCTCAAGAGTACGTCGATTAATGCCGAGTGTACGGTGGGACCAACTTGCAGAGTGTCATTAAGAGACACCCCAGTGGACGACTTAGCCGACGCATCGAACACAGCTCGTAGCTTTGTGGTGGAACTCGATTCTTTCCTGACAATGTGCATGGGAAGATAGAAGGTATCGTGATGAGGTTTTGACAAATCGGCTGCTGGGACTCGTTCTGCATGTCCCATGTCGAAGTATTCCTTCATGACATCATCAACATCTGCGAATTGGTCCTTTGCAGTCAATGAACGTTCCAGCGACAAATATCTTCTGACTGCTTGAGAACGTGATTCGCCGAGAGGCTGTGCATCTGGCTTTCTCGGTAGAGGGACAACAAATCTCCCATTATCTTCACGAAAGTGGTGTACTTTGAAGTGGTTGACTACCGATCTTTCCTCGGCAGACAGAGAAACATTCTCGACGGGCTTCTCCTCTATTTCCCAAAATTTGCGCAAAATATCATCTCCTGTGAGTATCGATGTGTGATGAGTGGCTATACGAGTTGAAGGTGCACAGTATTTGGTGTTCCCGGCAAGAACCCAGCCAAGTCTGGTTTCAAACGCTATGGGAGATCCGTGAGGACCTGTCCGCCGGCCATGCAACATAACTTCCACGAATACGTCAACGCCGAGGAGCATATCAATTCTGCCAGGGTGACCAAAATTCGGATCTGCTAGTTGAATGTTAGATAAATGTTTCCATTTCGAATCAAACGATATCGAGTGCAAGGGCAAGTCACAAGTAACTCTTGGTACAACAATGGCTGTGACGTGAAATATCTCACTCGGAGATGTCCGGGAGGAGAAACTGAAGCGTGCGATAGGCTGAAGTGTGGACTTGTGAGACAGTCCAGCTACTCCGGAGATCACTGCACTTTGACTAGTACGAGGCAAGTTGAGACTCTGAGCCAGGCGCTCCGAGACGAAGGAGGCCGAGGAAGCACAATCGAGGAGGGCTCGAGCCTCTGCCGTGGAGCCATCCGGAGCATTAACAAGAACGCAACACGTCATGAGAAGTGAATTTGAAGCCAACCCGGAGGCTGCGTGTGAGGGGATCGAAGGATTAGTAGTAGTATGAGCAGGATTCGGAGATCCAGGGACATTAGTTGTGGGAGCGACGGGAGACTCGGCCTTGGGATCAATGTGCAGCAAGGTATGATGGGGCTTTTGACACTTTCGGCAACGGTTGAGCGATCGACATTGTTTTACGAAGTGACCAGGACGTAAACAATTCATACAAAGATCGTTGGTTTTCAGCGTGGCAATCATCTTATCATGAGTCAGTCCTTTGAACTTGGAACAGGTGTGAAGAGGGTGTTTGCCCACCTTGCAAAGCATACAGTTGTTAGTGAGCTCGGAAGTGCTCGCAGTGAAGGAAGCGATAGGTTTGCCTACAGACGATAGTCTTTTGGCAGAGGGAGCGTCGTTCCGTGACGATTTCTTACTTTGATCGGTGACGGAAGTTTCGGAGGCTTGTGCTCGGAGATTGATAAATTCCAATAGCTCTCCGTAATGCGGAACACTGGTGGCAGACTGGCTGTGCTTTTGCCACTCGAACATTGTGTTGGTATCTAGTTTGAGCTCGAGCACTGAGGTTATAAAGGGACCAGATGGCTCATAGTCCATGGCCTTTAGCGCTCGAAGGTGTTGCTGAACCGTGTCATGTAAGCGTCGTAGCTCTCTGCCAGTGCCTTCTTTGAGAGAGGGTGTTTCGAGAATCATACGTACATGCGTTTGGTGTATAAGGCGAGGACGATCGAAACGCAATTGAAGGCTCTCGATGGCCTCCGCGTAGTAGTCGCCAGAACGAGATAATCCTTCAATGACCTGTTTGGCTGATCCTCCCTTCAGGGCGTGCTGGAGGTACACTAGTTTTTCTGAATTAGACAGGTTGGTGCGTCGGTGTACTGCTACGCAAAATTGCTCCCAGAATGATCTCCAGTGCAATATGTTTCCATCAAATGTTGGAACATCCAATTTCGGAAGCTTTACTCCTTTGCTATCAATAGGAGTCGTTTCATGAGCAAGAGGTTTCAAAGATTTCTTTATCAACAACGAACAGTCAAACAGGGCTTTGTCCAAACTAGCTTGCGAGGTATTGAGCTCATCTCCGTCCTCCAAGTCAATAGATAAGAGGCTGGTCCGGATGTCACTGAGCTCCTTCTTGAAGTCGGTCAATTGCTCCTCATATTGTCGGAGGACGAATGCATCATCTGAGTCTCCTTTCAGAGCCGTAACAGCATCTTTAACGGATGAGATTGATTTCTGTAGTCGAGCAAGTCTACGAGACGCAATCTTACGAGGATCAGTATCGCTGGACGGGGAAGCAGACAGAGTGATTAGCTGCTGTACACGAACAGCCAGAATAGCCATTTCATCGTCATGATTGTCAAGAGTTTCTTGTTCGCTTGCGAGAGTCGCCTCATCATCAACAAGGTCAACTAGAGCGTAGTGGTAAGTTTTGAAGTCCTTATCCAGAGATTCCAATTTCAATTTCATTTGCTGCGCGAGGTCAAAGGTCCCCGCCTGATCAGCTTTGCTCTCGAGATCTTTCAGTTTGGTATTGAACCGAGTGATAGAAGCACGCGTAATCCCTCTCCTTTTCTTGCAGTTAGAAAGGGAACGTGCCGTTGTTTCTTCAGCCATCGTATTTGTTGAACACGATACACGATGATACGACAATATGGCGGCCACACGAGCACGTGGCCACGAACGAAAATGAGAGTTCCGAGATTGAGACTGCCAAAAAAGATCGCCGTTTCGAAATTGATCCGGCTCGAAGGACCAATAATGTTCGTACTCCTTCTCGGATGCTAATAGATACTTAAATGTAGTCAATAGCTACATCCATGCACACATGCATACTTCACTCACTTTTCATTACTTTCTCTAAATATACGAACAAAAATTAAAATTTAAACATGAATAAGCAAATGAGAATGACGACCATTAACAATCAAGTTCAGTACCAACACTCGTGCTCCACCAGCACCGAAGATCTATTGATCTACTCGAGAAGTGTGTGCGGCAAAGACGACAAAACGATCCGAAGGACTGATGGCAAGCAAAAATAGAACAGTTCTGGATGCAAAAAGCTGACTTTAGTTTCAAATTCAAACGAGACCACTTGAACTCTGAAGATTTCCTTCGAAAAGGTGAGTGATAGAGGTAACGAAACTATCATAGAAACGATAGCGATCGTAAAACAGGTCGTTTTGGCCAGCAAAAAGTAGACTAGTTTTCGAATTTAAAACGCAAAACCGCAAGTACACAATTATTGCATTCCGCTGCAACAACTCGTTATACACAATGTTACCAGACCCCTTTTCGCGTGCGTTTAGGGGGCTGGGTCACGAGACTACCAATCAGTGTCCATAAATTATTTTCAAATCTCAGGCTTGTATAGCTCAGCACAAAGGAGTGAGCCACTAATCCCCACTACCTGCCTACTCCTTTGGTGTAACATGTTCCCCCCCCCCCCAAGCGAATACACGTAGTTTTCGATAATTATGCTGACATAAATTTACGTTCTAGTTCTCTGACCCGGCTGCCAAAAGGCATAGCGGGACAGCCCATCAGTAGCCCATCCCGTGCGATAGGCTGTCCCGCTAGACTATCATCTTGGTACTTCGGCACATAGTCACGTTCTGAGATTACAGTACTAAGGTAGGTAACTTACCTAACAACTGCCTAACTGCCACCAGCCTGTTGAGTACTTTGACCCAGGCCATGCATCGATTTGTGTAATTGCGCGTGCGCAAACCTGATCCTATAACCCCGCCCAATTAGTTATCAATAGTTATTTATAGTTAAAGCGTCACATCTGCGCACGTGCACGAAGGCGCCGTGTGCGCAGTGTGGCTATAGTACTTTTAAAAGTGACGACCCTAACCTCCGAAAATCTCTTCTACTGGACTTGCAGAAGATGGGAGTGCGGTGATGTTAACAAGCTAGTAGTTGAGACAATCTAAAAGGTATAGTTTTCAATGAAGTTGGTGAATATCCACCCACGCATTTTTTACTCAATCAAGATCGGACCTTAAGATTGTTATTTCTAGATTATCGTCGAGGATGTGGTGTGATCACAAACAAAGCACCTAGCTCGTGCAATGTGTCTCAGACTTAGCCCTATCCAAATATACAGCTAATAAGAATTTATGCATTGGCCAATATGGCGGATTTTCTCAGATCCCTGTTATGCACCATAATCTAATACTACTCTACTATGCATGGAAAAATATTTTTAAAAACGTGCATTTTTCTGGTAAATGTCATCAATCGGCCCATATATGTGACCGGATTTGGGAAAACCCTCCGTAAGGGATCCGCGCGCAAGTCGCGCAATGCGCGTTTTTAGTAGCTCAGGTAGAAATTTGTCAAAGTCCAGATTTTGTCATATACATGTGGAAAAACCCTTCTTCTAATTGTTGCCGTCTTCTACGGAGGCTAGTCGTGCTATACGAAGGCGAAATAAGCCTTCATTTTGACCCACCTAGTCGGCATAGCCACCGTACACGGAGCCCGTTGCTATGGGCGGTAATTAGAATTCTCTACCTAGATACAGCTAGATTCATCGATCTACTGTACGTTCGCTCACCTTTTTAGCTTCTTGGGCATCTAAGAACAATCGGCTGTCGTTGTCAACAACGAAATTCAACTCTTGCTCGATCTTTACGTTCATTTCGAACGGCTCCGCCCAGGTCCATTTAATTGATTTCCGGGTCACGCGTAGTATGCGGAAACGCCATACGCGTGCATAGCAACGCCTTTAGACCGTAATTTCTCGATTATTGGGGGTGTGGCGCGATCGCAAACAAAGTGCTGTATCTCCACAACGAAGCGCGCGATCGGCCTAAAACTTGAACGCGGGTTAGCTCTATGGTAGAGCTTATCAACCATACATCAAACTTGATTTTCAGAAAAAAATCGTTACGGAGGGTTTTCCCAAATCCGGTCACATATAACAGTTATGAGATTTCTTAAAATGCTAATAATTATTGCATCATGTGTTGTATTAGATTAACTACCGTATATATAATAGACAGTAATAAAAAAAGGTTTATTATGTGAAGTCATGCTACGGGAAAAGCTTAGCCGGAATCAGCTAATGATGTCAAAACTGGCAAATAAAGCCTTGGCGGAAGGGTACGTACAGGAGTGAAACCAGTGGGTACATTGATAGCTGATCCATGAATGGCATGTTGCTTGCCACAGCAGTGGCGTAGGAAGATGTTTTGTGAGCAGGGGGGCTGAAAGTAAGCAGGTGAAGACTCACTGTACGCGCGCATAGCGCGCGAAAGCTAGGGGGGTCTGGGGGCATGCTCCCCCAGGAAAATTTTGGAGTTTTAGACCTCTGAGCTTTTCTAGTGCATTTTCAAGGACATTCTGGACTCTTAGCTTGTCGCATGTGAACACAGATCAGTAGTGACTACTGATCTGTGTTCACATGTGACAATTATTGATATCTAGCTACACACCGTGGGGCTAAGATGCACCACAATCATGAATAACTCAACCCTGATTGTGACAACAGATGAAAAAGAAAAGTGCAAACCTCAGAGGGTGAACCCCACCCCCTGGCTTGTACAGCAGGCTGAAAATCAGAGGGGCTCTGCCCCCCCCCCCCCAATCTTATGACTGGGGGGGCAATTGCCCCCCCCCCAGCCCCCCTGGTTCTTACGCCAGTACACAGGGAAGTGCTACCAATTTCATGAAGGGAATCCGAAGAGAAATGAGACGTACCTCCAGCGGATTTAAATATGATAATTCAACTGAAATGTTGTCCAGGTCCAAATTGTTAGCTTTGGCCTGGGCAGGACGCACTCCATGTTTGAAAACATACATTGTGACATGTCTTACATATCCACTGCTTATCCTGTACGTTCACAGGTTCAGGTGCAATAAATTCGCTGGGTGCTCCATCATATTTTGATATTTGAAACTCTTGTACTGTCTTACGGTAATCATTTGATTGCAAGATACACATACACAGTCTGGTCCTTCCTATGTAGCTCAAATAAAAGCATGTGAGGCTTCCACTAGACTGTTGATTTTGGCTAGCACTATCTGTAGTGTAGGTAGCCACAGCCTATAGTAGTACTGACTGTCAGCAAAGTATTATCAGAAGAACAGCACAACACAATGCACAAAAATCCAATACATAATAAAATATACACACTATACAGGAAGTAATACAACCACCAGAATGTTAGTGTTAGTTGCACTATAATACACCACATCTCCCCTTTTTAGTAGAGTCTCTCAGGGGGTGTGATTTCTGTTCCAGTTTGGGATCTGGTCATAATAACATTTGGCTGTTCAGGCTAACAATGTTCTGATGTACTCGGCTGACTAGTGTCGCTAGGAATAGGCTTCAAATGGTGTCGGTTTCTCTGAACTGATCCAGACGGAGTCTCGACTATGTACGATCATGATGTTTTTGCAGACATCCTCACATAACCCGAAGTAGGGCCACCTTCAGTATCGATTAATACTTTCGTATCGTTTGGGAGCTCCAGTGTTCTGTGATATCTGTCCAAGTCTTCCTTCTGTTTCTCTTTGAAAGCTTTGTTCAGCTCACGGAATTCTGGGAGATAGGACGACTGTGGAATCAAATACTCGTCAGTTTGGGGTAGTGAGGTTCTGAGACGTCTTGCCATTAAAGCTCCAATAAACTCCTCCCTCACCAGGGAAATGGTATTGATCGATAATTCAGAAGCGACTTGTATGGGTCGGAACTTTGCTTCAATAGCTGCATCCCTGTTTGAACAGTCCGTTCCACCTGACCATTGCTTTGGGCAAACTAATCAAACTTGCGAGACGCATACTGAGGGCTGTTGTCGCTTCCAACTACGTCTGGTATCCATGACGTGATAATGCAGCTTGGAGCACAAAAATTATGACTGATGAAGTTGTAGATGACAGTTTTATCACCTCAGGATACCTAGACAAGTCATCGACGATTAGGTAGTGGACTTTCTGCAGTTCAATAAGGTCAGTCCCAACCATTTGCCACGGGTAGTCCAAGAGTGGGGTATTAAGGAGAGGTTCCTTGGGTTGTCTGCCTTTCTTGATGCATTCCTGACATAGTTCAATCATTCCCATCATCTGAGACATAACCCCTGGCCACCATACAGACTCTTACTCGCATACAGCAGCATCCAATTCCTTGGAGTCCCTTGTGAGTATTTCCTTTTGCAGAGTATATGTGGAACAATAATTCGACCATTGTAGAGCAGTAAGTCATTGTGAACAGTGAGAGATCCTCTAACTTCAGAGTATTCTTTTAGATCGCCAGGGACGTGGTGCTTCCGTGGCCATCCTGTTATGTACTGTTCTTTCACTGCTTTGCACTCTGGATCATGGTTCTGGTCTTTCTTGTACTCTCCTAATCGAGTCCCACTAGCGGGCAAGGCTTCTGTGACAGCTGAGACAAACATTTCATCCTCCTCTCGTTGATTTTGGCAAATCTCTCCAGGTGTCATAACCGGTGCCCTGGAGAGGGTATTGGCTGCATACATCAGCTTCCCTGGTACATGCTCAATCGAGTAACTGAACTTGGATAGCCTAAGTCGGAAACGTACGATGCAGAGCGGTAGATCGTCCAACCATTTATTCCCTAACAGTGGAATCAAGGGCTTATGGCTTACGGTCGGATTCGACAAGAAACTTGCTTCCCAGGATGTAGTTGAGAATTTCGGACAAGCGCAGGTGATTGCCAGTGCCTCCTGTATTTGAGCATGTCTGTGTTCCGCGTCCGTCATGAAACGAGATGCATAGGCTACCGGTATCCACTTTTCTCCTTGCTGCTGTAGGAGGACCGTCCCTAGGCCGTATAAGGAACCATCTGCTGATATCTTGCTCTTTGCTAGTGGATCGTACAGTGCTAACATTGATGGATGGCTGAGTTCTTCCTTGACCAGCTGGATGCCTATTATTGGCTAGGCCCTCACAGCCAGGATTTCTTAATGCTTAACAGCTCTCTCAACGGCTGGCTTAGTTCTGCGAAGTTAGGAGAAAATTTCCCCAACTGATTTGCCATGCCCATAAATCGGCAGAGCTCCGATATATTTTGAGGTCTCTCCATCTCCAGGATTGCGGCTGTCTTCTGTGGGTCTGCTCAAATTCCGGCGTGGTCAACTATGTGCCCAAGAAATCACACGGTTCTTTTCCCGAACTAGCACTTCTCTGGATTGAGTATTGCTCCTTTTGCCTCTAGGCGTTCCATCTCAGCTATCAATCCGGAATCGTGTTCTGCCTGGTTGGATCCGAACACTAACATGTCATTCATTTGACACACGACGCCTACTAGCCCTTCCAGGATCTACTGCATCCTCCTTTGGAAGAGTTCCGGAGCACTAGATATCCCAAACGGAAGTTTATTGCAGTAGTAATGTCCACTGGGAGTGATGAATGTGATGAGCTGTCGTGAATTCTTCTCAAGTGGAGTCTGCCAGAACCGACTGTTCGCATCAAGCTTGCTAAATATGGTCGCTCCCGCCAGCTGGATCAACATTTGAGTTTCATGGAGAATGCTTTCATTCAGGGGCTTGAGGTGGACACATATTATATTTCCAGACTTTTTTGGCACCAACACCATCCCTGCACACCAGGGGGTGGGTTTCTCTACTTTTGAGATCACCCCGAGCTTCTCCATGCGGTCCATCTCTTCTTGGACCTTCGCACGCAAGGGAATGGGAATGTTTCGGACAGTGTGAATTGCATGTGGTACTGCCCTTTCCTTCAGTTTAATTTTGTACTCGTCCCCAATCGTCCCTAGCCCTTGAAAGACACTCTTAAACCTTTCCTTGACACTGTGGCTACTGCTGGTTGCATCAACTTTGCTAATGAGCTGTAGTGCAGTTATTGGTGGTAACCCCTGGAGATTAATTTTTAGGCCCTTGATGACAAAGATGGTTAGTTCGGACGACACATGTCCCTTTGATAGCATACTGCGAAACTGGCCAAGAACATTTAGAGGTTAATGTGAAGGTCCATGCAACATCTTCATGCTCTTCGTCAAGCGGATGCCCAAGAGCCTGGTAGGTCTCCTTTATATAGTTAATATGTCTTTGATGACAATAAAGGCCGCTGTGAGCTTTTCATCTTGATCAAGTTATCTGTATGTTCATTATGGGTTGGTGAATAATACATGACATTGTGCATATCCCTAATCTTGTTTCGTTGTTACTTAATTTAGACCCACATAAATTTTTGGCTACTGTGATTGATAAAGTTTTAGTAATACAGATATTGACACTGTTGAGGCTAATTAACTTGCAATGATAAAGCCATGTTCAGATTCTACCTGTTGTGAGGCTTCAGTGCTACCAACTCATGATCATGGTCTGAAATCAAGTCTGATATTGATATGAGTGGTGACCAGACATCTGGTAAAATTTTTAGTTGAATCATGGAGCTCACAAATCAAGCGTAGGGATGTATGGTGTATGTGATTATCCCTACAACTCTTGTTTGTGTACTTTTTGACCCTGTCATCCCTACTTTTAAGTTTATCCTTTAATTTTATTAATTATCCTTGTTATCTTTATTTTTTTTGTCAATGATATTGCCAATGCTTATATAGTATTATGAACGATCCAGCAGGTATCTGACGTCATTTCATGATGAATTGTTGGTGTGCATGCACATGTAAGTATGCGCTTGTGCAGTTGTGTGTGTGTGCATATGCGTGTTGGCTGCAGCTGCAGCTGCTACTGCTACTTGCAAGCAATTGCAGTGCACAATATGTTATTGACACAACCTTAATACTAATAAGGCATAATACATAAGAGTAATACTTTTACATGCCAGTGAAATAATATTATAGTGATATAAGTTGACAAGTTATGCTAGCCTGGTCAACCGATGATAATTTATTGTTACTACTCTGCAGTTCTTTATCTGCATATTATTGAAAATAATGTAAAATAGTAACGTTTTATAGGTTCACTGGGTAACTTACTATTTGGAAACCTGTCCCTCCTCATTCAATCAAAGAAAAGATAAGCATCAGGATTGAGGCACACAAATCATAATTTTACGTGCACGCACGCACACATTACAATCTCATAACATAATTAGATTGAGTATTATAACCAAAAATCATATTGAATTGCACAAATCATACTAAGTTAGTAATAGTAATCAAGGAATGTCACTTCGTCGCATGAGGTCGACCGTGTGATCGGACCAGTATACGGTTTGGAGGAGGGTGCTTTGGGAACAGTTTTAGTGGATTTATTTCATTTCCGTTGACGAATGTGACCGCACCACAACATATCACTTAACTCAGCATTGCAGGGGCGGATTCTGCTCAATGAAATAATGTACTAGATTCATCTTGCTTGTCAACCAACCACACCACGCGTCGATTCTTGAGCTGAGACTCGGTGGGCATAAAGCATGCAAGGGAGGTAGCAATCCCAGTCTTGACCATGCTTCTGGACATACATGGAGAGCATCGTAATGAGGGTCTGATGAAACTCTCCACAAGACCATCAGTTTGGGGGTGATACCCCGATGTGTTGACTCTCTTGATGTCCAGTAGGCGACAAATGTTAGCCATAAGGTCAGGCATAAAGTTAAAGCCTCTATCAGGGGGCAATCGTTCTGGAGCGCCATATCGGCATACTACCTCCTCCACTAAAAGCTTTGCAACGGTCTCGGCTCATTGATCTTGAATTGGAAAGGCTTCCACCCACTTAGTTAATAATCAAGGGAGACCACAACGTACTTGTTTCCATCAAATGTCTGGGGAAGCTTCAGAATATCAACACCAACAGTGTGAACGGATTTTCCGGTGGCAGAAGAAAAAAACTGAGTGCCCAGCAACACTGATCACACTTCAGGTTTTTAACTGGATTCAGTACGTCTTCAATTGAGGCTGCCATTGGAAAAGCTGCAGAAATTAAGGGAATTGGTAGCCAAGTGGAGGCGGCGGAAAGTGTGCACAAAAAAGGAATTACAATCGCTATCAGGTCACTTGCATGTGCCGGGTGTTCAAAATGACGCAGCTGATAGTATCTCATGTAATTATCTGAATAAATTCTTTCATCTTAATCCACAGGCGCAGCCACAGCCATCCCAGATCCCAGCGGACCTAGTGGGACGCCTAGTAACCGGAAGCCCCTGGACAGAACACACTTGGAAGGTCTGGTTAGAGATCTTGTCACAGAATCCCTAGCTCCTTATACTAGAAGAGTATACGCATCGGGTCAGAAGAGATACTTGACTTTTCAGGGGCGGATCCAGAGGGGGTTCGATTGGCTCGAACGAACCCCCCTTTCTGACTAGCTGTCTGATACTTAGCCTGTATAGTAGTGTAAAATCTAGGCTTCATAGAACCCCCCATGCCTTTAGCTAGCTACAGTACTGAAGCCTCTGTCTTTAGCTCACCTACTTGGACGTTTCTTAGTGAATATTTGGTTGATTTGAAGTCTTGGAGCGCATCATAAGACCTCGAACACGCAATCTAGCGAGAAATGGAAGTGGTCAACGACCGAAGTGGGCGTGGCCTAAAAATTCACGCGCGCTTCTTGCGCATACTGTTAACTAAGAACCCCCCTCTGATAAATCCTGGATCCGCCCCTGCTTTTGGTCAGGACTCTCACTCCAACCCTTTCCCCTTAAAAGAAGACCAGCTGTGCAGATTTGTCGCTCATCTAGCAGAGAATGGTTTGATGTACTCCTCAATTAAGAACTACTTATCTGCAATTCGTCACATGCAGAATGTGGAGGGGCATGGGTAACCCATTCACCATATCACCATCATCATATGGTTACTAGTATACTGTTCACTGTAGAATAATTATGATAGGATCTGAGAAAAGGGGTAATTTCGCGCAGATCATCGATTTCCTGTTTAGAGTCTTATGTTAAAGTACGCTAAATTACCTTCAGAATGGTGAAAAAATCATCGTCATAGCTGGTGTAGTTCCGGAGACACACGCCCGAGAAGCCGTTGATGAGCGCTCGAGCGAAGGCTCTATTTCGAGAAAACGTTGAAGGAATGTTTACTTCCGGGTAAAATTCCAGAGCTCCGTGTACTGTCTGTTCAATGATTACAGTTTAATACATACGGTATACGTACATACGTACATGCATGTTGACTCCTTTTTTTGTGTGGAGGTATTGTTTGGGGTCCAGCAGACCAGCACAACAAAATGTAGAAAATGTAGAAACATAAAGGGAAACAAGTTAAGTGTGTGTGTGGGGGGGGGGGGGGGGGGGGGGGAGCAAAAAGAGTGATAGAGTTATGTCTCTTTATTAGGGCATGAACGACTGTTGTGTCCTTCCCTGCAGATACCACGTCTGTGTTTGGAGGGTGGCTCAACATCATCTTCACCCGTGGTTGGAGTCGTTTGGGCAGGTGTACCAGTGGGGCGTACAACGGCTGGTAAAGGGCAAGTAAGGTCCTTGTCACTGTATGGCAAAACTCACGGATAGTGTCAAAAAGATACCACTGGCGCTCAGCCGAGAGGCCCTTAGGTGGTACAATAGGAGGAAGAGTGTATGGATATGGAGACCAAGTTGTTGCTGACTTCCACAGAGTGAACTTCCGTTCTGCTGTGTCTGCGTGTTCCTTCACATACACTACTCCTGGTTCCAACGAGACACAGCGAAAGTGGTGTAACTTTTTGATGCCCGGGATCTTCTTCAATTCGGGTGCAAAAAAAACTGGTCCAGTCGTAAGTTGGAACAACAGTAGTACCATCTTCCCGCGACACCAGCTGGGCAAAATTGCACTCAGCAGAGTCATTCACAACTTGGGCTATGGACCTCCTCAAACTCCCAACCTTCGTTCTCCTGTAAAGGCATTTAGACAACCCAAAACACCAATCAGGAGAAAATATGTTGTGGCCTACAAGGAAAGAAAGGGTGAGTGAAGTGTGTCTGTCTGTAGCTGCTCGCCATGGATCATTGCATTGTTCTTGTTCTGACCCCGTGCAGTTGTCAGCGTGCAAGAAAACTACTTTCTCGCCTAAACCATGGGTCTCGAAGAAGAAATGCAACCGACTGATGACATTGTTCACTCCTTTTCCACACTCTCCAGCTTCATCGGTGAGGAAGTTCACTTGCCTAGGGAGTACCTCGCTCGCAATTCACTCCGAACACACTACACCTACGGGGAGTGAGGAAATAAATTGGACCCGGTTGTAGAGGATCGCTAGGGAAGTGAACCTGCTGTGCATATAGTCAAATGAATAGTGCACGTGAATATCACGCGAATTTGATGGAGTACTGGAAGACAAAGGCAGCAGCTGAAGGAAGCCATCGTCAGTGAAGTGGGTGTGAACACTATCACGACACTCATCGCACTTTAGTCTTGTAGGAGGATTGCTCTACTTGCACAATCCTGAGGTGTTCCTCGGCTGCCTTGATGGTTTCCGACTTGTCCCCCTCGGAGCAGTTGGCAGCACGAAGAATGGCTGTACTATTCTGCTGGCAAGTCCAGCAGAGGTCCGACATCGGCTTCATTATGATGATGGATGGAAGGAGCGATCTCCATAGCCGGCAAAAGGTGCTGTATGCTACCTTGTGAATGCTCTCCCTGGATTCGGCAGCACTTTGATACACCCTCCATATTCCTCGCTTTGATGCACTTGAGGGGAGGAGGAGAGCATTTTGCTCAGAATAATTGAGGAGGAATCCAACTACATACTCTACTGACTGATAGGACAGAGAGTGCTTCGGCTGTCGACGTGAGTTTCCATGCACACGTGGTGTTAGACCATTCTCCCTTAAGCTCAATGCCAGATTTCTCAGTCGCCTTTTGCCGACTGTGTGCATAAAGAGAAACGTCTTTGCACACACAACCTTGCCAGCATGGTACTATGTTGTGTATGCTTTCTCCTCCAGGTGGCGAGACTCCCGGACAACTTGGCTGCTGGTGTTGGTGGTGGCGATTAGCTGTCCTAACAGAACCATGTCCAGTTCATTGTGGGAGAGGTCAAAGCAGTGTGCACGGACACTTTTGATGTACTCCTTGGAGAACTGGGAGGAGCATCGCTTCACGCATGAGCATCCTGTGGCAACAAATTGGGCTACCACCTCCTCTTCGTTCTTGTCACATGGCCTTAGCTCTACTTCAATGCCATGGATGGATGTCAAATTTTGCAAGGCTTCTTGGACCTGAGTCTTGTCATCTTCCACAGTATCACTTGGATCGTCCTCGGAAAGCACTGGTTCGCCCTCACTCTCATGCACATGCGCACCACCAGGTCCTGTAATTTTTCATGCACGTACGTAAGTTGTTATTATTATTATTATTATCCCAAGTGCTCCCAAATCCCCCATGAATTGTTTTTCTACTAATGTGTAATGATTGCTATTATTATTATTGTGTGGTTATTACCTTAATTTTATGTGTACCAGTTTCAGGATCAACAAGCTCATTGTCACTGTCATCAAGGTCACTATCATCGGTTTCAGTCTGATTTGAGTGCAAAAGAATTCCTCCATGACTTCAAGCAGGGCTTCCTGATCTCCAGAAGAAAAGTGCAAGAGGGAATTCACAGCCTTGGCAGCCTCTACAGCCTTCGCAGATGCCATAGTAGATGGTGTGGTAGATGCCATTAGCAGTAGATAGCATGCAGTTGTCTTTGTCTTAGCAACTATTCATTACTAATCATGAATTAATTTTTAATAACTGCGGGGATGTCCCCGTTTACCGTATACTACACCGTGCATGTTCCATGTTACATTTCCTGGTGAACCGTGCACGCGCTAGTAGCCAGAGACATGGCGTTTGTAAACGCTTCGTTCGAACGGAAGGAGATGACTTCAGGACTTCAAAGTCGGCCCAGAGGTAGGTAGGGAAAGACCCTAGATACTAATGATATCATTACTGTAATATACCGTATGTATCACCCGTCGGACTATTTAGCGCTATACTGAGAATTGTACTCGCGCGCAAATTACCCCTTTTCTCAGATCCCTGTCACAATTCACTACCAATTCAAAATTTCTTGATTGTTGCTCTGTCCCCATATATCAAAGGATGGATTCCCCTCTCCGCCTGCCCCAACCTTGTGTGCATTAAATTTTTATACTTGCAATACATGACATACATTGTACATGTATAATATCGCTGTACCTAGCAGTTTCCGCTTTTGGGATCTAATCCTTTTTCACATGATTCTCACAGCTCCTGAGTCACCAGCTGAAGTAGCTCCTGAACCACCAGCTCTGGACCCAACAATTTTGGCTTTTGAAGCTTTGGCTGTGGGGGGGGGGGGGGGGGGGGTGGGAAGGGGGATACAATGTCAAAGTTAAGGTTGTGACTAGAACCGAGCTAAATTAATGGTAGCTTATATCATCAAATTTGGAGGGGCACTATGCGCCTCTCCCTCGTACTTAGTTGGGTACCTATGAGTGCAATGACTTATACTTCCTTATGCTTTAGTTATGTACAAACCTGCAACGCATTTTCTACTAGATGATGGTTTCTTGATTTTCTTGGGGCCTGGTGCCTTCCTTCGCTTCACAGATGTTTTCTTCCCAGATTCTGCATGATTTAGAGCATGCAATTATCATCAATGTAACAAGTGCTATGGCAGTGGGATGCACTGTAACAACACCCATTAACTAACCCTATACAGTAGTGAGTGGCTGAAAATTTCACAACTTGGTGAGACAATCACCAGCCACAGCTACATAGTCACTATTTCAGGAACTTGTTGGTTGTACATACAATGTAGCTACATTTAATACAAGTGCTCAAAATTTCAGGATATCCAGGAAGGACTGAAGTCATGATTGTAACTTTATAACTTTAATAGTACTAAGGGTACATGCCTCGTATTAGCATAGGTGCTATTGTGTGTATCCATGCATATAGATGCAAAATTGTTATAGTTAAACACTAAATAGTTATACCATAAGATAAAAGAATTTCCGTATGAGTAATGTAATGTAATGTAATTAAATAGTTAACTTATCTTCTTATTGGAAAGGTTTTACAAGATAAATTTAGATATACAGAGAGAGGAAGGAAAATCTTGAATAATGGTCCAATTAGAATTTTTAGTTTCCCTTTCATATCCGAGTAAATGTGAGTTATAGTAATGGAACGTGGAGGGAAATTCCCGTATTCCACGTACGGCCATAGCGTCTGTAGAAACTCGATCGCAGGCTATGACGCGTTCGTGCAATCGCGTTCTTAATCAGGCCAAACGAGCATACTTGGGGATTTGTTAGATGTTGCGCAAGGGTCAACTTAGCCTTGGCTAATGATTGAGAGGTACTAAAAATGATATCCAAGCGAAGCAATCGACCCAAGAGCGGCGCTGCTAGCTACACAGACAGGCGGAGTAGGCACTACTTTCAGAGTCTATGTCTGGTGGTCAAGTCAATTTCAGTGAAGCTCACCACGGAGAAACTTAAGCCTCGAGATAAAAAAACAACTTGTGTATGTACTTACCTACAATTTGTTGTATGCGCTTGGCAATGATCAAGCCAGTAGGTAGGATGGTGAATGGACCTGTGACAGTGTCCTTAAACTAAAAGCCTTTACTAGCCTAGCCACGGTGCTGTTCTGGCTAGGCCCATGCTCTTTGCCATGCTAGTACATGTTGCTGTGTGCCAGTATGTTTGCAATTCTTGTCTGTCTGATACTGATCTAGACTATACTCACCATGATTAATAAATCTAAACCACGCACACACACAGCAGCGCTCTACAGAGATTGTGATGAATCTGAAACTGATGAATAATTATTAATCATAGCTAGTATAGCAGTACATCTGTGTAGATTTATAATGTTGTACTTGTATTATTATTGTTATAAATAGAGTATTAATGATGATAATGTCCTATTGATTATAAACACAAAGGTGATAAAAGTGAGTGTAAATCCTATTCAAGTGTGCACGGGTGAATTTGCTGAGGGTGTACATAGTACATAATTTCTGGGTAGGCTTTTGTGGGGGGGGGGGGGGGGGGGTGGCTGAATTACAACCCCCTGGTTCTTATATGCCAGTGTAATGTCACAACTGCTACAGAACATTACAATGGTCGTTACATTTGCAAGTAAAGTGCAATGCCATATTAAATATGGCAAAGGTCGTCAACACAGTGCGCATGCATACTTAGTCTTGTGTACCAGACCACTCCCCTCCCCAGCTCTGGATGCGATGCAATACATCCAGAGCTGGGGAGAGCCCGGAGTGGTCTGAGTCTGTGCATGCACTATAATGTCCAGATATTGCACGTTATAGTTGCAATCAGGACATGACTTTTACCTACAATCAAGGACAATGTATGTTCAATCATGCAGTTGTTGTATATTATACATCTGCATGTGTACAAAGGCTCATACAGGTGCTGTCTGGTAGCTGTGGTTATAAATCATTAAATCAGCAGTGCTAGCAGATAAAAATTGGATTTACAATTTTACAATTAAGGTGTGCTGTCTCAACCAGTCATAACCAGTCACAACTGGAATTGGTGGAATAATTAAACTGAGTTGTGGGAATCAATGACCATGGCAGTTAAAACCAGTTGATGATCGATGAAGCATAGGTATAAATTAGGTACGTTTTAGTACATTATTCAGTGACTTCAAATCACTACTCTAGTCTGCAAAGGATTCCACGTTCATTTCTTCTATTTCTACGTGTGCAAATAAAATACATGTAAGTCTGATTATAATAATATTATAACATTGTATAATAATAGTAATTGCAAACTTAAGTGGTATAATAACTTTATGTAGCTATCATAATAATGTTGCATTCTCATAATAATTCACAGCCATACATGCATGATTATACAGTTTCTCTCAGTGAGTTAGTATAATACCAATATTGGAGCGCTCTACATCACTACACGGGTGGTCCTGCGCTTGCTGCAATTTTGAAACCTGCATCACAAACTCCAGGTATAATTATTAAAGATATACACATTATAGACTGTACTATAAGTACATTTCATGCTGTTAATATTATTGATTGTAGCTATAATATACCTGGCTAATGCATGCACATACTTTGTCCATAACTTATAGCTATGACGTCACATGTTGGGGGTAATTTGCGTAAAACATGCAGTAAATGTGACTTTGAGCAGTCTGTACGTACAAATAAATGTCCCAACTGTGGGAGCACACTTACTAAATCCGGTAAGGTACGTGGACGACCTGTTGGAACCACTGTTGCAGCAGGGTATAGGGTAAGTCCTGGTCGTCGTAAAAACACAACTATTGCAGCTGGATATAGCACAAGTAGTGGACGTCCAGTTGGTACAACTGTAGCTCCTGGATACTTATCTGGTGGTAGAACACAGGGCACTACTGCTGCTGAGGGATACAATGTAGGAATGTCAGGTGGCCGTCCAGAGGGTACAACATTAGCCACTGGATACAATGTAGGAATGTCTGGTGGCCGTCCAGAGGGTACAACATTAGCCGCTGGATACCATGTAGGAATGTCAGGTGGCCGTCCAGAGGGTACAACTTTGAATAGAGGTTATCGTGTAGGTATATCTTCAAATTTGGAAGTTGATTTCAGTGAATATGATCTCTCTACAGCTTCTAACTGGGATATATCATCCACGATGTGCAACATGAATGATAGTCTGCGCACCAAACTCATGCAACGAATTAATACACAGCGAGTATTTGACCAGCAACCACTTACAAAGCGAATATGCTGGCAATGTGGCCGTGTATTATGGGGAGATGGTTCGTCTAAAGGTACATACATTATTGATCCTCCGAAGGGAATGAAGGAAATTGATGCACCAGCTAATGCTTTTTTGGCATCTGTCGACAATTGCTTCCTGACCTTTGAGCATGACAGCATGCACAGGAAATGGTATTCATGCGCATATTGTAAAACTAATCAGATGCCAGCAGAGCTATATGTTGGAGATGTGTTAGAGGAGTCAGATGCCATGAAACCAGTTAAACTATGGGATATGAGTAAACCACAACCCATTGCTCAATTAAGCAATAGATACGAAATTGGCCATGTTTCACTTTGTGGACTATTTTCTACAACAGTCAAAAAAGCTTCTATATGTCAATATCAGCATATCATTGGTGAGGTTAATAGTATAACTAAGCTGGATCGTCATTTTCATGGGATGTTTGGATTCCTAGCTGTGAAAGAGGATGACATAAATGTCTTCGCAGACAATCCAGATTCAGCTTCCAGAATTAAGAAAGCACTATCATGGTACTGCTCTCACAATCATTTATATTCATCCTTTTACAGTAACTATGAGACACTTTTCCGCTATATAAAAACCTCAGTTTGGCTGTATCAATCCTGAAATTATAGCAAAGGTTAATTTGTCCCTAGAACAGATACTAGAGGATGAGGTAGCTGGCATGGCATTTCCGATTGATGCACGGTTCTTTGATAACTACCCATTAGTATTCGGGAAGGAAGATGATGTGGCAGGAAGACAAAATCCTCGTGAACACTCTGATTGTCAGGAGAGAATGAAAGAGCTGGTGACTGCCCAGTATGGTGAGAAATTCCTTGAGCCAAAAACTTTTCCACACTTATTTCCTTGGGCCTTTGGTGGATGGCACTATCACTGTCCAATGAAATTTGAAAGCCATATTAAAATGAAGCTCTATGATGTGCGAGGTTGGTGGGCACACGACTCAGCCTACATGTTCTTTAAGTATGATGAAATGTGGTAGGATATGAGAAAAGGGACCACTTCGCGCAAAACGCGTTTTTTTTGCCATTTTTCAAACTGTCATCATTTCAAGCCCTCAAGAGTCCCAGGCTACCCACTTGGTTTGTAAGCAGTTTGGGCCTTCTTCACAGATCCAACGTTAGAAGCTACAGCAAGCCTCCTGTCCCGAGCGGTGAGCCGCCAAAGTGAGGCATAAAACAGCAATTTTCGAACGCGATCGACGCAGCCGCTCGCCCCGCCCACACCGGATGTGGGCAGGGCTCGCGATTTGCAGCAAGTGTAGCAGGATGATGTAAGAATATTCACGCCAGGTTTGAAGTTCATAGCTGCTATGGTTCCAGAGATATAAGCGTTTTAAAATGAACAATCGGGAAATGCGCGAAGTGGTCCCTTTTCTCGTTCGAGTATCAGATCTTAACGAAGATCTCACAGCACAAAAAGTACTTGATGCAGAGAAATCCACTGATCCATATGCAATTTATGGAACAGAGGTACCACGATCAATTCCTGGTAGCAGACAGCATTGGAAATCATTTTTATTAGATCTGGTGTCATTTTCAGAACAAAGAGGACTGCCAAATCTCTTTGTTACCCTGTCTGCTTATGATTATTGGCCACATGTCCAGTCCACTCTGAGTCGGGGATGGGGTTGTGCTCCCACTAAGCAGGAGTACGAGGATGTAGCTCAGGACTGGGAAGATAGACGGGCAGTTGGTTGGTCCCCCGAGGTAGCTGTAATGTCTGCAGAAAAGAGATTTGAATGGATCATGAAAATAATTTTATCACGTGATGGTGATGGTCCATTTGGAATTGTGGAAGATTATGTATGGAAAAAAGAATATCAGAAATGTGGGGCAGTTCATTGGCACATGCTTCTGTGGTGCAAGCCAGGGAGTGTTCCACAGCATTGCATTATGGCTGAAGTTCCGCGTAGTTCAGAAGCAAATGACTCAATCACTGCATATTTACGGAAAATAGTGCATAAAATGCAGCGACATTATCGCTGTCTACCTGAGCATTGTTTGAAAGGATATGGAGGCAAGAAGCTCCATAGCTGTAAATATGGCTTTCCTTTTGCAGTACCTCAGACTGAGGAATGTCTAGATGAAGATGGTATAAGGTATCTCTACGTTCGCAGACACAGAGAGGATGCACTAGTGGTCCCATATAATCCAGAGCTGTGCATCCTGTGGGGTGCTGCACACAATATACGTGTTGCTAAACATGGTTACGAGCAGTATTTGGCAAAATATATCTCTAAAGCTGAGCCTAGTTTCAATATTGACTTGCCAAATAATGCTTCAGACCCACAGAGATACCTACGCACCAGAGTGATTGGTTCTGTTGAGGCTATTGAAGTGCTTATGAGCTTTCATCAAAGTCAGATGACTAGACAAGTGCTCTATCTACCAACAGAGATCAAGCCCAAACAACGTATGCTGAAATGCAAACGTGACTTGCTACAATTACAGGAGGGCTCATCAGATATTTACTTATCAACTAGGTTTGATGAGTACTTAACATCGTCCGGATCAATTGAAGGACATGACTTATCCTGAATTCTTCAAGTGGTGGCGAAAAGCCAGTAGCGATGAAAATAAGAAAGGTGAAGCACAATCGGCTCAGGGAGATGTCCCTCATTTGGGATCTCGAACAACCAATGACGATTTTGCTGAGTTTCAATTAGCTCAACAAATCAAAAGTAATGCTGTAAATCAGCTTGCATTAGCTTTGCAATTGGTCCAAAATGACATTGTCAATGATGGAATACATGTCATGATAATCCTCAGATGCATGAGATATGAAGGGTATAGCAGCATAGTTCAGAATGAGGTCCAAAAGTACTTTGAGTATCCTTCCGGACGATTGTAGACCACTGTCATTTCAAGACACTCTCTTTGGTACTTCTTTTGTTGGATACAGTTTCTTTCAAGATCGTAATCTTCTATCTGATTTGGAGTCCAATCACTGGTTAATGGACACTAACCCTCCACGTGAGGCTCTGGAATGCATTCTATCTATGTACAAACCTGGTCAGATGTTGGTCGATCAGCAAGGTCAATACTGGATAAGACGAGCTAAAATGTGTATCACCAGATATCGATTCATTAATCCAGTGGGTGATGATCAAGAAAAATTTTATGAACAAAAATACATCCTGAATGTTCCCATTTCAGGTGATGATAACATGGTAGTTAACACACAACAGTCATGGATGCAGTTGTGCATCATGAACGGCCTTTTGATGAACATGCTGATGCCATGTCCAGTTTACAGTCTGCCCTGTCTCGTGGATTTCATATTGAATCTTTGAGGGAACTTGCTAGATTATACATGGAACATAGCTTCATAACTGCAGATGAAGCAGACACCTTTATGGCTGAGGTTCCCACAATCAATGACTCTATTGATGAACCTCAAGCAGAGGTTACAGATCAACTTTTAGGCAATCCAGACTCTGATATGGGTGATTTATTGCCGAATAGACCATCATTTAATTTGAATGAGTATCAAAAAACATTCACTGAATCCCAGTACAGAGCTTACAATTGGATCAGCTCTAAAATTGGTGATGGTAAACAGGTGCAAGCTGCTATCATTGGTCCAGCTGGGACTGGTAAATCTTACTTGCTACAGGCATTGATAAAGCAAATGCGGTCCCAGTGTTTGGTGGTTTGTAAGCTAGCCCCAAGTGGTGTAGCTGCACATCTTATTGGTGGAACTACCATTCACAATTTCTTTTGTCTAGATCTTGAGTATAATAGTTCCCTTGAAAAAGGAACATTCCAGACCACTAGGCTTAGAAAACAGATGTGATTATCATTGATGAATTTTCAATGCTTGATTTCTATCTCTTCCGTACCATAGAGGGATTATGCCGCAAATTTGCTAAACATGGATCCTCTCGACACCCATGGGGTGGCCGGCATATTATCCTCTTGGGTGATCCTGCCGAATTAGCGGCTGTTAGTGGTATAGACATCTTCGGTACTTACTTATGGCACAAGTTCAGAGTCCTTCTCTTACGGGAGATTAAGCGTGCCACAGATCCTGCATTAAGTTCAGTATTGAGTAAAATTCGTGAAGGTATCTGTGACAATCATGTTTCACAAGTTTTGCAAACAAGGTTGCACCAACAGAATATGGACACAGTAGATCTGGATAAAACAGTGATAATATTATGTGCCACAAGAGAAGAGTGTAGCAAGATTAACAATCACTGTCTTGAGAAGGTCACTGGATCAGCCTGTGAATATGATGCTGATGACTCAGATAATCATGGGAATGCCCTCAGAGCCGCTGACCATCAACGAATCCAACAACATCGTGAACGGCTTCCAGATAAGCTTCAGCTTAAGGTTGGAGCGAGAGTAATCCTTAGGAGAAATATGGATATTGATGCTGGTTGGGTTAATGGTACACTAGCTATTGTTACTGCACTTTATCAAAACAGTGTAGTCATTCAAAAAATGTCCAGCCCATCTCAACAAATCCCCATTCCACGTTTCAGTCAGTGGATTGAAATAAATGGTGCATCGTATAGTATACTGCGTCATCAGTTTCCACTTCAACTTGCATACGCAGTAACTGTACATAGGATTCAGGGACTCGCTGTCCAAAAGGCCATTGTATGCCTAAATTCCAAATTTTTTGCCTCAGGACAAGCATACGTTGCTTTGAGCCGTGTGCGTAGGTTAGATGACATGATACTGTGGGATTTTTGTCCATCTGCTATTGGTCTCCTTCAATTTTATCAAGATTTGCTTAAGTGGTGTGACTGTGTGGATGTTATTAGGCCAATTCCCTCAACTGATATTGTCCCCTTCCCAAACCGTAGTGATGACATTAGTAATGCTCCCTTTATACCCCATACAGATAACTTTGATACAAGCATAGCTGATGCAGATATGCAGAGTAGAGCTGCTTCTTTTCCCAAACACCAGAAAAAGCGTCCACATGATGAACATGCATCACCTGTGAAGCGACAAAAGCTTCAAACCACTGCATCCTTAAGTGCAGCTCAAACCCTGCATGTTACTGTTCCAAACAGACATCATCAGCATCAGCAGTGTCTATCTCAATTTCAGCACACTATTTCCCATCTATTAACTGAATCACCTCAACAGATTCTTGCTCGTTTAGTTCCGTTTACAACCTCATTGGATCTAGCTGTACACTTTAGCTCAATGAGGTCATCTTTAGAATTTATTGTGTGTGAACTAAATTCTTTACGATTTCCATATGCGAACAAGTTTCCTGCTATCCAGCAGGATACTTGTGCATCCAATAGATGCCATCCCTTGCTACTACAGATACTGAAACCTGTTAGGACTACAGGAGATGGAAACTGTATGTACAATGCACTGTCACTGACATTGACAGGCACCGAGCAGTTCTCAGATTTGATTAGACTGCTGTGTGCTTATGCATTAGTTAAATACAAGGACACAATGATCTCTGCATTTGCTGATGCATTTCCGTCTAATACAGAAGCATCACATGAGCAAATGTACCACAGAACATTAGTTGAAGCATTGCAAGTTGGCGTGTGGGGAACAGATTCTCAACTCTTCCCTTTGAGCCTGCTAATGAATAGACCAGTGTTTCACTACAACACATTCTATGTTGTCTCTGACACATCTGGTATCATGACACTTAGTGTATCCAATGCTAGGGATGATGCTGACTTAGCACGACGGTTCCTGGCCTTCGATCCTGATACTAGATGTCATATTCTATACTGTAGTAATGTCCACAGAGCATTACTTACATCGGGTGCATTACCATATATGCCTCTGTGTTTATTCAATATTGCAAATCAACACTGGGTGGCTATGTTGCTGCAGTCACATACTGTAACTCAGCATCTACCCATCCCGCTAACACGCATCCTCACTGACTAGTGGGAAACTTACCATGCAGTACTCTCTCTAATCCAGCAGAGATGTAGTACCACTCTCTGGCGTCTACCAGATTGAGTGATGTGGTTCCATCTACCATCTCTTTCTCTCTCTCTTGTACTATAGCTTTGAATTCTCTCTTTCCTCCAGGCCTCTCTTCCTCCTCTCTGTTCTCACTTCAATTTATCCTATTCTATACATTACAAATTTGACACCAAATTTAACTTATTAATATTGAATCTCTATAGGACTAGCTAGGCTATACTTCCATTCTTCTGCAATAATAATATTATGAGTGTGAATAAGTCTGTTCACACTATAATTATGCAGGTCATCAGAATTTCATTTACAATGCATTGTGCCTCACGCTCATACATGCATATTCAGCATTAAAATTTATGCTGCCAATGACTAACATCACATGATCTCATACAGTACTAGAGCATGGCTTGAAACTTCGTTAGCTTGTGTAAATGCATCTAGTTCATCACAGAACATTTTGAGCCTTGTAATAACGGACCACTTTATATTTCTTTTTCCTTTCTGACATCTCAGGTGTCATATCTACAACATTGTAGCTCCATCATGCCACTAGGGGATAATGATTTCTGGTGTTCGAACGAAGCTATTAAATACATCCTTCCATGCTCTTAATTTAAACATATGCATATATTATTATGACTACAGAGCATTACTCTGAGAATTGAACCATGCAGTACTCTCTCCTACACATTAACAGAGGTGCAGTACCTCTCTCTGGCCTGTGATATCTCCACCAGATTGAGTGATATGGTTCTATCTATACGTAAATTAATATCATCAACTAATTATATTATGCACATTATATCTGTTCTGTTACAGTACATAATAATAAATTAAATATAGTCCATATTATAATATTATATCATTAATTTTGCTATCTCAAATTTTATGCATTAATCATACTCGGAAGTATATCTTGCAGTGTATTATAAAGCACCGATATGGAATTCATCACTATCTACACCCACCTCACAATACCACTGTTACAGTACATAGTATACTTGGTTTCAGACACAGTCAACATACTTATTGTATATACCTGCACTTTATAGGCCTGTAATATTTTTCTCTATAAACAATTTAATGCAATGATACAATGTCATGTGTCAGTGATACTATATAAATGAAAAAGTTGACCATGCCCTCAGTAGCTGCATAGTGGAAGATTGTGTGTGGTAAAGGTCGTCAATACAATGGGTTCACTGTACTATACAGTACGATGCTGGCGCTTCAGTCGCAGACTAGCCTCCGATAGTGGCTCTCGACCTTGATAGTGAAAAGTTTCAAAACTATAAGAAGAACTCAACAGCGCAGTACAGCTAGATTGGTCCGGCGGCACGCTGCTCATGGTGTGTGTTATATATAGCGCAGGGCTATCCACGGGACTACGTCATCCTAGAGAACGCGTGAAGTTCGGCCGTCGCTGCTCGTCAGTGAAGGCAACACGCTGCTTGTAACGTATTCGCTGGAGACACGCGCAAGATACTCTACATATTTCACTAAATTTCAAGTCCCAGAAGGGCTTCATCGAGGCCCTGAATTTTCTCATAATTACTTCATTGATTACACCATAGGTTTCATCATAAGTAACACATAATTACTAATAAGCACCAAAAAGTAAATTGCTACTGAGTGCATAATAATACAGGTACATGCACCAAGTATAACTTAAGGACATGTAATAACACAACACTAACTGAATAGCAAATAAGTACGAACGCAAAATTAAAAGATGAAACAGATCTAGAGGTATAGGAAGCATGACATTGGATGGGAGAGAGTTCCACAGTGATAATTATTATGGTTTTAGGAAAGAAAGAATAATATAGAAAAGAATTATTAGAGTACATGCATGGGCAAATGATTGAACACTGTAGGTAGGTTGACGTACAGTGCATGTAGCTGGTATATCGTGAAATTCACATATATATAACTCTTATTAGCATTCCGCTATTAAATTTAATGTGTCCATGCATGCATATCATTTAAATGGATAATTCAATTATCATTATACTTAAGTATGTTTAATATCACAATCATGGGATACTGTGCCTAGCATGCATGATCATATCAACAGTGCATGCTCACAAAACATGCAGAAACAGTATCCTGCCTGGACAAGAGTGCCCATTAGTACCTGCGCATGCGCAGATGGATGCGGTTGCAGAGGCCACACCCCTCATAGCAACCAGCTCAACTAAGGCAATAGCGATGTTCTTGCTCTGTTCGAACGTTGCTACCGGACTACTGATAGGTATGACATAGAACAGACCTCGCCCCTCGCTTCGCTCGAGGCTCGGTGACTATCGTCAGCGCCTGCTTAGCAGGCCTCTCAAAACGCACGGTGCTTTCGCACCGATCGATCGTCACCGACAATGTGTCTCTAGCAAGCTGTAGCTATGGCCCGAGGCATTAAGGCCACTCTTCTTTGTGCACACGGCCGTACAGTTCTGACCACATACATATATCTGAATACATACTGTAGCTGAGCATATCAACTTAATCCAGATCATAATTCAACATCAATAATAATTAATAATCACTAAAATTATCATTAAATTTGTTATCTACTGTAACATCTGTATCTTTGTTCACTTAATAATTGAGCCACAAACTAATTCTATTATTATGGTAACTGTAATTATCAATAATACTGTGACGTCACACTATCAGGTACTATATTATGTACCTGAGAGCGGTACTCCACCTGACATTTTATCAGAGAATACTAGTCACCTTCACTCAAACATTCTGCATTATTCTTGTTGACGGCACTATTGACTTCCATGATACATGTACACACGCTATTGCATTCCCAACACCAAGTATAAGGTGCATCAACATCAACTGAACTCCAATTTGGTTCAGTGTTACTCAAATATGATTTTGTTTCATTATCGTGCTCGTATATTGGTGCATCATTAAATTCTGAAAGATACCAGTCTTGACTATAGCGCCATAGCCTGCACAAAACAATATTTTGCTCAGGTGTTGAACCTCCACCCCCACGACCCAAATATCTGATCCGTTCTAAGTGTCCACTGGGATGTCCTACAGCTTCTGGATATGAGTCAAATTGCTCAGTATCTACCACCTTATGTGCCCAGTACAGTTCAAAGTATCTGCAGAATTCCTCTAACATTTTGAAACTTGGATTCAGGCTAAAATTCATAATACTCACAGCCCTGGTATGTGCATACAAAACCTTCATTACCATCTCTGGACACAGGGAAATAGTTTGTGACTCATCTAAAACTGACTCAAAGTCTAACTCCTTTCTGTGAGCAAAAACATAATAAACCACATCATGAGCCACTGTACACACTTTCATGTACGCTACACAATCCTTCAAAGACAATTCTCTTGCAATTAACACATGCACTTCAAATGGTATAGATAGCAATCCAGACATATCAATATTATACCAAATTTCTCTCAAAACTTTGTAGCTGCGTATCTGGCAGTCACGCAACTTCAATCTGTTATGACTCTGCACCGCCATAAATAATGATCTTGGTCTGCGCTGCAAACTAAATTTTAAAGTCTACTAGACTCGGATTGAAACAAGTTTCAGCTGGTTGAATCAAGAATCATTACCCCAACCTACGTATGCGCCAAGCATACTTCACTGCCAGTAGTGCCGGGTATAGGTCGTCAAATGCATATGCTATGAGCACACGTCACACAAGCATATCTCCTTATAAAGCTCACCAGGTCAGTGGTATAATAATCTTAAACACTATTATTAAGCTCATGGCTGAAGAATGATGTCGCCCTTCTGTGACCAACATGCCTGCAGCGTGGTGTATTGAACAGACTGATACCAAGTTGAAATGCTAATCAATCCAAGTTATCCAGCAACTGAGTAAATGATCAGATTCAAGTTAATAGCAGACTCTGACGGTGAGGCTGGTGTATCAAGCTGCTCAGCAGCAGGTGTTAATCTAATCCATTCCTCATTCTGCAGTTACTCCCGCTACCAACTGCATCACTGAGGATCATTTTACTACCCAGGTAGTCCTATGAAATTCTGAGCTTTACATGCGGCCACATGAATCTTAATCCCACGGCAGTGACTCACAGACACAAATGAAGGCCTCCGGTCAAAAAGGGCAATAAAACGCTTCCGGGCGGAAATTGAGACAACGCTGCAAAAAGCACGTACTATGATCCTAGAGTCTGCGCAAGCAACGCGGAAGTGATTGCATGCACTTTGACCCCAGCTAGGGCCCCTCCCAGCACGTGGCTATCGTTCAAATATGGCGGAAGGGAATGCTAGTCCTCCAAGAGCGTCTGAGCAGTCTGATTTCGGCTTCTTGTATTCTCCAACTGTAGGGCACGTCGAAGAAGTGGTTGCAGAACAGGAGACGGGTACAACTGGAAGGAAGAGGGTGAGAAATCCAGATAAATGGACTAAAAAGCATGTCAAAAGACCAGGATTAAGGAAAAACTCACCACGTTTGCAGATATCAGACCTCAGTGAAACTGACTGCTGCAGAAAGAAGTGCTTGCAGCAGTTTTCTCCTTCCCACCTGAGTAAAGTGAGAGATGAATTTGAGAGTATGTATTACGAGGAACAGAATATTTACCTGAATGGAATCCTAAAACGAAGAGAGACAAAAAAAACACGTGGCCACGCAAGAAAAGCAAACCCTACTATTAGTGCAAAAGGAAACCGAGTTGGAAGGCCACCAGCTGAAGATAGTTGTTTTACATACGAGTATTTCATCAGGAATGAAAAAGGAGTTGATATAAAAGTGTGCCAGACGGCTTTTTGCTCCGTGTATGGATTCGGACCTAAACGACTGCTTATTCTCCGTAAAAAACAGGGTAGAGATGGTGCAAGTTTAGAGCCAGACAGAAGAGGAAAGCACGACAAGCATGTTGCAGTTGATGAGAGCTTGAAAGACCTGATCAGGGAGCACATTCGGTCTTTTCCTGTGAGACATAGTCATTACTCACGGCAGGATAATAGAGGGCGAGTGTACTTATCTCCAGAGCTCTCTATAGCCAAGCTTCACAGGATGTTTTTGGAAGCACATGACCCAGAGTACATTCAGATTCAAGAAGATAACGTTCAACGCAGGATTGCACATCAACCGGTGGAAAAGCTTCGAAAACCTCTTGTTTCAGAGCACCTTTATCATGACATATTTGTCAGTGAATTTAACATCCACTTTGGATATCCACGAAGTGATACATGCGACGTATGTGACTCACTGAAATTGCAGATGGAACAGGCTAGTGAATCTGAGAAAGCTGCCTTGCAGAAGAAGCACGAGGACCACCTAGCATTAGCCAAGTGCGGCTATGACACTTTATGCTATGATCAGAATCTAAGTAAGGAATCATGGGAAGCTCAAATGCAACATTCTTCAGACCCAAACAATTAATTTAAATAAAATTGCTGTTAATGTTATTATACATAGTGTTATTGATACATTATGAAATAGAAATAAGAGTATCAATACATACGTAATTACGGGGAGAATGGGACAATGAGAGCATAAGATACTGCATGCTAATCTTCGTCGGTATCAGAGCTGTCACTACCATCGGTTGGCAGTTCAGCATAAAAGTCTTGATATTTGCTAGGCACAAAATTTGAAACTAGCTTACGTAAGTCATCTGCTTTGGGTTTCTTCAGGGGAATAGGGTACTGTTGGTACAATGGTGGAGGCTTCCTGTCTATTCCAGATTGAACACCCCGTTTCTTCAAGTAGGAAACACGTTTCGGAGCTTCTGCGACACTGTATGTGTGTCTCACCCACACCTCCTTGGGGTGGTCAACCATAATCACTTTTCCTTCTTGAACTTTCTCCCCTTTCCCAAAGTTGAACCAAACTATACGACTGAAGTCTAGGGGTTGCTTGTCTGTATCCTGACTTCTCTCTGTGTACAGCTTTCGTAGGTGCTGTCGGTGGTTTCGGAAAGATGTCTGCTCCATTTCCGTTACTCTAACAGCGATAGATGCTTGTTTAACATGCTCATACCACTGCTGAGGAGTATAAACAGTTTCAACTTTGGATGTATGCTGCTCTATAACTCCAAAACTCCGGTCTGATGGGCTATATGTATGCCCAACAACCAAAAATTTGTAGTCAATCCTTGTATACACTTTGCGGCGGATGAGATCTTGAAAAAACCAAATTATGTAGTTATTTTTATTCTGCCCTGGGCAGTTATCAGCCCACCATATGCTCCACTTTGCACCGGTTCGGCCCAACGGATTGCAGTATACAAAATGTGTTATACAGGATATCACGTCATTTGCTCCTCTCTTCGCCAGCAGTTCATGCCACATGTACGCAGCAGTTAGCTGTGTTGATGCAGAATAAATCCCAAAAAGGTAGGTCCAGAGCAGCCTACAGTAAAACTGCTGACCAACGGTCAGCTTTGGAGTTGGCAGGTTCTGCTGAAAATCGAAATGAAAACAGTCGACGGCGTCCACGCTGTTGAAAGGTGGTAAATCACTTTTTTGACACAAAGGGCATTCCCATTTTTCTTCTGAGTCGGATAAATGGGCATACAGTTCATCGTTCACATTCACGCACTGGGCATGGAACCAAGCCTGACACGCACCTTCACAATAAACAGCCTTATCCTCATCTTTTACCTCGTTTGCACACTCTCCACACAGATACTCAGCCGTTTCCATCCGCAAAAACGGCACAAAAACGCAGTAGGAGGACGGTCCAGCAGAAGGCACTTTCTCTGAGCAATTGCGCAACAAGGCTTTTGCGTAGCACGTGCATGTGTCCGGAAATTTTCTTGCAAACTAGTATTTTTACGTATATTCAATCCGTAAATGTTTAAACTCCGTTTTCTCCAAAGTATACGGAGGCGTTTAACTGCCCTTTTTGACCGGAGGCCTTCAAATGTATTAGCTACATCAGGCGACCAACTTCAGAGCCACCATCACTACAGTCATGTTCACCTTGGCCACCATTTACTGTGGTGCCATATAATGATGGGTCAGATAGTGGAATGGGAATACCCATTCGTGGGAACAGAGCTAATACTAGCTCACCACCATTGTTGAAATGATATCCTAGAGAAACTGTGTACAGAATTTTTCGAACTTCCAACATCGATTATGTCAGGTATGTAGCTAATAATTAATTATGGAGGGATCGGCAAGCATTTGCTCATATCATAGCATCCTTTATATGTAAATATTAATAGGCAATTCCAAACTATCCTGGTAACTGTTAGGTTCTCCATACACTTGGTGATACGCCAGGACAGCATCCATTAGTACACGTACACATGTGGTACCATAGCAGTGCTCGATTGTAATTCATCTGCTTAGTTTACCGGTTACCATTCCTTGCATATTGCACCAAGTATTCCTGGACCATCTTTGCAGCTGAGCATGCATGTACTAAGTATCATAACGGTACATAATTAAACTTGACTGGTTGGTAGTCTATCATCTTAATCATAAGACATGCATGTATGTACAGTGTAACCAAGCAAGAGAGCAAAACACAGACAAATCAAAATGCCCACAACAATCATATTTATTGTGTTTTACCAAATTGAAAATTTCCCATATATAGCTAATACAGAAGCCACATGTGCAGGCCAGTTTTCATCACTGATTTTGGATAGAAGTGGCTATATCTTGGGAAGTGGTAAGCAATTAAGGAATCTAGACTTCACATTTGGGATTTAGTAACCGTTTATTACAAGTGCTATCAGCCCACCAAGTGGAATTTCTTAACCGGAACTAAATAGGAAAAAAATGTGCCTAACATAATAGTATTATTTAGCACTACGAAAGGGATTTACGGATATCTGGTTAACAATGCACTGCACAACCTCTACACTCATGTCAAATTAACTTCACATGGATGTGCCTGACTGGGTAGAATGCACACTCTTAACCAAAAATAATACTCATTTAATGTGCCTAACATATTTTGGAGAGCCATGTTATCTAATGAAGCCATAAAAATGGAAGTAATTATGGTTATATCCCATAATTTAAATTCTATGTAGAGTTTATATTTTGAAGTAGATTGTTACCAAGTTTCAAACTCTTGTCTATAATAGATTATAATTTATGAGCCTAAATACGCTCAAATTATGAAATAAAAAAGTTGCTCTCTTGCTTGGTTGTACTATACATCTATATAGTAATTCTGAACACAACCACTATATTTGACTACACCAACATGAAATATATTTGACTACACCATGTTTTTTTACTCTAATTTGCCTCATGAGGTATAGAATGGCACATGCCGCCAAGTAGTATCATATTCATAAATAGCAACTCTTCAATGCATAGTGGGACATTGCTTGCAATGTAGTATAAACATGAAGGGGTGTGGCCAGTCCATACAGTACGAGTTGCCTGGTCCCCTATGAAACAACTGTGTAGTACATGTATATCTTTTATGCTGCCCCTCACTTTCCTCACCACCCCTCTCGTAGCTATAACACATACCCACATAATTTCTATAGACTGATCATTTGATTATTACATTGCTCATTAATAAGTCCCCATGCTTTTAAGCGCTACACCCAAACTAGGGAGGGTATTCTATTATAGTATACCGTAGTGTCCTGGGTAAGCGCCTGTGGGTGCTCAAACATAATTCACAATTTTGAGCCGCATGGGTGCTTTACCCAGCTGGGATCAAAATTCCATGTGTGTATAGAAGCTGCTTTACAGTCACCCCTTGAATGCAGTACATGGGTGCTTACCTGGGAGTTGATGCTTGCCCAGGACACTATAGTAACTATGCACACTCAGGACTGTTAAGGCAGCCTCAGCTGATGATTGTGCAGAGGCTTGTAAAATGCTTGTATTCAGCTCTCATCATTAATTATTGCCAATTACGTCATCGTGAATATCATTAAATCTTGAGCGCACGTGATCATATCCCCATAGTCAGTGTACAAGTGACTTGAGTTTCAAAATGCGCTCAAGAAAACGGCCGAGGCGGCTACCAAAATCCCTTCAGCACCGAAGCTTTGAGGATACTGAAGCCCACTGAGGTCGAGAGAGGTGGAAAGGCTGTCCAAGTTTTAGTAGTTGCCGGTGGTAAGGTCATGAATATTTAATGAGATCGATCTCAGCCCAAAATATGTTCATATCCGTCCATAACTTTCGAGCACTTAGTTTTTTTACAACCATTCCACCTACTTTAGACATCACTAGTGTCTGTTCTTTCGTTTGAATCCTGAATCTTGTATATCTGTGGCTGTTTTGGTACCCGCCTAGTCGAAAATAATAGTCAGTTAAGGAAAAAAAAATTTGACCCCCACTAATTTAAGTCAATTAACCATGTTGCCATGGTAAGTAATAATTTTAATTAAAATTTAATACTCCCTTTCCTCTTCAAATGAATACCTTAGTCAGTGATCAAAGTTCACCCATGACATACACCAACAGGTTTTGTGTTGCCATGTTAGCAGTATTTGCTACTTAAAATCCAAGTGAGGCTGCCTTAGCAGTCCTGAGCAATCGGGGATTAATACAGGGTTTGTCATAGAGGGAGGAAATTCTAGTGTGCAGTAACATGCCAACAGTACGGGGGATCTGGGGACATGCTCCCCAAAGAAAATTGAAATTTACGATCTCTGAGACTGTATCTGGTGGCTTCTGATGTTATATTGTAGACAAGTAAAAAGTTCTATCTTTCTTTTATCACACGCTACAATATGTATATTGTACTTGGTAGTTTTCAGGGAGGGGACATGCCAATCAGGGAGGAGTCCTGGATGCGCCCTCTATTAAATCATTAGTTTGAAGTCAATTTGTACAGATGACATTTACTTTGCTGTAGATGAAATTGTAATAGCGTAGGGAAATCCTACCCATAAATAAGATCCGAATATCTCACTTTGAGGTAACCCTCTACATTTTAGTCGGGGCACTTGAGGTTCACCATTCCCATCATCACAAGAGTAGCACCAATTTCTTGCATAATATTCGATATCGCCCTAAGGCAAACTAAGTGAACTGTGGATACAGAATCTCACTATACATACTCATTTGGTAACATTGGCTTTTTATGTACTGTCTCCAATAAGTCCAATGGACCCCACGTCCAACCCACTGAACAACAGACTGTCATGCCAGCATATCATTAGGGCTAGCCGAAGTAAGCCCCATGTCATGTGGTCTCAATCCAGATTTATGTGCATATAATATTTTTATATCTCCCATCCATCCTTCTGTATATACTTGACTTCTATATTATAAATATTATGTGATATTATTCCATTATGCATATGCATTACAACATAACGTACAGTGTACACGACAGTTACATGTACTCTTGCTAGCCACACCCTTTAATCTCAAGCAAAAGTCGAGCGCCTGGTAGCTTCAGAGTTATGCATGCTCCAGTATAAAAGGAAGAGAGACTGTACAAAGAGAAATTGAAAAGAGACCTGCAGAGATACCAAAACAGAGTGATAAGGGTACACAGAAACAGTGTTCTAGGCACAGGAATGGATTTAGAATGCCAAGACTTCATGTGAGACTCCAAAATTCCAGATCCTCAGAAACAAGTGACTGTTGCTAACAAACCTAGTACTAGTCTACATGTATCTGAAATTCCCGTGTAGAGTAAATGATCAGATTTCGGACACCAGGTTGATTCGGACACCTGCGCAGCCGATACGTGTGACTTGGGGGAGTGGTCTTGGCATGATTACGTACCTTAGCCCGTATGAGGATTGTACCCCAGCAATGGCCATCGAAGTCCCGCTAGTACTGGTGTGGCAGGCTCGAATTCTTGCTGTCCAAACTCATCAAAGGTCGGACGCTTTAACTTTTCGTCAGACATGCCGTATGTTGATGTCCTAGGTCAACTTTTAGTGATCCTATGTGAAGTGCTCCAGGTGCCCTTCATGCGGCGCATTTGACCTTTGACCCCACAGCGAGTGTATCGCGCTGTGTCTCGGAGCTAAATCTGACGACTAAAATACAAAAACTTCTAAACAGCTGTTTTAGTAATTTGGATGGCATTGATATGGGTCATAAAGGATATTTCTTACGTTTACTGCACCTAATGAGTTGTAAAAACAAAGAAAGACAATGATGAACTCTTCTCCATGGGAGAGCCTGATCCAGCCACCACGGAGGTGATATATTTTGTACCTTTTTACCAGTCAGATACGTTGTAAATTATCGAAAATAGTAGTTTTAGGTTGTAGAGATCATTTAAATGCCGTTTTGAAAATTTCCAGCTGCTGGAGCTTGGTTGCGCAGCGCCGTTCACATGCTTCAGGGGTCAAAGGTCAAATGCGTCGCGTGACGGGCAGCGGGAGCACTTCACATAGGATCACTAAAAGTTGGCCTAGGACATCGACGTAAGGCCTGTCCGACGAATAATTAAAGCGTCCGACCATTGATGAGTTCGGACAGCATGAATTCAAGCCTGCCACACCAGTACTAGTGGGACTTTGATGGCTATTGCTGGGGCACCATCCCCATATGGACTAAGGTACGTTATCATGCCAAGACCCCTCCCCCAAGTCCTTCGTATCGGCTGTGCAGGTGTCCGAATCAACCTGGTCATTTACTCTACTGCTCTTCTCTTCGAGTTCAATCATTAATCCCCACCAACACCCACCTTCTAAGATGGCCTTGTGCATGGGGACTATTCTGTATACATATCTCACCACAAGGTTGTACCATGGGTCAAACTTGAACAGCTTCAGTAGCTGCTTGTTCAGCACTAACAGTGCTCATTTCAACAATAATACTTTTTTTTTGCTGGTGCCAATTTCAATAACAATTGTTTTGAAGAACGGTATCGTGAGAAATTGTGGTCAATGTATACTCCGGTGGATGTGCTAGAGAAAGCTAGTGCACCTATCTGTGTGCACAGGCCATTACTGGCTAAGATTTGTGCTATATTGGTTTCATTTGTCATTTTTTCATGGCTTTGCCAAAATTCCATCACTATGTGCATAACTGAAGGCTGATCACTGTCAATTAACATTGATATTCATATTCTCATTATATTTGATTTTTGCAGTTAAATTCATTCTCTTCCATTTGAGTATAGTTAATTTGTATGCTCCTGGGTTGTCTCTATACTTCAACTTGTCTGTTTGCACACCTAAATCCATCCTCCTGGGCATCCCATCCTAGCATTACTATTGGGTCAAAATCAATTTCAACTAGAGATCACTACAGGTTTCCTCTAGAACTATCATCTACACTATACATTCCAGACTGGTTACCTTGGCAATGTGGTCTTAACAGTGTCCAGAGTCACACCTGGGCCCTGGCCAGCCATACAGTTGAGTCTGGTAAGGCACTACCAATGTCTTAGTTCACCTCCACAATGGCACAGCTTTGAAGTTTATAGTAGTGTAAGAGAGTAACAAACATCTCCATCTGGCCTATCATCTTCAGGACCCACAAATGTTACTGAGTATTTTGCACTTATGCATAGCCATGATAATACTCGAATGTATCATGTACTTCATGAAGCAAAGTGGAAATACAGCTCCAAGTTCAGGTATAACACGTTACCACCCTCCGGCTCTCTAGTAGAACTATCCTAAAGCCTCTTTACCTATTGTGCTTTCAGCACGACATATAATTTTCCTCACAGCATCCATAAAAGCAGATTTATTGGCTAACAGGATTCAGTACTCATAATCTATAGCCTGAGCTTTAGCAACAGTGTTGACTTGTGCATGGGGGTTAATTAGAAATGGGTAGCACAAGTCATACAAAAATATGTCACATGCTGCCCACATGTACACTATCATTAAATTGTGCATGTACTGTCAGCCAGCATGCACCCTAAAGTTTGGGGTAGCCCTGCGAAGGATACACTAAGACATTCCTAGTGCAGGGAACTAGTCCAGCCACTTATACCATTGTTCTCTTTACAACTTCAAATTAATGTATGCATCAAAAACGGCTACTAGATTTTAGAACATTCACGAACCCTGCAAAGGGATAAAGTCTTTTGTTGTCCTTGCATGCACTATTCACAACGCATCATCAATTGCCATCCACTGGTTATACACTGAACCCCAACCAATAGTCTGGTTCCGTATAATAATGCACGCATGAGTACATACAAGCTATAATAGTTCCTGGAATACTTTATGCATGCATACACATATCAAGCCTGAGGAAAAACCTACTTTTAGGTGACTCTAATTAATACATATTGAACCCTCAATACTTACACAAGGGATATGGCAGCCTTCTCCTTCTATATGTGTCTGTTGCAAAGGTATATCTGCTACATACTATTACAATGATGCCTGCTTTATTAAGCAGCTGGATTAAAATAAAAATCCAACACAGACCAGCATAAAAGGTGCAAGGTTCCCACTTCTGGTTCATTACTCATTGACTGAATCCAGTTCTATCCAGCATTTCCCTGCACCTATAGTGATTCCTCATAACCAACCCAAATTGGATGATGGCCTAAATCATGTGATACTACATTTACAAATGTACAAGGTGTTATAGTCTCATGTACACTCTCCTGTATGGATACCTTAAAAGTTCTAATTACAGCACAGCTCTATAATGTTTGCGCCATGCACTCGGTATCCGATAATATTATCATTCTACTTACAGCACAAAGTATAGTCAGAGATATGAAACTAATGCCCAAGTTATTTTTAAACGTTCTAATGGGAGCGCCATGCGCAATTCTGAATTTTTTTTTGGCAGCGTAATTAGAATTGTAGTGCATATTGTGTAGTGTATAATAATTATTATGAATTCAGAAAGTGTCATTTCCCATTATTCCACACCAATATTTCTGAATTAATGACATTGTATTCAACCTGACATTGTATGGTATTGAGCTGTCTCACAATGGCAACAAATCGAGGATGGTTGCAGCTACACAGATGACATGAGTCACATAATTAACTTATAATTTCCACTCTCACGTTTTGGTTATTTTCCTTATAGTCATACAAATATGACGACGTATACGGACTTATTCATCCACCAAATACTAAACCCTATACATTTTTATTAAACAGACCGGATTCACAATACTCGAGTATGAAATAGTACTGGGCTTGGTTTGGTGAAATACTGGTGGAGTTACTGTGGCAGTTATGAACTTGGTAGACTGTAAATTACCCTAAGAATTCCAGCCTAAATTCGTGGTTACTACAGGATATCTGGCATAATAATATTGTTACTAGCTAGGGATAACTGAGTTCAGGATGAAAAATTATGTGAACATAATCATATCCAGGCCTAGCACATGCACTTGAATCCGCTACGTCTTGGATCCTATCGCACCCCTCGAAATACTTCTGGTAACTCAGTAATTCGCAGTTACTATCATAATCCATCACATAACAAATTATATTATGAATTCATACTCAATTAAATCAGTATCACATTCAAATTTAGCATACAAATCATTGGTACCAATTATATAGTAAGTGAATCATTGAATACAATCTTGAAAAGCTAATATTAATCGACAGTCAGAATAATAAGGTTCAATTGATGTATTAAGACCTTTGTATATACCATAAATTGAATCATCTGGTGTAAATACCATAATGGAAGGCACTTTGAAAGATAATTGTGATGTGATAGATACAGACCAGTAGCAGCTAGTGCATACATGTTCAGAATGTGCTCACAATCACAGCCGGCTAACACCTTCAAGGACGCTCAAATGCAGCAGCCATATGCAACATCGGTACCCTTGCAATTGGAGCCCCAGGCTCTACATCAGCGCTGTCACAAAAATAATTGTATACGGCCTTTGCTCTTATCTCAATTTGGGCCTGCAGATGAGATTTCTGTGCGTGCGAATAAATCTTGGAGTTTCTTATCAATACTGTAACAGCTAATGCAAGTTTCAAGGTTACTTCAAATCTAGCGGTCTAAGCTGATATTGCACGGATAGCTACATCGACTAATGCTCCAGTACCAATGCATTATACTCCCCGTAGTCACCACATAGTTATTTAAATTATAGTAGACCAGCTTACGTTTTTGTTGGCATATGGGCGATAGCGTCTACGGCGACGTCTACGCTTCCCTAGTCCACGACATCCTCCTCCGTTAGGTCTACTCGGAGGCGGATCCCCAGAGCCATTATTGCCACTTCCACCAGAGCGACCGCTGCAGTTGGCACCGGGCTTGGTCTCTCCTGGGCCACCATACTCTCCTCTTTCACTGCTACTTCTCTCGGGCAGGGAATCGCCGCTAATAGGATTGGCGCACGGGACCACGGACTTACTATCATCGCCAATAGGTGGTGAACTCTTGAATATAATTGGCAGAGACTGATCCAGCATTGAGTCGTCTCCCGGATAGCTGTATGCGGAGAATGCTGGCGATCCGAGGCCATCGCCGGCTATGTCCATTAAAGCTTCGTGATCATCGTGGTACGGCCCAGGCGGGGCATCTGGCAATTGCAGCATTAGCTCCTCCATGTTAAACTGATCGCCAGGAGATGAGGAACCTATACTATAAATTATCATAGAAATGTTTACAGTAACAGTTGGACCCTCCATATACCATATACCATTATTGTAGACACTTGATGGCGTGAGTCCGAATTAAATCAGTGCTTACCAACTGTAATAACTTCTTCAGACGTTTGGCTCATTTTCAACAACCTCTCTACCAGAAAAGTCTCAGATGAGATACGGTGCGAGTAGAACTGCTAACAAACCGATAAACGTTGGACAGTTAGAAGCTGAGGCACAACTTGAAGCGCATGGTCAGATTCCTTGTTTATATACCTATGCACCCCGGAAACGATGGGATGCTGCTTTAAGTGCAAGTATGCGTATATACGCATGCGCAGTAACTCTACTAACATCATATCTAAAAATAGAATGTAACAAGTCATAACTGCTTCTTAAACTGGATCTAAGTAGTTTCAGCTGGTTTTTTTTCAATAACTGCCATTGCACCATTGTCAAGTTTTGAATCAATATAATATACAAGTCCATGCAAGTTCAAGCTTGCATCAGATTCTACATCACATTGTACCTTAGTAAATCCAGGATCCATCATGGAACAGACCCTCCCAAGAATGGAAATTTCTGTTTGCGCTTACTACTGATGAATTATATCAAGTGTTATTAAATTTGTCCTTTTGTTCTTCAATACCACTTAATATTATTTTTCATATTATACTAGGTGATAATCCACAAGTCCCACATAGACTGCTGGAAAAACTTGGAGCAGACACAAAGTTATTATTTTCATACTATAATATTATATTACTATACTCATTATTTTTTATACATAATATTATTATAATTATAACTTTGTGCTAGGCTTGACAGTATCTTTAATTTCTGGCTACCATAATTATTCAGATAAACAATGAATCCAGAAAAACTATCAGAACCAGATCCACAACAATCAAGCAACAGAATAATAAGAAGTAGTCCACACCCAGACATCGCTGATGCTGTACAATTATAATATTTTAACTGCTATACTATTTGCTCGCCCCTGCTGCACCAGATTGTTGTATACTATATTATGTTATGGACACAGCTAATAATATTATTATTATACAACTCCACTTTGCGCGAGTGCTGGACATTGTGGAATTGCAATTATATATATATATATATATTATAAGCTGCTGAGGCAACCCTTTACCTGTGTTCTGGAACAGCTTGCACACGTTCCCTGAACTAACTGCGCATGCGCAAAATATGGGTGGCACCTCTCACTTGGCTGCACCTTAGCAGTCGCAGCTCTGGACACAGCGGATAATATGGGACTCGCGGTGACCTATGGAGTCCCTTTCTGAATAATGATAATGACCACAGTAAGGACATCCAGCTGGAGATAGTCTCATTGGAGCTAGTGGCCTAATGCTTATGGAATTTGCAAGCTCAAATTCTTTATGCTTTTAGCTACATTTAAATTTGTGTTTTAATACTTATTAGAATACAGTTTAATATCAAACGGCTGACCATTCTGGAGAGTATAATATTATTATAAAAGTCTCAAGGTTCTTACTGGGCCTGGGCCAAATATTCGTGAATAATTAATTTTTTGGAATAAAAGGCAGCTTCTTGAAGAAGTCGAAGAATAGGCTTTTCAACTGCTTAGGCCATACCAAATTGATTACATGTTTCACGGACAGGCTGACTACAAAATTAATGTTGACCCGGGTGGCAGGGAAAAAAAATAAAAATTAAGATGAATCTCATTAAAAAAGTCATTACAGAAACCCAAAAGTATCCCTCCCATGATAATATAATCACCACAGTGTGTTCATGAGCATGCATCTGTCTTAATATTATAATATGCAAACAATCTTTCATAATGTACAGTCTTAAGTTTGTTGCTATCTCAAAATGACCTTAATTTTGTTTGAAGAATACATTAAAATTAATCTGAATTCAGCCAAAAAGAGCATTAAGTTAATTAAGCAGCTGCAGTAACGCACAAATCTTAAGAGAGTTTTAATCGTAACTATATTTTGGAAAGTCATAATAATTGTTGGCACATGTACATCTTATGCACAGTCATGATCACTAGAATTGCGTCTATAGACTTCTTTCCTCTTTGATCTGAGGTTCATTCTCTTTGCCAACTTTTCACTCTTCCACCAAAGAAGTCGTTTTCCTGAGAATATACAAGTACCAAAGCATCATAATCATCATTGCTCAGTAATTAGATGCTAGATTTTTTTTTTTTTTAATGCAAGCAGGCAGCCTATACTTCAATTTTGATGAAATTGGGTAAAGGTCGTCACGTTTATGTGCGCGCGTGGCCCTGCCCCTCACGTAGCGCGTGGGCGGAAAACATTGCAAACGCATGGCTTCCCTATACAAACATATGGGTAAACACTTAAAGTGTGATATCTTTAATTGTAAGGTGTGAATCAAAATTCTGCTTCCAAGAAATTTCCAGGTGCGATCCATTCTGCGTGCTCATATGATCATGAGTAGTTTGTCGTGAATGGCTCCCCAGAGTCTCAAACATTATTTAATTACATTTTTTTTCTACTTAGTGTATAATTTCAAGGAGACCACACACTAAGCAGAATGTCCGGAAACAACTACATAGTTGAGATGGATGCTTAGTAGAGCCATACAATGCAAGCAGGCAGCCTGTACTACAATTTTGACCAAATTGGGTAAAGGTCGTCACGTTTATGTGCGCGCGTGGCCCCGCCCCTCACGTAGCGCGTGGGCGGAAAACATTGCAAATGCATGGCTTCCTATACAAACATATGGGGAAACTTCAAAGGGCTGTAACTTTAATTGTAAGGCGTGAATCAAAAATCTGTCCGGTCAAATCTCTAGTTTCGACCCATTCTGCGTGCCCATGTAAAAATTGTCCCCCCAAGTACTCCCAAACCCCTCATGAATTAGATTATTTATTTAAATTTGCTTTTTTTTCTACTTAGTGTATTAGTGTATTAGTGTATTAGTGTATAATCTTTCAAGGGGACCACACACTAAGCAGAAAAAAATGGTCCGAAAACCACCTCACAGTCGAGCTGGATGCATAGAGTAGAGCCATACAATGCAAGCAGGCATCCAAATAGCCATATATACAATGTTTGGTAAAGGGTCGTCAACGTACCCCGCGCGCCCGTAATTTTTTTAATGGGCAAACATTGCAAGTGAATGGCTTCCTATATAAACATATGGGAATACTTCAAAGTGCCATAACTTTAATTCTAAGGTGTGAATCAAAATTTCCTGCCATCAAAATTCTAGTTTTGACCCATTCTGCGTGCCCATGTAAAAAATATCTCCCCAAGTGCTCCCAAGTCCTCAGTGAATTACATTAATTATTTAAATTCTTTTTTTTTCAAGCTAAACCACACCATAAGATAAAAGAATTACAACAACCTGTAAATAAGAAATACCACCTACCTATAATAATTATTATATTGAGCAATGGTTAAGTTAATGTCCAGGACCCACCGTTACGGTATTATCCACTGTGGAAACTAGATTGATATCCTTGATCCATGTCAGCTGATGAAGTTGGAAGTTGTCTCTACGTTTTTAATATCAAATATTATCATTATAATATTATTACAGTATAATATTATAGCTATACCTATCAGAATGAACAACTCTTATAGACTTACCAATGAAATGTTGGCTTCGTAATAATCTGATGTCAACATTAATGCTGATGCTGAAGATATAGCTAACTTGCAGCTGCTGAGTATATATTGTTTATAGTACTAGCTATACCTATAATACAAAGTACATGAACCTTAGTGGTTTGAACTTACCACAATTCCGGGTTTAATTAACTATTACACCAAATCCAGTTTTATGTTGATATGACTGCATGGTTGAGACTATACACTCCTTGCTGATAGCTAATATTGTGTTAGTGAGAAAAGGTAAAATTAATCCAAGTTTATATCAGATTCTGCTAATTTTATAATCATGTGAGACAGAGCCCCTTTGCACAATCAATAATATAATACATTCAGAAATGTACGCAAAGTTAATGAACTGCTATAAAACAAGCTTTAGCTATAGAGCTACCTAGCTAGATGATACACCTCAATATACAGCTTCAGAGTCGTCACAATCTCTCAATCTCTGTAGAGTGTTACCGTGTGTGTGCGGATTAGGTGAGTATAATAGTGTAGGTAGAACAGTATAAATAATAGACGGGTATACAAAATTTTAATACATTAGCATGGCAGAGACTGTGGGCCTAGGCTATTGGCTATATAGCTAGCACGATTTCAAACACTAGACTGCGGCTTTCAGGTTTAGGGCTGGCCCTTCATTCACCATCCCACAGCATGCATAGTGATGGCTTGGTCATTGCCAAACGCATGTAGCTCATGCAACAAACTGGCATACACAAGTTTATTTACCTCGTTTCGATCAGGATGAGTGCAGCTTCGCTGGACTCCACCTAGTGAAGACAGGCTGTCCTAGCGAACTCTAAACGTAGTGACAACTCTGTCCTGTAGGTAGTAGCTAGTGCCGCTCTTGGACAGATCGCTTGGATGTCCTCACGTTCTGACATGCATTAGCCAAGGTTAAGGTGACCTTCGCGCGATCCCGAACAAACCCGCCGGTATGCTCGTTTGTCCTTGTTAATTAGTTCGCGGTATCCGCGATTGGGCGAATGCGTCATAGCCTGTGATCGAGTTTGTACAGACTATATGGACGTACGTGAAAAACGGGACTTCCCCCGCGCGTTCCAACCACTAAAACTAGCATTTACTCGGATATGAAAATAAAACTAAAAATTCTGCCCACAACATTTTTGAAGATTTTTCATTCTGTCCATGTATATATAAATTTTATCTCATAAAACCCTTCCCATGGCTAGATAAGTTAATTATTTACATTACATTACATTACATTACATTACTCATACGGAAATTCTTTTATCTTATGGTGTAACTACTTAGTATGTAAATGTCTATAATACTTCATGTACAATAATATGTACATAGGATACATGAATAGCTGAATGAGCTAATTTAGAACACATACCCTTAATAATAATATTATTATGATGATAAACAAAAATAAGTGCTATTACTGTGATAATATAGTGGTATTATAAGCTCCCTTAAATGATGTGGTAGAGGTAGCTGACACCACCTCAGAGGGTAAACCATTCCATAGGCGAGGTGCTTGACAAAAAAATGAGTTATATAGGTATTCCGTACGTGCAAATGGCACATTCAGGGTGAGGCTGTGCGATCTAGTGGCACACAAATTTGGTCTGAAAGTGATAGGGGAGTTGGGAAAGTCAACCAAATTGTTTACAAGTTTGAACAGAAAAGTAAGTTTCAAAAACTGTCTCCTCGCCTGGAGTGTTGTCAGATTCAATGTTTGAAGCCTCTCACTGTAGTTGGAACCCTCCCAACATTTAGTACACACTTTGGTAGCAAACCTTTGCACTGCTTCTAGAGCTTGAACATCTTTCACCAAATACGGGTCCCACACAGGGACCGCATATTCAAACAGAGGTCTCACTTGAGTTACATAGAGCATTCTGAGGGTGCTAGGATCAGTATCACGGTAGAAACGACGATAGAGCATACCCATTTGCTTCTTGGCTTTAGAGCAGATGCTGGAAATGTGGCCACTCCAGGACAGATCGGAAGAGATAAGAACTCCCAGATACTTATAGGACTGTACTTTTTCCAGGGGCTGACCATTCACTAACACACTCCGGGAACATACTGGGATGCGTCTTCTTGATACTAAGAGTGACTTACACTTCTTGACATTAAGCTTAAGCATACGGTCAGAAATCCACTGGACTAGCATATTAACACCATTCTGTAGATCATTAAAATCAGTCAGAGTCTGAATAACCTTATACAGAAGAACATCGTCGGCAAACATTATCAGGCTACCACCACTCAGAGGAATTTCAGCTAGTCCATCAATATAGATTAAGAAGAGGAGTGGTCCTAACACCGAGCCTTGTGGTACTCCTGACACTACATCAGTAGGAGGAGACTTGGCACCAAGAACACCAACCTGCTGTTTTCTGTTACACAAATAGCTGGAGATCCAAGAGACTAGGTGAGTTGGCACATGAAGATCATATAGCTTCAAGATTAGTTTGTCATGGGGAACAGTGTCAAAAGCCTTTTGCAGGTCAAAGAAAACAGCTTGGACTTCCGCACCTCCATCCAATTTGTAGTGCCAGTCGTGAAGAGCAGAAAGAACTGCTCCTGTAGTGGATATTCCAGGCAGGAAACCCCACTGATCATCAGAGATATGCAGGAAGTCACATAATTTTTCAAATATATGCCTCTAGTTAATAATTATTTGTTATAGCTTACAAGGACTGGGGCTCGCTTCACTAGCTATCACCTGCACCTATATACCTGCATACGGCGTTCAAATTCAAGAGTTTCCTCCTCACGTGATACAGGCGCCATGCCGCAAAACGCGCGCACTCGTACTCAGAAACTTCATATGCTCACCATTCAGACTTCTTCAGATTGCATCAATGCTAAGACTCTGTTTAGACTATAACTTAAATTAGCATTAATTTTTAACAACTTCAGGCCTTTTTCAGATTGCTATGATTTTCTACCCTTTTTCTAATTCAAGCTTCTTTCAGATTGCTAAGACTCTTTTAAGACTACATCTTAAAGTACCATTTTCAACTTCAGACGTTTTCAGATCGCTAAGACTCTTAAGATTACATCTAAAGTACCATTTCAAATTCAGACTTTTTCAGATTCCTAAGACTCTTTTAAGACTATCTTAAAGTAACTTGAGACCATGTAGAATGACTCTTCTTAGAGTCCCAGTCAGAGACCTTCATACACTTTTTAGATACTTTACAGTGACATCAATTTCACAGACACATTTTAAGACACATATTATAAGACACTATCAAGTTACTTTTCAGACCATTCTAGTGCAGTAGTGTTCCTAGCTTGGAATACTAACTGCATGCAAATTTCTAGTGGATCTCCTTTATATTACAGATTTCACCCAACCCAGCTCCTTTGTATTACAGAGAAATAATTATCATGAAACAAATTTTCGGCAATGCGATAAACGTCCCATATCCTACAGGATATTGAATTTCCATGATCATATATATTTGCCAATGAAAGCAGATGGCAAAATTATTTCACAACATGATAATTAATACAGACAGCCATAGAGCTATAATATTATTATAGCTGATAGAATGGCTCAGAAGCAAAGTGGGCTAACCCTGAACTAAATGTGGGGAATTGTCTAAAATGCTCAAAAATGGACTTAATATCATACATTGTACTCTGCTATACTGCTATAGAAAATTCAATTTTCAAAAAATTGAATTTTCTATAGCAGCTGCTCATGAAACATAATATTTTAAACATGTTTTCAAGATTCGGGGGGCTAAGTCAACATTTGTGGGTTTGCTTCTGAGCCCTTCAATTATTATTATTAGGTGAAAACAAATTCAATCACTGTTACAGTACTGTATATCTCATGTCTATATAATAATAATTATTTGATATATGACACACCAAAAATAAGGTGTAGTAGAGAGCCAGTAACTATAATCAGTTATAATATTTATATATATTACCGTAAAGTCTGGTTAATAAGCGCATGCGCTTATCACTCTTGGTGGTAAGGAAACATGCGCCTATTAGACGATGTGCGCTTAATAGAGAGTGAAATTTTGGCCCCGCCTACTGACAGCACGTTCGAGCGCTCGATCACAAAGCTAGCAAGTTATGAACACAGCGATTCTTGGAATAAGCTCTGTAATAGTTCATGGGAGTATGATCGGAAGCCATCGCTGGAAGAAAACCGTGGAAAAATAGCCGACTTCTTCGGCGAAACTCGCTTCGAAGTCAAGGTCAAGAGTCCGAACCCGTCTCAGTGGAACATCACAGTGTTGAGTATAGCCGATCTCGTGCAGCTGGTTATCCGAAAATAGGTTGGTAAATTAGTTCTAGCCATGTAGAGCATGGAACACTCTTGATCGAACGGTGAATACTTACTGTTGTCTTTATTGGGTGCATGCGCTTATTAGACAATACTTAACAACAGGAAGGAAGCATGCGCTTATTAAAAAATATGCGCTTAATAAGCATGTGCGCTTATTAACCAGACTTTACGGTATATAGCTAGTCACAGGCAATCGTGTAAATCATATCTCCAAAGCCAGAATCCAGGGAGAGAGAACTGCAGCGTGGTGCACGAATTACACTGGCACAAACTGTATCTTGCACATCATACCTCTTGAGGTGACGATGACCACAAATTGAGTTATAGCCTAAGAAAGAGTAGCAGAGAGAGCAGGAATCTGAATAGATTTGTCTAGCAAGCAAGGAGAATCAACTCGTGGCAGAAAGCATCAGACGTTGTGAGCGTAGACACATAACATTATAATATTATAAACTACATAAGTTGGCCACGGAGTGCACAATGCCAGTATAACGATGCCTAGGCAGACGCCAGATCTTTCGAAGAATCTTATTAAATGCAACTTCAATGCTATATAGAGCAGGAGACGAGAGCAATGTACCACAGGCTTGATCCATACAAAGATAGACAGTAGAACTGAAACAATTTAAATTTGTGAGGATATCCCGGGCAAAATACCATGCGTAGAAACGCGCAACCTCATGCATGGCAATGCAACAGAATAACGCATGTGCCATTGCAATATTCACGCGTTGTTATGTGTGTGATAACGCGTTACGATATGGAGTGGTTTGTAATGCGTTTCAGTATACTACATTGTATTAAACGCATTGAGTACGTTTGTAGCTAACTATAATGCACTTTGCAAAATAGCTTTAGCTGCCTCGAGCTTCGCGCGCCTTGATTACTTAGATCTTACTATATTATTATGTTTCGTTCCAGGTCCTTCCGAATGAACCCCCTGGCCACCGCCGTCCGATGTCGAAGACAATCCCACATAAAGTCCTACACGGGCTGATAACTGCCTGTCAGAGACGGAGTCAAGCGCCTCGCCTGAACGCTAACTACTTATTCTTGATCAATAAACTCGTATTAAAGTGTCTTGAGTCTGCGCACCTATTAAATATTATTATAGTAGGCGTGCGTTGGGAGGGGCAGGGTAGGCGGTGCCTAGAGAAGGGTAAAGGTTGTTTCAGAAGGAGTCGATCGCCGTTATGGCCTTTTCGTCCGATTTCGAAGCCGATGTCAGCTCTACGAATGATTCCGAGGTATTCTCCTATGATTCGAACTCGGAACTGTACGTGCCCGTCTCGGAGCTGTCATCAAATGCGGACGATATGGATCTACCGTCAGAATCAGACTCCACTTGTCAACCTGACTCTGGCCGTGTGGGGACAAGAATGGAGTACGACGGAGATTCCGAGGATTCATTGAACCCAGGATGCTGGTCCCAATTGTTTGACGATTCAGACTCAGATGCTTTTCAGCCAGAGCCAGAGGACCCACTTCTGATAAGAGATCATGCGGCTACTGACCAGCCGCTGGGCATGTCGGGCACGTCACCTCTCTACCCTGGATGTCAATTTTCTGTTGTCGAGTCAATGCTGATGGTACTGCGCTTCTCTCTAAGGTAAAATTAAATTTGTGTACGTGTCATGGATATTGTATGTAGTTAGTTATAATATGGGTTGTGTAATTTTCATAGGTTTATTTCTTCAGAAATTTTTATAAAAATTACGACTTATAAATATTTGTATTTGCGTGTGTATATACAACTATAGTATGCTGAAATGATATGACCATGTACATGGACATACAGGTTTAACCTCACTACTGCTGCTTTGGACGAGTTGCTGAAATTAATCCATAGGCTTTCACCACAACCTAATTTTTGTGTTAAATCAGCCTACACTTTCAAAAAGTTTCTATCAGAGTTATGTCCACATGCAGACTCTAGCCGGCATCCTTATTGCAGTATGTGTCTTATGCCCATTGAGAACGACATGTATTGCCATGGTGAAAACAATGTTGATTATTTCATCACAACTGATTTTGTCGGACAATTGAGGTCAAAGTTCAAAGGTACAGCTTTATATAATGAGTTCTTGCCTGTGATGTGCACTTTAATTTTGTACTCTGCTGCAGACAAAAGTTTTTGGAGCTTGCTTAAAGCAAGGCCAAGGCCAACTTCATCACTAAAAGATATATACAATGGCAAGGAGTACTCCAAGCATGCTATGCCTGGTGGTTTCTTGTGCCCGAGTACAAATATCTCATTTATGATGAATACGGATGGTGTGAGCATCTTTAGGTCATCGAAAACAGAGGTCTGGCCAATATTTTTGGTAATCAATGAATTGCCAGCATCGGTGAGGTAAGCAAAAAACAGACTTTGTTTATGCCTACAGGCTACTTTGAATTCAGAATCATGATATCATTAAATTTTCTATGGTGATTATGGTCAAGGTTCTCCCTTAGCTCTACTTCACCAAAGTGGTATTAAGTGCTTGATGAGATCCAAGTAAATTATATTACGTAACCACATTAGAGATAATGCAATGGTACAGCACCACACTTCCACTCTTCAGGGAGAACCCTGAATCTGAATCCCTGATGGTATATAACATTCATTCTCATTATACCGTTGCATTATTATTATTATGTGTGCAGATTTTCTGTTCGAAATATACTCCTGTGCGGCATTTGGTACAGTAGGAGTAAACCTGACAATATGCATACTTTCCTAAAACCAGTGATTGATTCGATCAATGATCTGTACACTAAAGGTAAGACTTCTACAGTAATACAGTGGACTCTCCAAATAACAGACACTTTGGTACATAATAGGCCTTGTCCTTTACTGGGGTGTCACTAGACCTATAATTATCCCACTAGAGCAAGCTGTGCATCGGTCACGAGTGAAATGGGCTGCCACTATAGCATACTACTGTTCGTACTGACACTGTGTCTGGACAAAGCTTGCACAGTAAATGTGTTTAGTGGTGATGTAGAAGTCTGTTATTGGGAGTGTCTGTTAATAGAGAGTTTACTGTATACATAAACAGCACTATTAATATAATACCGTAGAATCCCGCGATTACGCCCCCCCTCGCGCATAAGCCCCCCCTCTATTTTTAGCTCAAGTTCCTGCATAGGTACTTTTGTCTCGCGTATAAGCCCCCCCTCCCTGACTGTAAAATAGAGCCCATAAATCAACAAAAACAGTAGCTACAGCTAGAAAACTAGCTATTTGTGTCATATTATGCCTTACTTTGTCGTTTTTCTCGAGTTTTGCCCACCAAACAGCCAGAGAAAGTATAGAGATCGCGCGCCCACGTGGCATTCGACGGTCGGTAATGGTCGTCACACGGAAATGTAAGGATCCCGCGTATAAGCCCCCTCCCCACTTTTGCCCAATCCTAGCATGCACAAAGGGGGGGCGTAATCGCGGGATTCTACGGTATAACTATATTAGCTAGTACAAAGGTTATCGTAACTAAATTTTTAAGGTATACAAGTGAGCACGCCAGATGGTCCTCATTGGTGCAGAGCAATGCTGCTACTGTGTTCACTTGATTTGCCAGCAAGAGCTCTTGTTCAAACATGAAAGCTTACAATGGAGAGTTCTCATGCTGTACATGTCATGACAAAGGTGATAATACTGTTGGAGCTAGTGCAGGAGTCAGGTACTGGCCATATCATAGCTCCTGCATCCTTAGGACTGCTGATGATGTAAGAAAGTCATATGAAGATGCAGTAAAGGATCAGACCACTGTAAGTTACGAGGGATGCATCATGGTTATATAATAACTATTAAATTTAGGTTTGTGGATACAAAGGAGTCCCCATCTTTGCGTTGCACAGCCCCTTCCACTTGGTTAATGGATTTGCTGCTGATTATTTGCATTGTATTCTTTTGGGCATCACAAAGATGTTACTTGAGTTTTGGTTTGATAAAGCTCATAGAAGTAATGCATACAACATACTAACAAAGGTATGTTGATGCTAGGGTGTTACTAAAAATAGAATGTGACATAACCATTATGCAGCTTGACACTTGCAACGATCGTCTGTTGAATGGAGTGCGTGTACCTGATCTTATTCAGAGAAAGCCCCAAAAAATAGACAACTTGGGACACTGGAAGGGTAAGCAGTACTGAGCACTAATTATGCAATAGATTCATTCAATATTGCCATGTTGCAAAGGTACGGAATTACAAGGCTGGTTGCTTTGGTACTCTTTGCCAGTGTTGTCTGGTTTGCTACCTGAGCCGTACTATTCACATTACGCTCACCTAGTGGCAGCTGTGAATATGCTACTGTCTTCTGATATTAAGGAGCACCATCTAGAAAGAGCTGAGGAGCTGATGAAGGTGTTTTGTCGTCGGATTGCCCACCTCTATGGTTAGTGTGTGTGTAATTAACATTACAGTGGAACCTCTGAACAAAGGACACTTTAGGGACAATTATAAATATTAATATAAATTCAGCTATTTTGTCCCTTATAGAGAGGTTGTCCTCTCCTTGGAGGTTCTCAATGCATGGAAATTATAGGGAATGGTAGTTTCTGGGACCCAGAGCTAGACATACAGTGTCCCTTTCTCAGAGGAGAGGTTCTACTCTACTGCATACCATCATGTTTTGGTATTTAAATTTTGCATTGATAAACCAATATCACTGGTCATTACAAGATATTTGCTGTGATTTTAATATCTGTTTTTGTCTACAGGCCCAAAATCAGAGCGAATGAATGTTCACATGTTGCAACATCTCGTGTTTCATGTGAAGAACTGGGGGCCGTTATGGGCTTTTTCTTGCTTTTCATTTGAGTCATTAAATGGTTTCCTCAAAAAATTCTTTCATGGCACAAGGAACATGAGCGAGCAGGTATTGCACACACTATTATTATTGAGCTACAGTGATAATAAAATTAATTAGCTTGGTATTTTCTGTAGATGTCTTTCTCTTTCATGCTGTCTCAGTCAATTCCTACTATTGCTAATGACGTAGTGTGCATGAAGATTACGAACAAGACAAGGTAAAGCTGTTACTGTACATTCATGTTCTCAACCTCCATGCACATGCTTCATTTACAATCTCATAGGGGCAGGAGGACGGTTGAGTATTCCATTGGTATGTGGCGTATCGGCCTGGGCACACCACTGACACCTGTTTCATGGAGTGATCTGGGAATCGAGATTGGGTATACTCCAACAAGTGTCGTGAAGTTCTGGAGGCTAGAGTTGAACAAAACCCTGTACTATTCCACGGAGTATACTCGAGCATCTTCGACGAATAATTTCACAGTGGCCTATCAAGATGACAGTGGTGCTGAGAAGTATGGGGTTATTAAGTTTTTCTTGGAACTATTGTCTACTTCTTGCTCAAGATACCACATCATTGCAGTCATCGAAGAGCTCACCACCGTTGCTTACGTGGTTCAGAGTGTGATAGTTCCACAATTGCAAGTTGTTACATCACGGCAGCCATCATTCATTGATGCATCAACCATCACATTCAAGTGTATTCTACTTAACATAGGTGGAGACACAATTATTGCTCGACCCTTTGACTTCTGTTACCTCTCTGTTTAGCGCTATCTATGTTCACATTTTTGTTATTGTGATATTGATCAACAGCGTAACAATAGTAATAATAAATTATTGTGGTAATAATAATATTGTCTAGAAAGTCAGAATGGGGAAAACGTACTCAGCGGTATAGAATACATTGCATGCTTCATACAACATAACATTGAAAGAGCACACTGACTACTTAGTCTTTTTCTTGGACCGTTTGTAGCTTATATGACCATTTAATTTCTTCAAAATCTCTCCCCATCGCTTTGCTTCAACAGGTCCTTCAAACTTGCCATCAGGATACTTACGTGCAATGTGCACTACAAAAATAATATCATCAATGAACTAGTTATTATAATGATCAAAGGGCTCAGAGCCAGAGTGGTGTAACCCACAAAAATTTAATGTTGATTTGGCCCCTCCCTCCCTCCCTCTCTCTCTCTCTCTTCTCTCTCCCTCTCCCTCCCTCCCTCTCCCTTTCTCTCTCTCCCCCTCTTGTTGAGGGTCTTTCCCTCTCATTCCTTTCTTGGACTTGCAGTGTATAAATTTTTTTATATCTGACACAGCTGCATACAACTTTGCCTTTTGTTGTGTCATACAACTAAACACATGTTAATCTGGTGAGTTTCATACCGTTATACCTCCCTCTCTCTCATGCAGATCTCTTTAATTTATTATTATTAATTTAATTTTATTATTATCCATAGAACTTACAGCGGATTCCTCGCATAAACTCTGGGTTGCACACCTCCCGGCCATTGAGGCGGTTATCTGTCGCACAGATGTCATCCGGCTTTCTTTCCAGGTCATCTTTGAATAGTCGTGTAAACAGCGACATAGCCAGCTCAGACGCTGAGCTGCTGTTCTGCTCGATTCCCTTTAACGCAGACGACGACAGTATCTCGGAAGGGATCCACACACGGAACTTTGCTGATTTTGAGAATCCTAAGTAGCAGCCTCCTGTGTCAATAGTGAAACACAATTTACAATGTAGCTGGTATGTGAGCAGAGTCACAGCAGAGTACTTAGACAAAACATCCAATACTGATAATCAAAGTTAATTACCTGCTTCACTATCTTCCTCCTCTGTTTCATTAGCAGAATCACATATACGACCTTTAGCCTTCAAGTAGGGCCGCTCATTATCTGTCAACTCTGGTACCGGGTCTGGACGTTTAGACAAGTGAGAGGGACCTTTAGACTTGGTGGGAGGCTGTCTTTCGTCTGCCACGCTCTCCACTATGCGCTGACCACTACTAGTAGTATTGGCACTTAATAACAACTCAAACTTGTTTTCTATCCTCTGCAATTGTTGCTGAAGGGGAATAATCCACACACTGTATACCTGAAAAACAATACTGTGTAGCCGGAAATATTGGCAGGAATTAAATTTGGCAGTTGAGCCCAAAATCGCTATTGCAAGAATATTGGCAGATTTAAATTTGGTGGTTCGGTACGAGAATGCCACACGTACGTATGTGAGTAGGAAATTTTGGCAGATTTTAATTTGCCAGTTGTAATATAGAACACCAAATTTAATTCCCTGCCAAATTTTCCGGCTATACAGTATTGCATAATTGTCCGTATAGTATTATCACATAATGGCATTAGAGTATCCAGACATACACATGTAAGTACTCAAGTGCACCAGTGTGTGTATGCAAGAGAGAGAGGAGAAAAGGTGAGGGAATAAGGGGAGAACTTACATAGTCAAGGTCATTGGATCTGGATCCTCCCTGCAAAAATTTACATGTAAAACGTTCATCAAAACATTAGGTACGCAGATGTATATGTACGTGTGTGTGTGTGTGTGTGTGACTTACAGAGTTGAAGGCTTTAGATCCTACCATAGGTTTGTACGCTGACACAGACGAAAACGATGAAGCAGCATCAGATTCCTCCTGTACCAAGAAAAGTACAATAAATAACAGTATCCATGTGATGTCCTGGCATTCAAGATAGTCCATCATCCTTCCCTATAAAAAACATCTCAAACATATGATGATATTGGTATGTTACTACAGAATGTGCACAAGTTCAATTTTACTGTTTGTGGTTATTGCATATACCAAAAATACTATGTCAAACTCTAGCTGCATTCCAAACATTATGAATGGTTTCTCATCTTATTGACGTAACTTACAGTATCGGATGAGTGAACTTTGTTCCGATATGAAAGTACATGACGTGGTGGAGCTGAAAACGATCTTGATAGTAGCGGAGAGGGTTGACGAGAATGAATATACTGGCATGGGCCGTAACCTCCAGAGAAAGACTTCGAACGGGAAACTGGTGGAATAAAATCATTATCCCTGTCAGGGTAGTCTGATACATCATATTCAGTTCCCATGAAGAAAGAGCTAGGAGAGTTAAAAGATTCGTAGGCAGCCAGGGAGGATTCTTGATCACTAGGTGAGTATGATGAAGTGGGATTGAAGTCATAATCAGGATGAGAAAGAGATTGACAAGTAGCTATGTCAACAGAAGACTCGGCACTACTTGGTGTGAACGCATTACTCGATAATGCTGTGACATCAGGAGTAGACAGCGCTAAATTGTGGAATGCAGATGGACACGATTTTACAAATTCGTTGGTAACAGTTTTTGTAGTGGATGGTGGGAAACTAGTGGGCGTGACAAAAATGGGTGCAGCAGTGGTATTTTTGGAGATGGGTGTGGTTGCAGAGGAAACGTCACTGGATATGCTGTCAAGATGATTGGAAGGTGGGTGACTGGTGGGTGTGACAGAAATAGATGCGGCAGTGGTACTTATGGAGGAGATGGGTGTGGTTGCAGAGAAAATGTCACTGGAGGTCAAGGGTATGCTACTGAGAAGATTGGAAGATGGGTGACTGGTGGGCGTGACAGAAATGGGTGTGGCAGTGGTATTTATGGAGATGGGTGTGGTTGCAGAGGAAATGTTACTCGAGGTCAAGGGTATGCTATCGAGATGATTGGAAGATGGGTGACTGGTGGGTGTGACAGAAATGGGTGTGGCAGTGGTATTTATGGAGACGGGTATGGTTGCAGAGGAAACGTTACTGGAGGTCAAGGGTATGCTACTGAGAAGACTAGAAGATGGGTGACTGGTGGGCGTGACAGAAATGGGTGTGACACCTGTATTTTCGGACATGGATGTGGTTGCTATGGGAGCATCACTGGAGACGGTGTTCGTGGGTATGGTAGTAACACCAGTGGAAGGAGTTGGAGTGGACTTGGCTGCATCATGGAGAGTGCTGGAGGTAGAAGATATTTGCTCCAATAGGTTTCTGCTAGATGCTATGCTTGCATGTTCTCTAGCCTGTACAAACCAAAATAGAATATATTATTATACCTCTGTGAACAGAATCAACGTTAGGGCATGCCCCAGAGGAGGAGGTTGGTTACAATTATCGCAGAATGTGGCTTAAGTTATCGTGTGCCATAGGTAATGCACTGTTTTGCTGACCCAGCGGGTTGATCTGGGCTGCCAGGGAGGGGTGGGGCATAAACTGTAGTCTACAGGGGAATATGATGTATTTAAAGGTCATGATCAACATCACACTATATTATATTGGCACAGAGTAGGCATGCACCAAACTTGACCTATGCCACTCACTGTGGTAAGGTATACACATGTAACTTACTCGTGTGAAGTAACATGTACACACTACAATAAGTTTATCACCCTTTACAGGTTTCAAGGCCAGGTTAATGACTACATTGTGTATCAAATCAAAATACTCTAAGCAGCACTTCACAGGTTACAAGGCCAGATCAATGAGTATGTTGCAAATACTTGAAGCAGAGTTTAGGTGCACACAGTACTCACACACACACACACACACACACACACACACCCACACCCACACACACACATGCATACACACACACATGCACGTATGCACCCACACCCACACTATCACACACGCACATGCATGCAAACACGTGCACACAACACATACAAAGAGTCCATTTCGCTATTATGGATTACTCTGCACACATAACCGACCTTTTTTAGTCTTTGGCCGCTTAGAGGGAGACTTGATAGGTGTCCTGCTGGGACTCTTGCCACCTTTCTTCTTCTTGCCTGCATACAGGTACACACAAAAATTAATATTAACAAGGAATAATAGTTATTAAGCACAGTATGAAGAATAACTAGCAGGAACTATAGCTCACCTGGTGTAACACCTTTCCCCCTACCTTCAACAACAACAGCCTCAGCATGCCTCACAGTCAGTTCAGCGTCACAATACCACGGTGCCAGCACTTTTGTCCCAACACTAATGCCAGCACTGTCTGAAAAAGGGAGCTCTTCCAGCGTAAGCAGCTCGGTCCACGGCACAGAATGAACTTTCCCCTTATCGCCTTCAAATTTGTATAAAAATTTCTCATCCTCTACTGCATAAAAGAAGGTAAATTTAAATTAGGCCACTATTTGTTGAATAGTAGTTTCTCATCAGGGACTTTCCCAGAATTGTATGCGGGCGGTACATTACCATTATGCCATTATTTAATTACATTAGTGTATTCCAGGAAATGTGTTATGTAAACACTTCTTGATCCTGTAAAATAACAAAATGCACACACAAAGAAGCAATACTAGCGTGGTCAGAGAGCTCGCGAGGCAGATCTGCGCATGCGTAGTAGTATATAATGGCATAATGACGAGATCGAAGCGGGGGCAAAATTCAACGCGCAATTCTCACATCCAGACGCATTGCTTTTTGCCCGGGATATATGAGGACCAACATACGGAAAGGTTACTAGAACATAGTTAACCTTCTTAACCATGTCACGAAGCTTAAGATTGATATCAGGGGCATCACTTAGGTTGAAATAAAGTAGGTGTCCTAGGTGTGTGACTGTATCAATAAAGGGAATGATTATCATGACATTGTATACACACTGCTACACCTATTAAAATTTAATTTTGTATGTCCTGGTGCATGCACTCTTCATAATAAGCAACATAATTATTATACTAGAAACATATATAGTTACTGTAAATTTGATATTTATGATATTTTTTGCCGACCTATAGACCCTACAATCATTCCACAAAACATGAAATTAGTTATGCATGACCTTCAGGATGTCACATCCCAAATGATCCACAGTTGCAACCAAAATAGATTAACTTCATTGCAATCAATGGTGCTTCATGATCAGTTCCCAGACTTAGTGACCATGGATCATCATGAAGATGCTTGATTTACTAGATACCATACTTACTCAAAGAAGCCACACCCCGATTAATAGCCATACCTGGAATAGTAGCCGCACATGGAGCTCTGCAAGTAGTATTCGATATAAAATATTATGGTAAACATCCCGTTTATCTCTCATGTTACTTCAATGTGGTTTGTTACAATTCTTTTATCTTATGGTGTGGTTAGCTTGAAAAAAAAAAGAATTTATATAATTAATTAATGTTTGGGGGGTTTGGGAGCACTTGGGGAGATAATTTTTACATGGGCATGCAGAATGGGTCGAAACTAGAGATTTGACCTTGGGGAAGTTTCATTCACGCCTTGGAATTAAAGTTACGGCCCTTTGAAGTTGCCCCATATGTTTGTATAGGAAGCCAAGCACTTGCAATGTTTTCCGCCCACGTGCTACGTGAGGGGCGGGGCCACGCGCGCGCACATCAACGTGACGACCATTACCCATTACCCACTTTGGTAAAATTTGATGTATGGGCTGCCTGCTTGCATTGTATGGCTCTACTATGCATCCAGCTCAACTATGTGGTGGTTTTCGGACAATTTTTATTTCTGCTTAGTGTTCTGGTCTCCTTGAAAAAAAAAAAAGTACAGCCAAGACTGAGTATCAAGAACATGGACAAAAATTTGACTTGTATCCACTATGTACCATAAGTTCCTTTGGGTCAAGAGAGGTTCAAGAAAATGATCATAACATTCATGTACTTCATGTAACCTATTTTTCTGGTGCATACTGTATACATGAGGATGAGCTTTTCACATGAACGGCAAAGTGTGTACACATTCCACATTGGCCCTCAATTCCACACACAACATCCATGAAGCACCAAACTTGATCAGTACCTTTGTTTTGATGCTAATAACCATAATCTCGAGTTTCACTCACTGGCAACATGGGTGGACGTGTGTTTCGTACATGTGAGGATGACCTTAGTTTGACCGGATTCCTCTGTAAGGGATCCACACGCAATTCGAGCAATCCGCATTTCAGTACAGCGATTTTAAAGCTCTTTGCAAAATTTTGAAGCGTGAACCGTAAACCGTACGCATATCGCGTACCGTGCATGCATGAACGCGTGCGCGTGTGAGGCGTGACTGATTATAAAATCAATTATTTATTTTTATTATGATAATTATTATACGCGTGCGCATACAAACCGCGAGTGGCGCGCGTTTTTTGAATTCTGTCTTCAATCATGGCTAGTATAGAACCCACCAGAGTGCGAGCCTACCACGACGATTTGAGGTGGAGAATAGTGTACCAGAGAAAGGCTTTGGGATTCTCTTATAAGAAGATCGCTACGAATCTCGGAGTAGACATATCAACAGCCTGGAGAATAGTCAAGCAATTCCAGCATACTGGAACTGTGACTAAAAAGCAGTACAACCGAGACAATCTACCAAGGAAAGTCAACCATACTATTGAGCTTATTGTTCTTCACGTAGTTTTGGAGCATCCTGGTATTTACCTCAGGGAAATACAATCGAAAGTTCAATATCTTACTGGATCAAGTCTCTCACTCTCCACAATCTGTCACTTGCTACATCAGCAGCATTTCTCCCGAAAAAAGATGAAGATGGTTGCAAGGCAGAGAGATGAACTTACAAGAACAACCTATGCAGCAGAGGTGGCATTGTACGATCCAGATATGTTCATCTTCCTTGATGAGACTGGGAGCGACAGGCGCAATGCCCTGAGGAAGTATGGATACAGCTTGCGGGGTATACCAGCTGTGAGTCATAAGCTACTCATTAGGGGTGAACACCTCAGTACCATTGCATGTATCAGTATGGAGGGTATACTAGAGTTTCAAACAGTGAAATCTTCTGTGGATGGTGATATTTTCTACGATTTTGTGTCTTCAAAGCTACTGCCGCTACTGATGCCCTTTGATGGTAAGAACCATCATAGTATCGTGGTGATGGACAATGCCAGTATACATCACGTTGATGGAATAGCTGAGCTGATCACTGCAGCAGGAGCCCTACTCATTTTCCTCCCCCCATACTCGCCTGACTACAACCCCATAGAGGATACATTTTCGAAAGTCAAAACTTGCATCAGAGCCCAGGAGCAAGAGTTAGAGTTAGGTGGCATGGACCTCAAGGACATCATTTTATTGGCATTTGCACAAATTACTCCCACTGATTGTGTCAAGTGGATCAACCACTGTGGAATTTACATCTGATGTTTTTAATACAAATCACTTATGATTATTATTATTATTATTAATTGAATGATAATCACTTTCAATAACAAAATTTGTGTCAAAATCTGATGTCCTTTACTGCTTGAGCTTGCGCAGAGACTCCAAAACTATGGCCTTTTGCTCAGTAAACTCGGCTTCATTCAAGATCTTGCTTTCGAGTAACTGTTGAAGTTCACGCAACTCCTTGAGCTTTTTCATTCGAGGCTCTACAAGGAGATATTCCGGCAGTCATATCCACATTAGGAACAGCTTTTGGAGGTGAGGATTGAGCATTGATAACCACCGAATTCTGAGCTTTAACACTAGAGTTACTGTAGTCAGGGGTGCGCATAGCATTCACAAATGTTACAGCAGCACCAGCAATCACATCTTTGAGTGATTCATTTTGCACTCTCTTGGGTGGTTGAGGAGTGCCTTGGAGTGCAGGGATGGGTGGAACAACAGATATATCCTTGAACATACCTGTCTTTACCAATCTAGCCCAAATTCGGTACTGTGAGTACGAAAACTTGTCACCATGTACCTCCCTTATCCTCTCTGCTGTTTCCTCAAGATCTTCATCTATTTCAATCCTCTTACTCTTAGAAGAATTGTCATGCGATGACGAACGCTTACGCTTTATCTCCTTCGACTGTTCCTCAGCTCTATCACACCAAAGAAAGATACTCTTCTTTGAATCCTTGGCGTACATTTCTTTGAGATCTCCTTCCTCAATCAGCCAATGCTTCTTGCTCTGCTTGCCACTAAAATATCCCAGCTGAAAGTCAAGAGTTGGCGGAACTAAAGTATCCATTTCTTCCATTAACTTGAGCTTTAAGGCCTTGATAGTTCCAAACACTCCCGTGAAGGTCTTTAACTCTCGGGTGACAAATTCGCTTCTCTTGTTTTTGTTAATTATTTTCACCCTGTAAGAGTACTCCACCTGAAACAGAGCATTATATTAATCTTATTAATCTATGCTTAAGAGAGCTTTATAATTTTGTTTGTTGGTAGTTGCCTAGCAACCAAAGTTTTTATAGGCAATTTGCCGGCTATGGGTAGGGATTGGGTCATCATAAAGTAGGCCAATGATCAACAGATCAACTACCAACAAAATAGTTATCTGATAGTTAATTGGGGTGCATTTGACCATGCATCTCATGCACCCCAATTACTGCCGGATAACCGTATTACGTGTGCCACTGTAGGCATCAATACATGCATAGTATTATGTTATAGGCTCACACATGCAGCAGGAGCACGCAAACATACCATGACAGAGTCACACACACACTGTGATAAAGTCACACATGCACACATACACATGAATGCATGCTGCATGCACATGCACACAACACATGTACACACTCCTAAATAATGCCCACTGATATCATGCTAACCTGCTTGTTACCAGAGTACTCTGGCTTGTTACAGCCTGCATCAATGTCTGATATCGGCGAACTAGAGCACGAGCGCACAGGGCTGTCATAACCTTTCGGAGTGGACGGTGGCGAGTGAGGAGAGAAAGACTCCAGCTCGTAATTTTGGCAGCGTTGGGCATCAGGTGGAGGATACGGACCCGCTGGATGATTCTGCCAATATTGGCTGTAAGGGAACGACTGACAGTAGTAGGGATCGTATCCCCAGCCGCCTGCTACTGGCCCGGGCCAAGATAAATGCCTGTCTTGATCCGCTTGCTTCTCTTGGGCCATACTGTGCTGTAACCAACCAAGCATAGGGAGTGCGCGCGAATTAGTATTGACCTTTGACCTGGTCTCGCGATCAACGATTTTCAAGTCATCGTCACGGTTCACGACTTCCACTGTGTTTTGCAAGAAGCCTCGAAACCGCTGTAGCTCAGGTCGAATTTCCAGATTTTGTCATAATACATGTCAAATAACCCTACTTCTGTTTTCGTCTATGGAGGCTAGTTGTGCTATACAAAGGCGAAATAACTCTTCACTTTGACCCACCTAGTCGGCACAGCTGCCATACCCGGCACCTATTATGCTTACAATCGGCTGTCATGGGCGACGAAATTCAACCCTCGCGCTCATTTTGAACCACCCCGCCCAGGGCCATTTAATTGATTTCCAATTCACACGTAGTACGCCATATGTGTGCATAGCAATGCCTTCAGACAGTAATTTCTCGATTATAGAGGGTGTGGCGCGATCACAAAGTGCTGTATCTCCACAATGAAGCATGCGATCAGCTTAAAACGAATACTGGTTAGCTCTATGGTAGAGCTTATCAACCATGTATCAAACTCGATTTTCAGTAAAAATTCGTTATGGAAGGTCTTCCCAAATTCGGTCATAATATTATATGTACTGCAAAGTGTGAGGGTCTTCCCAAATTCGGTCATAATATTATATGTACTGCAAAGTGTACACATTCCACAGGGTTTTGGCCCTCAATTCCACACACAACATCCATGAAGCACCAAAACTTCATCAGTACCTTTGTTTTGATGCTAATGCGATATGAGGACAGATATGATCTTATTGACGAGGAATATCTACGGTGGCTCAATACTTATCCTAATGCAGTGCCATTTTAGCTGTTGATTCTATCGGATCTGGCTCACTCACCTCTCCTGGCTCTGCCGCACCACCCTGCACCCCTGGCTCTGGATCACTAACCTCTCCTGGCCCTGCCGCACCACTCCGCACCCCTGGCTCTGGATCACTCACCTCTCCTGGCTCTGCTGCACCACCCCGCACCCCTTGGCTCTGGATCACTCATCTCTCCTGGCTCTGCCCGCCCCACCCTGCACCCTGGATGTGGATCACTCATCTCTCCTGGCCCTGCCGCACCACTCCACACCCCTGGCTCTGGATCACTCACCTCTCCTGGCTCTGCCGCACCACCCCGCACCCCTTGGCTCTGGATCACTCATCTCTCCTGGCTCTGCCGCACCACCCCGCACCCCTGGCTCTGGATCACTCACCTCTTCTGGCTCTGCTGCACCACCCCGCACCACTAGCTGTGGCGGATCACTCACCTCTTCTGGCTCTGCCACACCACCCCGCACCCATGGCTCTGGCACTCCTGGATCATCAAATCAACCACTGGGTACTGGTGAGCTAAAGTATATTTCTAAGTATTTGGTACAATATGTGGCCGCAAAACCAAAGGCTAACCTCAGCACCAAGAGTATCTGGAGCAAGAGTTCTTACTAGTGCGCAATGTGTCGCCATTCTTAAGGAGCGAGAAGAGCAAAAAAAGAAAGAACAAGAGGAGAAGCAAAAGATAGAGCGAGAGCCAAAGAAGCAGGAGAGAGAAATAGCAATGAAGAAAAGGGCTGAAGTAGGGAAAAGAACGCAGCTGAACAAGCAAAAAAGGCAGAGGAATTGGCAAAAAAGAGATCCAAGAAGAGGGTGGCTTAGACTTCAGCTCCTGTACCAAAAAAAAGAAGGCAAGAATACCGTATAGCGGTAAACTTTCGAGGGAGAAAACTTTCACGAATTTCATCCGCCATCCGCGCAACTTTTCTCCACGAAATTCTAGGCATGCCACACCTACTATGCGACCAGTTTTAACAGTCCGCGAAAATTTTCTCCGCACAATGCTCCTTTCCTACTGATCCGTGAAAGTTTTCTCCCTCGAAAATTTCCCGCTATACGGTAGTATCTGAATCCTCTAAGAATCAACCGTCAATGTCAACAGCTTCTACCTCCAGTGGTGCAACTGCAAGTGATGAGACTAACGAGTGCTGTGTATGCTTCCGAACGTATTCTCAAGATGTTCTAGAAGGCACAGGCTTCAAATGGGTTGAATGTGTGTGTGGAAGATGGCTCCATGAAGACTGCATTTCATATGATATTTCTACAGATGCCAATCGAAAAGAATTATTGTGCCTTTTTGTTGTGCATGACCATTATAATACTATTTACGTATTACTGACTTCGGATGCAGCAACAAAAATTGTTGCAAGCTTTTGAATAATGTTTTTGGAATTTTTTTTTTGTGCTGGAGGTGGAAAGAATATGTTCAGACATAATCTGGTAAAGTGCACTGATTTTGGCACCATCAGTGTCACAACTATTATCGACTAAAGTTTGTGATGTCGATAATTGGCGTATTACTACATATGGGGTGGCGATAATTGATTTCCACGATAACAGTCTACGCTAAGACCGCCTTAATTGGTTCTGGAATGTGGTTTGAGCAGCTGTACAGTAGTATATGGGCGACCGCATGGTGGAATAATGCATGTACTAAAATTTTCGTAGCTACCTAGACATAAGAGATGTAAGCTACACACTTAAAACACACAGTGCAAAGGGATTATAGAACACCTGGGAGTACAAGATCATAGATTCTGGCCGGTCATTCAAGCAGAACAACGCCAAACGCTCCTCAGGCGAGTCTGGCCGCCTCCAACTTCAGTTGAGTGTTCAACATGCAGCAAATAGCATCCAGCAGTTCATAGTTACAAATCTGGGAGCTAACTTTCAGGTAAGTATCTTGATAAATACTGGAGACATACCGTTGTCGTTACCTCCAGAAACACCAACTCAAATATCAGAAATAATTTAACAATTCTGACAAATAGCTTCATGTACAACACTGTAGTACTAACTAAACTGAACTGAGGCTAATAGATCTACCATACTGCTAGTCTCTGTAACAGGTTTCAACTCCCTACCTATAACCGTTCGTAATTTTATGAACCGATCTTCATAGCCATCTCCAATCATCGCTCTGTTTTGGCAAAGTTCAAGCGAGTGTTCAACTTGCAGCGAACGGTCCTGGCTGCTTGATTAATTGGTCACATGAACATTACATCCCATATATCAGTAGTCTGCCTTGGCTTCCTTGCTCGTATAGCTGCACAAAATATCAAAAAAGTGAATTTGTAGCCGTGTTGACCGATGGTGTGATGTCATGCATAGGGCTTCAATTACTTATAGCTTATGCGAGGCATGCGCAAATAATTATATTCATAGACCACTCTAGCTGACTGTGGCTCGCGCATACGTCAACCATGGTTGATTGATAACATTCCATAGTACCACTTAAGGTCTTAGCGTAGACTGAAAAAGTGTTGTCCGCATCAGCGCTCGAAGCGCTTAGAGAATTTTCCATATAATATTAGCAGAATCGGACCAAAAAATAGGGAGGAATCCGATGGTGCAAGTTAGAACTCCAGGAATCGTTCCTACGAGAGGTACAAGTGGTGGAAATAAGTGGGTCGATAATTGGCAGCTTACGCTAATCTTATTAATTATAGCAATTGAGTCCTACATTGTGCAAGCTAAACGAAAGAAGGAAATCGTTACTCGACAGAAATCCAAGGCCAAAAATTGAAAGGAGTGGATCCCTCAGAACAGATTATGGTAAGCCTTGTGCACAGTGATTGGTGAGGATAATTATCCCACTGCTGCATGTGCGTGTGTATATAAGGATCTAACTCACGCTTGTTAGGCATCAAATGAGTCATGTGTAACAGTGATACATTCTACATACTCACTGCATGCAGGGAAGAGGGCTTGAGCCGCACCAGCCACCTCAGTGACAACTATTGCGTGTATGTTCATGCACGTATGAAAATTATGGCTACTATTTTAATTCTCTTAATTGCTGTAATTTTTTTGCATTCCACTGTGCACGATATTTATGCATGTAACCTTGTTGCGTACTTGATTATCAATTAGAAATACTTGAATTAGAAAATTTTCATGTAGAAAAGTTACAATTAAAATTCTTGAATTAGAAATCAACTTGATTAGAAGTATAAAATAAAACTTGCATTGGATATTAAAATTCCCAGTTATATTTGAATTGTAAATCATCCAAATAGGTAGAAAATGGAGAATTAGAAAAATTTAGATTAGAAATTGACCAATTAGAATTTTTCATTTGGAAAATTACCAATTAGAAACCATCCTAATTTTTCCTTTTGAACGTTTTATAGCAAAGATATATATAGGCTAGTCCCTGACGGAATGATATCCAATTTAAGTTGAGAGTTAAGTTTTAATACCATCTGCCATTTGAACCCTTGTTTGTGAAGTCAGGTACACTCATTTTAAAAATCAAGAATCTGCTCTCGAGTCTTGTCATCTAGATTTGGAAGTGGAGGACGAGGAGAACTTACTCTATCCATACAACCATACAACCCATGCCGTCACGGCTATAGTTTTGCTGGTATTGAAGGTTCAGGTATGCATGGATGAGTTTGGTTGGTTTTCATGCTTGGTGCTTTGAACTTGTAATGATAATTATTCGGGGATGCCAGAATGGAGAGGTCCTCTTTGAAGAACCTTCAGCTGAGTTTGACACACTGCATGATACACAGAACCTGGCATGCTTACTCTGTAATTATGAATAGATGAAGGCTGGGACTCATGGACTAGAGGTGTTGAAAGCAAAAATATCGCAGTGCTCGTGGTAGTCGTGACTGTTGGGGGGATTTCATTCTGCTGCTAAGTACTGCTGGGCTGTGGACAACGTTCCCGATGAAGAAGTGTATCCCATACTGTATGCCTCTAGTGTTGGAGAATATATCTCTCATTGTAGTTTAAAATACACTCTTCTACATGTATTTATAGGTTCTGGTGACAATTATTAAGAAGTAAAGGTTCCCCCTAACACTAAAATGTTGGGCCCTGGGAAAAAAAATGCTCAACATTACTGCACCTTTAATATTGCTGTGCAAAGCCTGTCAATTACGCTTCCATTACTTGATAATGGTATGGTAGAATAGTAAAAATGTGATATTGCACGTACTCAAACTTAATAACAGATCCAAAAGAACATTAATTAAAGTGATTGGCCAAGGAAGCTTTGGTGTTCATTTGGCGAGTTGGAGAGGATCGTTAGTGGCAGCCAGTCATCCCTGTCAGCCAAGCTGAGCTGCAGAAAGATGTTGTATGACGAGAAATTGATATATTGAGGTTATTTTGCAAGGCAATAAATTACCTTTTTCGATATATATTTCATAAAGTTTAATTTATGCTATAGTCGGTTGAATCATTCTAATCTTGCATCTTGCTGTGTTATGCTGGAAGGGGCCACCAACATTACAATCGTATCACCTCTGATCCATGGAAAAAACCTACAACTAGTACTAGTCTTCTGTTGTGAGTAGGTACATGTGTACTTGATGTCTAATGAAAAGTTTATGTAAATGTAATTCCTGTTTGTGTAGCATATTGTGATTGAAGAGAAATACTATTATACTGACACAGATTTGTCAGGCATAAAATTTTCTACACGTCTTCCCCACCACTTGCTCATTTGGATGTGAAACCTGCTAATGTCATGATAAATACTCTACGTGCATGCATGTCCTCATGCTTAATTAATGCTTATGTGCAGGTAGATTCCATGACTCTTCATACAGTGCTCACAGATTTTGGGTTGGTAAGGTTTATGAGCCACACTTCTGCAATGGGTACTAGAACAATGCTAGCTGGGTCATCCGGATATCAATCACCGGAACAGTTCCGCACTAACAGTATTGGACCTCCTAGTGATGTATAATATGGTTTTGGAGGAGTGGGTTTTGTTACCCTCATGGAGAAGACCTTGTGGCCTGGTCTGAGCATGTTTCAGATTAGTTACTAACAACGAAAGACCCAAGACAGACATCTTAGAGGGTCTAATTAGAGATTTGTGCAACAGGTGTTTTGAAGGTGTTGTCAATAGACCTGGTTCTGAAACAACTAATTATAAGATAGTTGCTCCCCCAAAAGCAGTCAGCGATTAAGCCATCTAACTTTGTAAGCCAAGAATTATATATTCTCCAAACTGACTGAGCTCTGAACTTGAGGTTCAAATAATCATTGGACTACTAGTTAGACAAAAAAAAATCATTGTGCATTTGGTAATTAAAATATTTCTCATTGATAATTTAAGACTGTTTTCACTGACCAGTCAAATCACAAGTACATCTCGATCATGGTTGTAAGTATTACATACAAATCAACTGCTTCATTCACTAATTTAAGGAAAGTGAGATTGTTTTGATTCATGAGTTCCCTGAACTGCAAATATGCTGGTGGATCAGGCTCCTCGGTTTATTGCTTAATCACGTATTCTCATTGCACAAAATTAATGTAGTCTTGTGTACCTGATGTGCGTGCCTAGTAATTACAATAATTATTATTTTATCAGAGTCGGTAGACTAATAAGTAGGGATGACACGGATATGCCATATTATATATAATACATTACAAATACACAAATATCTCACTCAATACAGATAAGTTTGTGAACTTTCTAAGTGTCAAAATCAGAATCTACAGCAAATTGTGCATCTAGCAAGACCAAGATCATTCATCAAAAGAATTATACACGTCAGAACCAGACGTTCAAAAACTAGGCCATTTGTCAATCTTTCTTTTTCTTTTCAGAATGGGTAATCAAGACACGAGGAACAGAGCACCAAGCCACAGCGCATGCGCTTATATACTGTACGCTCTAAATAATGCCCGTGTACCTGCTAGCTCCGCCCATCATGTAGCATGTGGGCGGAAAACATTGCAAATGCATGGCTTCCTATACGGAAACTTCTAAGGCGTGAATCAAAATTCCCCAGGGTCAAATCCCATTCTGCGTGCCCATGTAAAAATTATCATCCCAAGTGCTCCCAACCCCACCAAATATTAATTATTTAAATCCTTTTCTTCTAACATCAGGGCTAACTCAAGAGTGTCTGGACCACTCACCATAGTTCTAGTATAAATCCACTCTATTTTGTAACGCGCAGTTCCACGACTCGTTAGTTTGGTGTTTTCTCGACAATTATACGTAATGGTGGGTGTGTCTGATACGCCATTTTGTCATATAATGCGCATGCTCGGAATGTGTTACCATGGTGAAATCATGTGACTATGGTCAGGGACGTGGCCCGCACGATGCAGCTACAATGTAGCTGGCCGGCTTGGTTCACCGCTCAGATCAGATACTTGTGCTCAGTTCTACTCAGGTGCATTAAGGCACGGGTGGACCATAAAAAGTGTCAATATGTAATAACTTTGTAATAAATTTATATCTAGCTCCCAAACTTAAAAGTTAGTAATAACTCATGATCCTTAATTCCCACGCTGACATTCATGGTCACATGACCATGTACGACCTCGTTAGGGCTAAAAATAGATTTGAAACTTCAAGGCAAAAAAACCATTTATAGTAGCAGAACTGAATATCTAATATCTTGTGCATCTGTTAAGTCTTAATTAGTACTAATTAAATTCTGCTGTGCATAATTAAATTATGCATAATTAATGAGTTACAGTTAAAAATAGATTTTCGGGTGGTGTGCATTAATTAGAAATTTGTAATAACTTCTTAATTAAGCATAATTTAATTATGCGCAGCTGGATTTAATTAATAGGAAATAAGAAGATTATTGTATCAAAGTTTCAACTTCCTACCTGTTTGGGAACAAATGGTTTTTTTGCAAAATATTTAAAGTGTGATTGTGCAGCTGCAGAAGGTCATGTGACCACCAAAGTGGGTGTGGTCATTTAGGTCCATGAGGTGTTTGTAAATACCAAATTAGAAACATAAAGATGCAATTACTCCAAAAATATTCCATTTTTTTGTTTTCAATACATTATAAAGCATAGACTTGCCTTAATCACCCTGAGTAGCTTCAAGCCAGGCGCCAGGCTCTCCCGCACGAGCTAACTACAGCTTAGTTAGGCCAGTGCGAACTGAGCGCTATATACCAGTGAACTAGGTATCAAGCGGCTTCTCAGCAGTCAGCATAATAACAGCCAGTTCACAACTTGATTCTCAGACCTGGGACAGCGGCTCCTTTGTCAGCCACCTTGAAGGGCGTGACTAAGACTTTGCGTGCACGCGCAAACTTAAGTATCTCCCATCTACTACTAGCTACTTAATTACACCATATCTATATTTATGATTACACTGGGCAAAGGATCCGTTGTCCATCCACAAAGAGGACCTGCTTGTGGTCTGCTTATCATGACCGGAGACAAACAAAATTACTCCAACCGTGGCAGGATCTGTTCTCTAAGCAGGGAATCAGTGAAGATCAGGATCAGCTGTTCATCCAGTCTGTCAACCAAGAGTTATTTCAACTGATGCTAGTGGACTACATGGAAGATAAGAAAAAAAACCGGGGCAAACCGTGAGCAGCAAGTCAAATTATCAACAGATGAACTAAATGCCATGCAGTATGCATGTGGATATGTACCCCACAAGTTAATAAAAAGGAATGAGAGCAGAAGAGGGACCAAAGTTAGATGCTTTGTGGAGTGTCTGGGAAACATACATGGCTGTTGTGTGTGAAGATTCTGACCCTGACTTACTTGCATACACACGGCTATGGATTGAGAGAGTAAACAGGGGATCTTTGTTTCCGCTAAATGACGAAACCTTCCACTTTTTTGTTCAAGTCGAGATGGTAGTTTGTGTGTTGCTGCCCAAGCATGATGTTAAGGTGAAATCCAACGAGGGTGTGCAAGATGTAATTGAAAAGATTCTTGAAGATAAAGATGTACAATTCAACTGGACGCTAATATTGCAAGACCTGGATTCTTATGAAAGAACTTTTATACGAAGTTGTACATCTGTGGGCAACAGTATGGGGATTCTCTATTGCTTCTATGTGGATGGAGACATACAAGCAAGCAACCAAACAAACCAAACAAAAGTCAACTGGATTTAGGAAACATTTATCTTGAGATCTCAGTAACCATGTCATGTACATAAGCGTATTATTATCAAGAATGTATATCAAAAAGGGAAAAAAAATATCATAATTAGCTAGCATTTGAACCCTTTCTCTTTGGTAGTGGTTTGCTATTGATAATGGTGGGTTCGTCCATGGCTAGCTGCCTCTTTCTTCAACAATTCCCTCTTACTGGATCCAGAGCAACAGATCCTTGTACTCGCAGGGCTGCTGCATTAACCACACATTGTTCTAAGTTTGGGTTTTCGTTTCTGCCATCCTTTGCCCTTTGTTTCCCAAAATAATTTTCAAGGGATCCTGTGAAATTCTTTCACTTAGTAGGAACAAATTTTCATCGTTTGACAGCAGAAACCGAGCCATGTCCACAAAGGAGTGTACTGTAGTAATTATTGTAAATAAACACAATACCATGATGTATTATTGCACATGTACCAGTTATTTGGAGGCCTTCCATAGTCTCTGTACTCAGTAGCAATTTTTGTTTTGCATCTGGTACATCGACACAAGCATTCACAGCAGCCTCCCAATTGTCCAAATACGATAGAAACTCTTTATCCAACCACTGAAATTAAAAATTAACAGTAATTTTGGTATCAAGGGTATGAATGTGCGCTTACAGTTAACCGATTAGTGCCGGAATTTACGCGCGCATGCGCGCTGACGGGACGGAATTAATTTTATGGGCGGAGAGAAATTTGACATCACGGAAGTCTGGAGGTCATATCGCCTAAACGATCGACCTTTTGTATTAGCAACACGCGTTTTTCAAAGAGATGGTTGCCTAATGCACCTATCAAAGGAAGTCCCGACTACTCCCCTCACGGGGAGTGGTGGGGATTAGGAAGGGATTAGCAATTCATCCTAGCTAATTGCCCCTATGGTTCTACACTCTTAATCGGCTAATTATTACCTAATCCCCACTCCTAACATATCAGCAAATTACTGCCATTATAAATAATAATAATAATTATTATAAACATTGAATCAATTTTGACACTTTGTACAAACAAATTCTTCCGGAGCTACACTGCCAAAAATGTTCTGACACTGCCAATGATACCATTTTTCACATTTCTCACACTGAATCCAATCCTCTACTTCTTCTGTTTCCACCTGCCAATCTTTACTACACACTCCACATTTAATAGAGTTCTCACAGTCACCTTGGCTTTTCTGCTGCTTCTTTCTTGCTCTGGTTTCAGCAGCCTTTCTTGCTCCTTTCTTTCTGTTCTCCTGAACAGTCTCAAGATGCTCGATGTACCAGCGCACCTCCTCTGTAGGTAATAAGACCTTTCTTGCCAATTCTTTCATCTGATCATCTGGCATGGTACCTCTGCAGCTTTTGAGTGTAGCAGCAATGACTGTGGAGGGGGTTGACGAGACTGCACAGCTCACTGATGATTGCAAGTTGACCAAGTTACTCTCAGGTTTCAGATAGTGACCGCTGCAGGTGCCCTTACACGTACTGCAGTTGTCGTCACCCCAGGGACGTGCAGGATCAGATACTGGCAAAGGGAGAAATGACAGCAATGGCCCTCCTGAATACCAGTGAATAACATTGTGGGAACCCCTCTTGCATATAGGGTGAATACAGTCTTCTCTAAAACAACATTTGAGAAAGAAAATATACTGCTGGGGTAGATTTGGTACCATATGTAAAGTTTTCACTGTCCAGACATCGTTGAAGTGAGAAAACAATTGGGGATCTTCTTTCTGGAGCCTTTCTCTCTCTTTTTTTGGCCCTTTCAGAAAAATTCTTAACTTCTCCCTCTCCTGCTGATCAGAGGAGGTACCCTTAAACAAGTGAATTTGAGTTCTACCACACGAACATCCATCACAACGGTCTATGTATATATCAATAGCTGTGTCCAAGTTTCTGCGAAGAATTTCCTCATCAACTTTGCCTGACTCAGCGATACAAGATCCATGAATGGTGGAGGGAATGAAGAGGGAACTATGAGCTCTAGTTAAACACCCATTCTGCAACTCTACACGATTCATGTAGGAGGAGCCACTGCTTCTTGTGGTCACGAGTGTGACCAACTTCTCCTGTTCCAAATGCCAGCGAGTCCAGTAATACTGGACTTCTTCGTGACCAGGACCTTCGTCCCCAGCACCGTCAACACGGATACAGTCTATCAACTTTGGCTTGCCTGTCTCAGTGTTGTAGAATGCATTTCTAAGTACCTCCTGTTTTGATAGCATGTTGATGTCACTAAAGTGTTGAGCAGCATTTTTAGAATGCATTGGCTGGGCTTTGGTTACTCCAGCACAGAGTTCAGTTGTTGTGGAACTTCCAGTAAAATTGTAGCTAGTTGTTTGTAAAACAGAAGGGTATCGATTCACGTAGTCGGTGTGAGTAGATAAGATATCCTTGCCACGGACTGTTGGAGTGCTATATTGATGATGGGTGCTTAGCGTATCCAATCGGAAGCCAGCTTGGTCATCTCTGTTCATGGTAAGGATATCTGTAGCATCTGTGTACTGCAGTACATTAAGATTGCGGTAAAGGGCAGCACTCCAATGAGTGTCAGGATTAATGAAACCCTTTCCTGGCTCTTCTACTTGTGACTTGAGCTAGACCCTTGTAGCGTTTAGCCGACAACCGACGCCTATTTCTGGCGACACATAATTGTACAACAGTACCATATGAGAAGTGGTGATTGTACACCTCTTCCAAGTGTTGCTGGATTCTCTTGTACGTACATTTCTTCCCTACTTTCTTGTTTCCGTCAAACGTTCTCACTCCCGTGCGTCTCCAGGCATCGGCCCCAACGCAGCAGCTTTCTACATATCGCTCAATTTCTTGCCCAATGTTGGGAAACTTGGAAGCAATGGTGTTTAAATGTTCAGATTTTTTCCTTCTCAGAAAATGTTGTTCAGAAATGTATTTGGCTCGCTTTCGACGAACTTGTCTTTTGATAGCAGCAACCTTCTTAGCTATTAGTTTCTCATCATGTACCGACTTCAAGTATGCACTTGCATCATCTGATTCAGAATCTGATACTATTTCACCACTCATCTCTAGGGCAGCCCTCTCACGTGCATCACCATTCAAGTGGTCATCAGCCAAATGTGCTTCATAAGATGACTTTATCTGCTTCAATTCCTCTTCTGAGAAGCCTCCTAGGTGATGGGTATAGAACTGTTCTGCCGCCTGTTGGTTATCATCATCAATCTGTTCCATAAATTCAAACCAATTAAAATCACACCGTCTCATAATATTACCGAGGTTTGTAATTTCATTTTCAGTAAGGGAGTCGGCACCCTCAGATGAAGTATGTGTGTCCATATCCGAATCTAGTTCTCCTCCTGAACAGGAATCGCTATCATACATGTTCTTAGTCAACTTGATTCTGGTGGAAATAATCTGGTCAAATTCTTCATGGATCCTCATACACTGTTCAATACATTCTTCGATTTTCTCCTTCTTTGAATTCATATTCTCAGGTAGGCCTAGCTCTCTACGAGCAGCAGTTGGAGTAAGGCCACTTGCCTTATACAAAGCATATCGAATGGTATCTTGCTCTCTATCACTCTGAGCAAATTTCAGTAATTGTGCAACTTCTGGTTTGCTAATTGCAATATTCTGTCTAGAATTTGTTAGCCAAGCTTCCTCGAGTATTCCCTGTAGACTTCGGTAGTTAACTTGACCAAACTTTTCCATCACAACTGTTTTTGAATTTCCTGTAGATGGTTGACCCAGTCTCAGTGTAACTAATGGCATCTGTAAAAGTTTGCGCTTTGCATGTTCGGCTGTGTAAGTAACTCCCGGAAAAGAAGATTTGAAAAGGTCAGAAAGACTACAGATGTGGTCTTGTAGTATCAGTCTAGCAGCATACAGTAAAGGTGGGCAATCAGGGCAAGGTTGAGAATGTTCTTGTTCACATATATACATTTTGATATCCACAAATTCCTTTAACGATACGTCACATACTTTGCTGATACAGATATTTTCATCAATTACGGCATAATTACTTAATGATTGTTTAGAATATGATAAGTATGTAGATAATAATTTTTGTGGTTGCCTCCCTGTACAGGGAGGCTTTACGCAAAAGATTGGTCCGGTGACAGACTCTGAGGTGGGGAGAGGGGAGAACCTGGAAAAGTTGGAGACGGCAGAGAAGCTGGAGAGCTTGGGGGAGACTCGTGGTGATCAGAGTCTATTGTTATGGTCTCCTCACTTCGACGTTGAATATTACTTATATTTTGAGATGCATACGGTTGAGATGATGCAATTTCGGACAGAGATGATCGACGAGATGATGTAGGTTCAGGATGGGAATCAGAGTCTATTGTTATGGTGTCCTCACTTTCAAGTTGAACGTTTACTTGAGAATGAGACACATATGGCTGAGAGGATTCAATTTCGGACAGAGATGATCGACGAGATAATGTAGGTTCAGGATTGGAATCACTTGAACTTCGAGTACAAAAGCTCCGCAGAGAGGTTTGCTCAGAACCACGCCTACTAGCCTCTGACTCAGACGAGAGTGGTGAAGGTGACTTCTGCATCAAGGATTTACGGCGGTGATATCCCTTTGATTTTTTCTCCTTAGCTTCATATGACTTTAGTTCTGCTTCCAGCTCTCTGATTTTACGCTGATGTTCCCTAATTTCAACTGTCAAATCCTCGCAAACCTTGTACTCTCTTGAAGATTCAGCTTGTAGTCGTCGCCGCTCTTTGAACTTAATTGAGTCCTTGAATGATTTAATGTCGTCATGAATTTCAGTCATTCTTAGTGTGCGGATTTGACCATCAATCTCAGGACGCTTACTGCTTGGCTGGGGGTTGCTAAATTTCTTTGATCTAGAGAGATGATATATACATGATAAATACCAAGGTCTATATACATGCATAATGTGCAGTAGCTACATTCATGCATGAACTGGCTTCCCTACATACACACAGTATGCACACAATGTCACTACACATAATGTCAATAGTATGTTAATTGCACTAAGGTCAGACTTGACTGTACTATAATATAACCACAATAGACGAGTTCTAATGTAAACATTGTTGACACACATGCAACACATACAGCCACTGAGGGGGGAAGTGGGGAGATCAATATTAGCTTTTCACTACTGGAATATGACCATACCACACAAACACACCTGATAACTGTGCAGTACATGTACACACACCTGCTTTTTCCTTTCTTGTATGCAAATCCTTCTTTGTGAACTCGCTCCTGGGCCTGCTCATATAAATTCTCTCGCTAAACAAGCATGGTTGGATTCTCCAAACATATTGCACCTGCTGCATCATTAACAGCCTTTTGATGATCACTTAATGGCCGTAGGTCTTGCTTGCGATAAATTTTTGCTTGTTCCATGATTTCTTCATCAGTTGTATGAGATGATGGATCACTATCACCTTCCTATTGGGTGATATCATAATAAGGCCACACCAAATTGATTACCTGTTTCTCGGATCCGGCGGGTCCCTTTTTGTAGAATTCAGCAAAAAAATATAAATTGGTGGGTGTGGTCATATTTATGGGCGGTGCGCATGCGCTATGTGTATCGTGGGCGTAAATTGGAATTCCTGGTATTCTCCTCATGGTGAACTGAACTGATGGTGCATAAAGTATGGCTACCTTATCAGCCTGGCTAAGCATATTGGTTAAGCGTGGCCTAGAAATCAATAAATCACGAACAGTTGTCAAATGCCTATGGGAAGATACATTTGGAGAAGTTGGATGTGACGGATGTCAGTGTTGAGAAGGTGCAAATAGCTTAAAATAGTTGTGGTTAAAACAATTTTAATGAGATTCATTTATTATTATTTTTTTTATTTCCGCCACCCGGGTCACTGTTTCTGGCTGGTCTGTCCAAGAAACAGGTAATCAATTTGGTGTGGCCTAATTAAAACACATTTAACATGCATACTGTCAAGAAATAGTACCTTTGGCATTGACAAATTCATTGCTCCACTGGTCAAGCCAAAATGCATCTGTCGCAGGTGTGCACTAGGTCCCGACAGAATGGGTGGTGATTGAGTGGAAGTATTAGCTGCAGATTGTGTTTGTAGTACCCCTGCAATGCTCTCTGATGTACTGCACTGCTGTGTGAGCGAGTGAATGAGTGAATGAAAAAAACAAACAAACTAAAGATAGAGGCTGCTTACCACACTTCTCTTATGTTGCCTCAACTTTCCTCTGACCACAGCTTGGTCAGGGACATCCTGATCTCGTAAATCGACAAACTTCCCCCCAAATTTATCATCAGTGGACTGTACCTGAAGGATAATATCGCTGAATTCGAACCCTTCTTGCTTGAAGTCTTCCTCGAGGTCTCGCTTAATAGCCTCTTTCAGGCTTTGGTTGTCACGAAATGAAACAATTCTATTGTAGTCAAGGACCTCGATATAGGCTGATTTCTCTTCCTTTTCCATTTTTGAGAGGATTTACTCAGGTCTTCGATCTTGTCTTGTAAGCGTGCACGAGGCCAGGGTATTCAAAGCTTCTAGAAGACGTCGTATACGCATGCGCTAATGCCCCACCCCCAGGGCGGAATTTTAGTGCTAATGAGCGGAAAATCCCCACCACGCCCCGTACCGTGAGGGGGGTAGTCGGGGATATCATTGATAGCTGCATAAGCTACCCGTTGATACCAAGTAGTCTCGCAAGCCAGACCCACCCCCGCGGAGAAAGGGTCTGGTACACTTCGCATAGCGGTTTTGTGTTGCTGACACAGCAAATGTCGTTCGCACGCGATAAAGATAAGTAGGTGTGAACGTGCTACGTAAACAACGTTTACCACACGTAATATAAATAGTACGTGGTACGATACGCTAGCGCTATACGTATACATATACGCGTACAGGTACCGTGTACGCTATGCATGCAGAGGCGGTACGCTGGCATGTGATCGATCACGAGTTCATAGCTAGCTAGCTGACAACGTGCATGCAGTGGGGACGTTGCTTGTGGATGGAGGCAAGGATAAGGCAGGCGATTACAGTGAGTGGACGGGCCCTGGGTGTTCTGCAGTTTAAGAGCAAGCAACTGGAAGCCTTGACTGCTTTTCTAAGTGGAAGAGACACGTTTGTTTCACTTCCCACTGGGTATGGCAAGTCCATAATTTACGCAGTTCTGCCACTTGCATTTGACTCCATGAAAGGCAAGTTACTACTCTTACTGCTGTGCTCGAGTAAGGTGTGATAATGATATAAATATCATTGACTGCATAGGTTCAACAGGTAGCATAGTTGTCTGTGTTAGTCCCCTTACTTCTCTAATGATGGACCAACAACACAAGTTCTCGCCGGTGGGATTATGTACTGAGTATGTCTGTGATTCTCAGGATCATGCTGTGAAAGCCCGAGTAACAAAAGGCGAAGTTCAGTTGGTGTTTATATCACCCGAGAGTCTGATATCAAACAAAACATATCGAAGAATGTTGCTCTCCGATACATACCAACAGCACCTCGTCGCACTGGTCGTTGACGAGGCACACTGTGTGAAGACTTGGGGTGATGAATTCAGGACCGCTTTCTCAGAAATTGGCAATTTACGAAGCATCATACCAAACACGGTGAACGTTCTCGCACTGACAGCTACTGCCACTACAGAAACATACTACACGGTATCTGAACGGCTCTCGATGGACAACCCTGTACTTGTGTCCATGCCACCGAACAGAGACAACATATGTTACAATGTGCTACCAAAAATTGACATCTCTACCTTAACCGATTTCTTAAGTGGAAAGCTAAAGGAACAAAGGATCACGTTTCCTAAGACTGTGTTGTACGTTAGAACTTACACAGATTGTTGTTCCGTGTACATGTTGGTGAAGGGAAAGTTAGGATCAGCCTTCACTGAACCGCCAGGTTGCCCGAATGTTGCAGGACACAGGCTAGTGGACATGTATACTAGAGTGCTAACTGTCGAGAAGAAAGAAGAAGTTTTGTGTACTTTTAGTAAAAGTGACACCAGCCTTCGCCTAGTGATTGCAACATCTGCTTTTGGGATGGGGGTAGATTGCCCGGATATTCGTACAGTTGTTCATTGGGGACTACCAAGTACTCTGGAGGAGATGTTCAAGAGACAGGTAGAAGTGGCCGCGATGGATATCCTGCAACAGCTATCTTGTATAGGAAGAAAGGAGGAAGGTTTTCCAACAAGAAAGTCAAGGATTATGCTGAGAATGAATCAGTTTGCCGACGCAAACTTTTGTTTCAAGACTTTATAAGGTTCTCTCAGGACGACATACACGTGAAGGGATCTGCGTGTTGTGACTTGTGTGGAATTACTTCCCAACAATAGTGAAGATTGTGCCCAATACATAATTTTATTGTTTTATTTATTATCATAATTATATAGGAATATGACATCATTAATTGTGACAATACGTTAATAATAATTAAAGTGAAATCTGAGAAATGCTCCTTTGAACTTTTTTCACAAGTTCCTCACGCTTTACAGTCTCTAACAATCCGCAATTGAAAGAAAAAGAGGCATGTTTACGCCCTGGAACGTGTTCGAAAACGTTTTCGTCCTCTAGTATTGATAAAACTGTTCTGAAATCCTTGCCGAAAGAAGGATAAGGATGGTGATCGGAATGCATGCTTTTAACTGTTTCCCTCTCAAATGTATCGCAGACTCTCTGAACAGCAGCAAGTGATCTGGATGCTTTCTGGATTCTAGACGGAGAAATATTGCTCCCCATTCCACGAATTATGGTTTTGAGCCTCCTGTTCAGGTGCTCCATATGCAAATCACATGGAATGTTAGCACCAGCATAGCCTCTTGTGTTGACACACCTACTCCACAAAAGCTGTGCTTTTTGCCTTTCAGAGAATTTGTAGTAGTACTGGCACAAAACATTCACGGATTCCTTGGCATAGTTGCGATGATTTGTGGATTTAAATACGATGAGGAGGAATTTCCAGTATCTCAGTATCCTCTCTCCGTCACTCTCCCGATTCGTATCGTGAAAACCGTGCCAAAGCAGACCCAATGTCAACAACTCCTTCGCATACATGTACACTCCATCATCACACTCTGACCTCGTAGTTGACGACAATCGTGGGAGGTGAATGAACTCGCTGATAATCGACTCAGAAAGTTTGATCGCAGATGATGTTGGGTTCTTCAACTGGAGGACTCGAGCAGCTTGTATAACGTGTGTGTACAAGTAATAACATGAAATCTTCGGCGGCATTCATGTTTTTTTCTGGATCAGGTGGTACCATGGTGCGATTAATGACATTTCTTAACTGGTACATGGTGCCCTTTTCTTTGGTAGATTTGTTGCTGTATAAACGACCCCATATTACCTGCAAGAACAAAAATAACATCTCCACCCTGTCTTGATATACTATTAATTATGCAAGTATACATAACAATCCTCCATTGCCCCACATGCTTGTATATACCTTAATGACAGTGTAATGTATAATCTTCACGTACATGTACAGTACCTTCAAAAGAGTCATTCTAGTGTGCCAATCTTCGCAAACCGGAACTACTCCTTCAAGACGGTCAACCTTCCTCTCCTGGGTATCTCGGAGTGTCTGTGTGCCCCTGATGCGTGCAACGGTCAATTGATCCCCTCCAAAAAGAATGGAGTGAAACCTGCTGTCGTCAAAGTCAATGGTGCTACCATTCGGGAGAGTGTGATGACCTTCGGCCGCAAAGGTTGGAACAAGCTTCATGTAATGGGCAACAATCTGGGTCATCTCATCAAGCCTGTTTTCATTGTAAGGAAGAATTCCAAGTGGGACCTGCAGCAATGGAGTTATTCAAGTACATGAAAACTCAGTAGGTTTATCTTGTACTATATACGAACCTAAGGGGCAACCATCCATTGCCTGCTCAGGCAAACCTAATCCCAGCAAAAGAGAGAGCCACCTAAGTGCCTAGCCCTGAGAACTAGGGGTGGTAGGTTGAAAAGCTTTTTTGTTCCATGGAAACTCTCCCTACCCACCTAAGTGGTTCAAGGACACGGGCAGCATGCATACATGACCTTACACACATGTACACATGAGTGAACTTGGCTAATTAGTTACCGTTTTAGATTTCTTAGCCATCTCACTTGAATACTTGCTTGGTATGTGCTTTGGTACAGCTTTGTTTTCAGAACTGAACCCTTCAAAGTACTGAAGTAGTATTCTGTTATGGAATGTAAACTTAACGTTGACTGCTTTACTCAATTACAACAATAAGTACTCACCGTGCAACCATGGTTGACAGCTCTTTCTTCAATGTTGAGATATCCTCAGCAGAAGGCAGTAAAGTGTTTGCATCTGGGATGCGATATGGAGGAGGTTCGTCTGATAGGTGGGAGAAGTTCACACGGTCTCGAGCAGCAAAGCCATTGAAGTAGTGCATCGACAGCCCTCTCTTGTCTGCTCGCTGGAAGGCTGGCTTAAATTCATTGTCAACATTGTCTCCAACAAACTTATACCCAAACCACTCTGATGTTGATTGCTCAGCAACCGCTAACTCCACCTATAATAATTATTATTACATCAATAATTATATGAAAATACTCCAATATCACTCTACTAATTAATTTTTAATTACTGTTGTCTCTAGTTCTTCAGTGTCATCATCCTCTTCTTGACCATCACTGACATCATTTGTAGTATCACCATTAGAGGAAAGACCATCATCACCGTCACCATCGTCATCTTCACCATCATAATCACTTGTAGCTTCCACGGAACTCCCGGATGATAGAGGGCTGTAGGTAGGTCTTTCTATCTCACTGTCTGAGTCAGAGTCCGTGTCATACAGGTCCATGAGATTTACCGGTGTTGACTCAGGCACTGGAGCTGCGTCTGTCTGTATAATTTATGTACATGCATTTTTAAGTAGCCACTCATTCACACACACACCAGCTACATGTTTAATCTCTCCATAACATTACACACCGAGAAGGTGACAATATTATACTCCTAATATACCCCGTAATACTAACCTCTTCGGGTGGTTTGGGGACCAGCTCATCACTCCACATCTGTACGTCAATGTCGTGGTCCGAACTAATATTTCCAATAATCTTCATTGTACCACTGTACGACAAGCACACATTCAGAGGCTGCATGTTTGTGAACACCTGCACGGTGCAAATTACATTCATTTGCTAAATTAGCACCAACCATGAAGGGTGGGTTATATGTGTATAAATCATTCCACACAGACTACGCACCTGTTTAGCTGTGCCATATCCATACAGCATGACTGATATCACTCTCTGCACCAAACATAGACGCTGATGCTTGCATTTCAGAATCTGTGATGCCAGGCAGCAGAGAAGAGGCTTGTGATCTTTGGGCTTGTTAATCAGCTGTGATAGTAACGACATGAGAGTTGGAACCTTTTTAACCAGTTCAGTATACACTAGCTCCCAGCTGAACTGTTTGATTGCTTCAACAGAGTCTGTGAGGATCGAATCATAGGAAATTGAACTCAAATCTTTCATTTCACCTTTGATTTTGGCAGCTATTTTCTTGACTACAGACGCTGTAGTTGAAGGGGAGTTGACGACTGCTGACGCTACCGACACATACGACTTTCGTGTTATTCTAGAGATGGACTTCTTGCGTGAAGGAGTACGTATTTGAAATTTGCGTGGACCAGCTTTATACGGTACGATGATCTGAATATGATATTTAAGTCAGTTTTGTGTGGTGTCAAGTATTATACAGGGCTGTATGAACACCGAGTAAGTACACATAACAATGAGTATATGTATTTTAATATACCATAGACTACGTAACCATAGTCTATACTATCTATGACGTACTAACACACAAATGGAGCTTACTGTGAGAGGAGGAGAGGCAGACGAACACGCAGAGACCGATTGGGAACTGGTGGAGGGTGCAGCATGTAACTGTACAACCGATTCACTATCACTGGCTCGACTTTGAGCCACGTGTGCACGTTTTGGAGGAACTTCTGGCTCGCGATATCCCGGCCTTGACCTTTTCCCAAGGCTAACAACACCAGCTATTTGCAAAGAAGACAGAAGTCGCTTCACATCTTCTTTCATGCTGACAACCTTAGCCTCCAGGCTGTGTATGGTAGTCAGTGTTCTCTCACAAGCATGGCACAAAATCGCGCTGGGATCACTTGTCTCAACCAGACAATCGAGGGGATACTCACTGAGTGCAGAGAGTGTTTGTTTCGCCGTGTTGCAACTAGCTCCGTGGAATTTCTTCTTTCTTCGGTGATCTGGCGGTGCACACGCTCGACAGAGACAGCAAAGGGCCATGGTAGCACGACATAGACAGACTGCGTGTATACATGTAGTCGACATGTACAGCACGTGCGTATCGCTGAACAAACGATTATGTAATATCCACTTGAGCTACATTCACACGTCATTAACACGCCAAGAAAATAGTGGCATACGCTGCACAAAACCGCTATGCGAAGTGTACCAGACCCTTTCTGCGCGGGGGTGGGTCTGGCTTGCGAGACTAGATACCAAGAACGCCAGCCGATCTTGTGAATCAAAGGAATTTCGATGGACAAAAGTCAAGCGGTAAGTGAATTCGTAAGATAAGGGGGTACGAAGGGGAATAAACTTGAAATATTAGTCCCCAGTTGACTCAGCGTGTACTAACAGCGTAGCTCATTGCTCTGTCTCCTTCAGTTGTCCATGATATAAGCGACTGAGCGAGCAAAAGCTTTAGATCTTTCCCGTATTTTGTAGGACTTGCCCGATCGTTTTTTTTTTTTTTTTTTTTTTGTTTATAATACTTCTTGCAAAGCATAAGCAATGCAACGGATACACAATAGCTAATCACAGCTAATCAAGTGTGCACCCTAAATCTAAACACTAGTTAGTTATTAAGTTATAGAAGTCTTAGCCCGAGTTCTTGACGAGATTGGACTCTGACACACAGACTTGGCAGGTACTGGGGCTGTACGTGTATGCAGATACTTCTTCTTTATCTCATCAGGCCAAAACTGGGATGGCATCCTGAAGTATGGTGCTGGTACTCTAGGCCCTTTCAACCTCTTCTTAGGACTTACAACAGTCCAATTATCATCCTCAGCAGAAGAAGAGGGAGGTTCATCATCAGAAGTTCCGCTACTGCTACTACTATTAGAGACATCAAGTAGGGTAGCACAATCTTTCACAGTATCTTCAGGAGACTTTGGTACTGGAGGGACTTCAGTGCCCTGGACAAGAGTAGGCTGGTGGGCATTAGTTGGAGTATTTGCAGCAAGGAGAGGACTGCGAGAGCCCTGAGTAGGTGGATGGTCATGGGTAGAAGCTGACACAACAGTATTAGGCACAGTAGGTACTCTCTTCCTTTTTCTGCGCCGCCTCCTCTTATTCCTAGGTTTCAGTTGGCTGGCTACTATGGCCCTAGATGATGGCCAGAAGAAGGATACAGAAAATCCAGTGATTGTCTGCCTGGTAGACCACTGGGCTGCTGACATTGGCAATCCAAGTTCTTGCAGCCTCATACAAACTGACAGAGGCAGTCCAGCTGAAGCCAGTTCAGCCTGGTGGCCCTCTAAGACACAGACATGGATTTTGCTACTTGTCATTTTTTGTTGTGTTTGCGGGTTTGAGTACACGCTGGCCACTGGATACGTAAAAAGCGCTAGCTAATGATCGTACATGTCGAGTGTCTGTGACTTGTCTTGCCTGATCGACGTACAAGTCTAGGTTATAGCTTCTGTTTAACTGTGTTTCAAGCCTTACAATGTGGCCATCTTAGGTCTGTATTCCTACAGTGGGACGATAACTTATGATCTTCCTTTCATAAACTCTTCTCTTTCATTTATAAAAGGTCTGATCGATGAATGTCACAGTTGCCTGGCATTTTCACAACCTATGTAAGTTTGCTTTATGTATGTAACAGTATGTGTATGCTTATGAGTGTCATAGTGTGTGCGTGCATGTGTTCATTGTTTGTGCATGGTGTTGAATGTGTATGTACGAGAGTGTATAATATTATGTACGTATGTTTAGTGTTTGTGCATGGTGCGTGTGTATGTACGCGAGTGTGTATGTGTGTGTGTGTACCTACGTATGTTTAGTGTTCATGCATGGTGTGTGTATGTGTATGTATGTTGAGTGTGCATGGTGCGTGTGTATGTGTGTGTGTGTGCCTACGTATGTGTAGTGTTTGTGCATGGTGTGTGTATGTATGTTGAGTGTGCATGGTGCGTGTGTATGTACGCAAGTGTGTATTTGTGAGTGCGAGGGTGTGATGTGTGTGTGTGTGTACACGCGTAACGTGCACTTGGACAATGTACACACCATAGTAATAATAATAATAATAGTATGTACATAAAAACTAAAAACACATGCACAGTGACAAGGTTGTGTGCATATCCTTTTATGGACTAATATTAGTTATCTTATCACACGATATTGTGTTCCGTCTCACCTCTAATTATGACACTATTTTACACACACCACAGGTCCCAAATTGCTTGACCAGGCTACCCCACACACACACACACACACACGTGCACACACACGTGCAAGTGATCTTCTGGATGGTAAGTAATATTCACATGTGTAGTTACAATACTCATGCACACATACATGTACATACCTTCACACATGCACACCCCCTGTGTTGAGTGTTCGTGAGTGAATGATTGTGTGTTGAGTGTATGTACGTATATTTAGTGTTTGTGTGTGTATGCATATTTTTTTGTTCGTGTATGTGTGTATGTTTGTTGTTAGTACATGGTTATGTGTGTGTGTGCATAATATGTATTATGACCATTTTATACACGCCACAGGTCAAAATTGCTTCGTGATACTACAACATTATACACACACATACTAACACACCACACAGAGTGATGACTTTGTATGTGATAAGTTGTGTATTTTTTGTATATAAAATCTTGCACGTGTAGTTGCACACAATATACATTTTATAATACACACACCCTACACGCATGCACCCCTCACATACGCATTCATAGTACATTCAGTAAAGGGTACTCCTATGTACCCATGTGCAACAGTTTATTATTGGGCTGGAATTCAATATACATGTTTACATATCTTGTAGGCGTGTGTGCCACTGCAAAAAACAATCATCTGGATCCCCCGAGTGACACAGCCATGCCGAGCACTCTCGACAAAACGTGCTCGTGTTCATGCGACTGTGCTTGGTCTTTCTGCATTGAGCACAATTGCCTCTCTTCCTCTTAGGGGGGCAACTGTCGTCATCGATCTTCACTGGAAAGTGTCGAAGAGGAAGGGAGCGTATGGAAGAGGACGAAGTACGTCCACGTCTGCGACGACTACAATAGTCACCGATCAGTTCGGATGCCAACTCAAGCCGAAAGTCCTTGATAGTCATTTTGGAGCCTTTGCTTGTGTGGTTCTTCATCAGGATGAAAGCATTGGTGATGGCTACATCAAGTAAGAAGTAAAAAATATACTTATAGAACTTTCGGCTCTTAGTACGACAGTGGTAGTATCCCCGTAACTGATCTCCTCTGTCTACTCCTCCCATGTATGCGTTGTACAGAATGATGGATTGGGGGCATGGCACTGGTATGCGTGAGCCATCTTGTGTACCACGGAGCACTGTTCCGGTGTCATCTGGCTGACAGTTAGTAGCCATAACAGTGACTGTCCTGCGATCCAGCCAAGCTGAAGCGGACAACTTCCCCTTCTGAACAGTGACTGATTCACCCCTGTATGTTATATATTATTATGTATAGTAACAATTTCCATTATCCGTATTTTACCTTTCTTTCAGTTTGACCCTCTTTAGTTCCTCCGGGAAACCTCGACGATCCTTCCTCGCTGTCCCACATGCGTACACTCCATCCTTCTCCAAGTCCGTCAACAGTTCTGCGCTCGTGAAGAAATTGTCGAAGTAGACATGGTGAAACTTCCCTTTCAGTGGCTCAGTGAGGGTCTTCACAACACGAGCTCCCAAACTTTTCTCGGGTGATGTTCCCTTGCCACAGTAGACATCGAACTTGGAGAAGTATCCCGTCTCACTGTCTCCCAACACCCACACCTTTATACCACGCTTGACAGGCTTCTTCGGCATATATTGCTTCAGCGATGACCTGCCCTGAAACTTAATCATCGCCTCATCCACTGCAACTTCTTTGTGTGGATCGTAAGCCTCCGCAAACTTGGTCGAAAGGTGGTCAATGATGGGGCGAACTTTACCAAGCCGATCGTGTCCCGGAGAGCCACGTGGTTGGAGGGTGCTGTTATCCACAAAGTGGATATATCTCGAGATCTCCAAGAAGCGGTCTCGTGGTATCCGATCAGCAATGGGACTACAGTGGAGGTACTCATTCTTCTTCCAGTAGTCCTTGATTGCCGGGAGCTGGTTGATACCCATGAGAATGGAAAACCCCAGAAAGGCCTTCATCTCTTCTACGGTGATCTTCGTCCACTTGGCGAACTTCTCACTTCCCATGACGTCCTCGGCGTACCTATTACTCTCGGTCACCATCAGCGTCATCAACTCGTCAGTGAAGAAGATCTCGAAGACCTCTCTGGGGGTGTCTGGGATGGCTGTTGTTGGACCTACTGGTGCGTTGAATGATTTCACCTCCACTGGTTTCAGTGTTGTAGTCCACACTGCAGGTTCGGATGGTGAAGTAGGTGGTGATGATTGTGGCGAGCTTTGGGGTGAGGGTTGAGGCAATGGAGAGAGTGGAGGTGGCAGCGGCAGTGGTGAAGCTACTGACGGTGTAAGGGGGGAGTTTGGTGGTGCTTGGTCAAGGTCAGCATCATCTTCATCGAGCTCCAAATCGGAGAACTCATCATCAGAGCCTTCCATGACCGGTTCATCGGGGTCATCATAGTCCTGGTCATCATCCACATCCTCCAACACAGCTTCCAGCACCTTCTCAGCAGTGTACAGCCTCTTAGTCATCATTTAGCGCTTCTAGAGTTAGTTTATAGGTAGGTAGTTAGCGTTTTTGCATGGTAGTATTGTAGCGTACATAGCGTAGGCGTTAGCGTGTATAGCTGTATGTATTATTATTTTTGATACAAATTTGTGGAATAATCTTCTATGAATAGTACTATAGTTTACTACAGTAATACTTACCTCTACTATCGTGGTTTGTCGTCGGTAGAAAGATCGTCACCGCCCAGTCCTCTTTAGCGAGATATCGTCCAGATAGTATAGTGCTATGCAGCTGACGCATTTTTGCGTCTCCCGCCCTTAACGGCATGCGCGCGCATGACGCAACAATGCGTCTCTTGGCACTAATCGGTTAATCTGCTGTCATTTGGACTTGTGTAGGGCTTTAGATCAGGTTTTGCCTTCGCTTTCCATTCAGAGAGGCTTCGTACATTGAGACAGTCGAATAGACGATCAAAATGCCTAACGAATGTTTCCGTTTCTGTCAGCATCACCAAAATATGCGAATCCATCTGCCACTGATTTGCTCAATGCCTATAATACAATAGAACATTGTATCACTATGTGCATGTATGAATTTTGCTGTATCATACACAATTTCTTATCAATTCTAATTGATGCTCATCAACACACATACACATATAGATTTGTGCAATTGCTCACCTGGGCAGCTAAATCTACCAGCATTCATGAAAATGAAGTCAACTCGATGTGCTCCATCTTCAACTTGGGAACCAATGAGAGTCCAGCAGACTGCACCGCCATCGAGTGAAACCTATGGTAGAGATCCCTCAGATGCTTCCATTTGATGGTTTTCCCATTAATCTGCATAATTCATATACATACTGTTTCATACACATGTAAACTCTATTGATACATGTATGTTTGTATTGTACATACTGTCATTAGTCGAGTTCCATTTGGACCTGAATGAGACCAACAATTTCTTGTAGTTTTAATCAGATGGGGTGGGTCAGATATGAAGTACAGTGGTCTGTTCTCCTGTGGATCCACATACGGATTATGCATCTTATAAACTAGATCGTCCTCCTTTCCATGCATACGAAAGAAGTTTCTGTTCGGACTGGCACCATCTGCTGTTACGCAGATGACTTCGAATCCTAGGCTCTCAAGTTGACGGATGCCTTCCCATACAATTGGGAAAAGAAAGTCAGCAGTGACACCATTGGTGCCAAAATGAGCTGAAGGAGCCAACTCTAGATTAGACTAGATTCACTACGTGCATTATTTACGCACACTCACTCAGAAAATCTTTATTTCAATACTTGTTCTAAATACATGAAAATTGCAAATTACATAGCAGTAAATGTGACGATCAGTACCATAACCATAACCGCCAGCCAAGACCAACACTCGGGTCTTACAAAAATGAATTGCACAAATAACAATAAGCTCTTATATAGTCATTACAATGTACTTAATGTTCAGAGTTAGAGTCAATTCAAGTTCATTCGTTAGGAATCAAAACAGCGATTTTGCTTACAGGTCGTTTGTAAGTACCGCGAGAAGTTTTCACCGTAACGACTCGTACGAGACCATCTCGTCCAGGATGGACATCCACAACACGTGCGAGAGGCCAATTAGCAGGAGTGGTTCCGCTTTTTGAAGGATGACAACATCATCCACAGCAACATTGCGAGTGGGAAAACGCCACTTGTACTTGTTCAGAGTAGCGAGATACTCTGTGCACCAGCATTCCCAAAAATGGCGGACCAAGTGCTGGCAAAGATGCCAACGTTTCAGCAACGAGATAGATCGATAGGATAGCTGAGAATCAGGTAGAGAAGTGAGCGCTTTACCGATTAAGAAATGACCAGGCATCAAAGCAAGTACGCCATCATCATCAGGTGAGTTCAACGGTGTTAGAGGGCGGCTATTGAGACATGCCTCTATGCACTGTAGTAAATTCCTCGAAAGTGAGTCTCACAAGCGATACCACACGTTTCAGGTGATTCTTCACGCTCTTTACAGCCGATTCCCATATACCTCCGAAGTGAGGAGACTTCTCCGGAATGTATTTCCACTAAATATCGTGAGAACTGCAAAATTCGGAGATCGCACCGTGAGTGATACGATTCGACAGCGTATTCTGGAGTGCCTTTAATTCACCTTTAGCTCCTACAAAATTTGAGCCATGATCACTCCAGATTAAAGTAGGATAGCCTTGTCTGGCAATGAAGCGACGAAGAGCTGCGATGAAAGCTTCTGTCGTCAAATCGGATACTAGTTCCAAATGGACTGCCTTTACCGAGAGGCAAACACACATATGTACGCTTAAACAATGGTAGGCTTTCTCACATGTCCATACTTGATTTGAAACGGTCCAGCATAGTCCACGCCAGATTTCTCAAAGGGAGGGGTCGGAGAGACACGTTCTGCAGGTAGCTGGCCAAGTAATTGATTCTGTGGCTTGATAGAATGACGTCTGCAGATTACGCATTGTCTTGTGATAGATCTGATGACCTTTCGAGCCCCAATGATGTGGAATCGTTGATTCAAGGAGGATGACAGTAAAGTTGGACCAGCATGCATTAGACGCAAGTGCTCGGATTGAATGATGATCTTTGTAATCGAATGCTTTCCATCGAGGATCACGGGATGCGATTGAGAATAAGTGAGGCTCGAGTTACTCATTCTTCCTCCTACACGTATCACTGAACGATCTCTGTCCCAAATAGGTCGAAAGGAAAGGAGTTTACTATTCTTGGGGAGAGGGTCTCCTTGTTGCAACGCATCAATCTCCTTTGGGAAGCTCTCTCTTTGAATTATCGCCACCCAATAATCCTCGGCCTTGCTTAATTCAGTGGTCATGAGATGAGGAGCAAGACGTCTGTCAGTGACCGAAGAACGAAGATTGTGGATGAAACGATGAATCCATGCAACGATCCTCTTGAGACGGATGAAGCTGGAAAATCGATTATTTGGAATGACCGGCTCCAAGGACTCTGTTTGGGTGATGGTGGTGAGTGAGATTGCACATTTCTTTTTCCTCTGCAGGTGTGATTTCAGAAAGTGAAGCTGGTTGCTCTGGCCATAGAGAAGGATCAAGTTGAAGATACTGGGTGCCATTCCACCAGAGGTGGTGATCCTTGAGGTGAAGAGGAAATAATCCCCTTGAGGCACAGTCGGCTGGGTTCAGGATACCCGGAACATGTTTCCACCTATCAGGAGGGATCTGATCAAGAATGAAAGAAACACGATTTCCCACATAGGTTTTGAAACTACGAGGATTCCCAGTCAGCCAATTTAGCACAACGGTGCTGTCGGTCCACGCAATCACAGAGCTCATGGGAATTTCCAGCACTCGCTTGACGTGGCAAAGCAATTTAGTCAAAAGTTGAGCTCCGCATAGCTCCAATCTTGGAATGGAGAGGCGCTTGACTGGTGCGACTCTTGTCTTAGACATGACAAGAGTAGTGTGAACTCTTCCAGAGGAGTTAATCAAACGAATATACACAACCCCTGCGTACGCTTCTTCAGATGCGTCGCTAAATCCGTGCAATTCCACAGACGTTGGGGTGAACCCGACAGGTGAGTAGCATCGAGGTATGTGTACCATAGTGAGAGCTAGCAGCTCTCTCCTCCATTGTGACCAGATTTCAAGGACGTAGGCAAGCACTGGATCGTCCCAGTCGAGTTTGAGCTCCCACAGACGTTGAAGAACGATCTTCATCTTGATAATGATTGGGGAGAATAAACCAAGAGCGTCTAATACTTTGGCCACATCAGATACAAGGTTTCTCTTAGTCACTGGATTTTCTGAGGGTGGATCGGTGATACTGAGGTGAAACTGATCAGCGGACACATTCCACTCGATTCCGAGCGTCTTGGAATACTGGACGCTTTCATGAAAGGCCTGCACTTCGCGAGAATCTCTGAGTTCTTCCGGAATTTTCTCAAGAACAGAGGGATCGTTGGAGTTCCATTTTCGCAGTACAAATCCACCACGGGAGAATAACTCAGTTAGTTGCTGCTGGAGAGTTAAAGCTGACTTGGAGTCAGTTGCGCCAGTGAGGCAATCGTCAACATAAAATGCCTTTTTTACCACTTCTGCAGCCAGGGGATATTCATGGAAGTAGTCGATTGCATTTTGCTTCACGCTCATGTTCGCTGCAAAAAAAGAGGCACTCACTCCGAAGGTCACACGCGTCATGCGGTAGTCCTTAAGGCTCTCGTTGGTATCTGACCTCCAAACATACCGATGTAGATCCTTATCGTCGTCGGCCAGCTCAACTGCACGGTACATCTTGGAGATATCGGCAGTCAGTGCCACTGGGTGCAACCGGAAACGCAACAAAACGTCAACCAAAGGCGGGTGCATAGTAGGCCCGACCAGTAGTGTGTCATTAAGGGACACTCCAGTAGAGGATCTGGCTGATGCGTCAAAGACGGCTCTGATCTTCGTCATAGAACTTGAGGCCTTGTACACAGCGTGCATAGGGAGGTAGAAGGTGGACTCAGGTGACTTCTCCAGATCCGCGGCAGGAACGATCTCAGCATGCCCTAACTCGAGGTACTCTCGCATGACGACATCAAAGTCCGGGAAGCGACCCTTCGCATTCAGAGAGCGCTCCAGGGAAAAGAATCTCTTTACGGCTTGTGATCTCGATTCACCAAGAAGCTGTGCATTAGGGTCCTTTGGTAGAGGAACAATGAATCTCCCTTCCCTTGAACGTTTGTGATTGGAGTCGAAATGATGAATCACCGCACGCTCTTCAGCTGATAGGCAGGCTTGGTTGGAGAATGACTCTTCGACTTCCCAGAATTTCCTTAGTACATCGTCATCAGACAATGCAGTGGTGTGAAATGTCAAGACATAGAAATTAGTCTGGGGCGAGATGCTGAGTGGTCCAGTACTACCACCAAGAATCCACCCAAAGTCAGTTTCAAAGGCTGTGGCGAGCCTGGGGGACCCTTCCGCTGGCCATCGCGCAATATGTCCATAAAGACATCAACTCCTAGCAACAGGTCAATGCGGCCTGGCTGTTCAAAGTTCGGATCGGCCAGTGTCAACTCAGAAAGGTGTTTCCATTTCGAATCGAAAGAGATAGGATTGGTGGGTAAATCGCATGACACCTTGGGGATGATAACTGCGTCAACTTTGATTGCTCACAATGAACTTCGAACGGACGTGATTCGGAAATTGGTAATAGACTGGATCGGGGCTTTGTGAGAAATACCTCCTACCCGAGAGACTCGAATGCTCTGATTAGTACGAGGCAGGGATAAACTTTGAACTAAACGTTCGGAAACAAACGATGCTGTGGAAGCATTGTCAAGTAGTGCCCTGACCTCCACTGATGAGCCATCAGGTGCTACAATCAAAACTCGACACGTCATAAGCAGTGTATTGGCTCTAAGCTTAGCAGCGGCATGTGAACACGTTACATCAGTACGAGCTTCAGATTCCGGAGCGGGATCACGTGATTCCACGTGCAAGAGCGTGTGATGGGGCTTCTGACACACTTTACATTTCCTCTGAAAGTGTCCACTCTGGAGGCAATTTCTGCAGAGATTGTTGTCGCGAAGAACGGACATCTTCTCGTGGGACAGGGCTTTGAACTGAGAGCAAACATACAAAGGATGCTTTTCCTTCTTGCAGGAAACAATTCTTGTCAGTAGGACCTGCACTGGAAATGAACGAGGTAACCGCTTTGTTTGGTTGTCTCCTTGGGTACTCGTGGCGGGACGTCTTTTTCACCCCCGAGGTTTCGGATGCTTGCGCTCAAAGATCGAGAAAGTACAACAGCTCTTGATAGGGTGGAACTTCCATGCTGGATTGGCTGTGTTTCTGCCATTCAAAGAGCGTGTTGACGTCAAGTTTCAATTCAATCATCGACGTGATGAAATTCCCAGGTAAATCGCAACCCAAGGTCTTGAGGGCGCGAACATGCTGTTAAACAGTGTCGTGTAATGCTCTGATTTCCTTGCCACTCCCATCTCTCAAGCAGGGAGCGTCAGTTATCAGTTGGACATGAGTGCGTTGGATGAGACGTGGTCTGTCGTAGCGAGACTTGAGGCACTCGATTGCCTCCTTGTAATTGTCACCGGAGTGGGACAACCCCTCAATGGTGTTCCTAGCAGATCCATCCTTAATGGCATTTTGAAGGTACACCGTCTTTTCGGCATCGGAGAGACCAGGTTTGCTGCTTCCAGTGGACTATGTTTCCGTCGAATGTAGGTACGTTGAGTTTAGGGAGCCTGACTCCGGCGCCATCAGGAGCGGATGTGGATGCAGAAGTAGATTCTGATACAGGGGTGATTGAAAGTTGCTTCACCCTTTGGCTGATGTCAAACAAGGTTTTCTCGAGTTCCGAGTGAAAAGTGGCAAGTTCATCATCGTCATCGATATCCTTGGATAGAAGCTCTTCATATACAGCAGTGAGGTCTCTTTTGTAATCGGAAAGTTGCTCGCTGCATTGTTGAATCATGGACCGCTCGGGTGCCTCCGTAGAAATGATGTCATCAATCGACTTTAATCCCTTCTCCAGGCGTGTAAGTTTGCGGGATAATGGCTTACGTATGTCCACAGTCGAAGGTGTCTTGGCATGCTTTGGGTTTGTGACAGTGCTTGCAGGCGAATCGTCAGAGTCGACACATCGTCGTGCTTATCCAGGAGTTTGTTCCTTCTCAAGATCCTCTGATTCATCAATCAGGTCGATGATTTCAAAGTGAATGGCCTTGAATTACCCATTCAGAGATTCAAGCTTTGCTAGCAGTTGAGAGGCATGATCAGCAGTGCGGGGTTGATCAGTAATTTCTTCGAGTTCTCTCAGGCGAGTGTCCAATCGAGTTATTGAGCCACGAACGACTCCCCTTCTCTTACGGAGGTTGCCAATAGACGGCATGTTAATAGGTGGTGGGCATCAAAAAGGAATCCGCACCACGAGTTCGAATTCCAACGACTATAGAGTCTTCTCTAGGAGCTGACTACACAATGACACCGGTTCTCAGGTAGTTTCCGGCTCGAAGGACCAATTTATGAAGGAGCCAACTCTAGATTAGACTAGATTCACTACGTGCATTATTTACGCACACTCGCTCAGAAAATCTTTATTTCAATACTTGTTCTAAATACATGAAAATTGCAAATTACATAGCAGTAAATGTGACGATCAGTACCATATGAGCGTATGGAAATTCTATTCTAAAGATGCCCCTCACCATCAACACTAACACATGATTAGATATAGGTAGATGTGGACTGCCTTCGTCACACTGTTGCTCCATCTCAGACAATATATCACCAAGAGATGTAAATCAATGATTTGGCCTGATCGCTTATCGTAAACTAGATCTTCTTTAATTTTCATCTGATCTATATAAGCAAGGCTACATACCGTTTTGATTCTGGAAGAGAGTCAATACCGGCTTCATTCTTTAGTTGCTCATTTAGATCTGGTAGAAATCCTGCTTGACTCTTAAAATAGTGTATAGTCACGAAGAGTCCTCTGATGGAAGCCACAAAAAACCTGACGTTTGCACTGTATGCTATGCAGCACTAGAAATCAGTTTTAAGTTCAGACACCATTTAATCATCAGTGGGTGCCAGCGTATCTGTCTTGCATCTTTCACTGAAGCTGCTTTGAGTTGCTCTTCCCAAAAAAGCATCGCAAAACTTTCCTCCGGGTATGCTTGCTTGATATTTTCATAGTTCTCATTCATGATTCCAAGCAGTTCTGCATTAAGGTTAGCATCAACATCACCCCCCTTGCTGCTGAGTCGATTCTTTGATTTTTGCTCTAACCTGTTTCTCAGCTACACGAAGTCTCTGTTTTAGAGTATAGACATTTTTGCTTTCTTCTCTGGTGTACTAAGGTAACGCTCATTTGAATGGCTGCTGGTGTCACTCAAATCACATGTACGTCTCTTACACCAGCGGTTGTACATTGCACGCACGCAATGTATCTTGGTAAGACTTACATGAAATGCATTTCTGAGATGTACTCACCATTTCACATGATCCCGTTCGTACTGTAGCCTGATAATGTTCTCCATTGACAGCTATAGGAGCGTACTGATCAATACTAGCAGCCACTTTACCATCAGATGAGATGAGTTTCCCTTTCTTTGCATTGACCATAGAAATAAAATGGGAATCAGGCTGACCACAACACACATGAAGGCGATCAAGTAGTTGAAGAAGGTTGTTGAGAGAATCGGATGTAAGGAATTGAGGTACGGATCGTAATGCCTGGCACATTTGGGGCTGAACTCGACGATTGCGTACATACAGTTCCCACGTCAAGTCCTCACTGACAGTCAGACAGTGGGTAATCACAATGGGTTGGGTGCTCACTGTAGGAAGAGCACTGACTTTGCACAGATAAATTGATGTCAAAGGTTGACGACTTACATCCGTCCAACTACTGTTGGGCAAAGAAAGCGATTTTTGCCTTGCAACGAGTGCACTATCTGTGTTTTGCTCGTAAGGTTGCTCATTGGTAGAAGTATTGCCTGGATTATTTTGACCATTGGTGCTGGTAGTTGTAGAAGTACTGGCTTGATCAGTGGAGGTGTCCATTTTGTCTGGCACTGAAGCAGATAATGTAGGTGATAATTGTACATATCAGGTGCATTAGACGTAGATACAGATTCCATAGGAGCCACTATCGATGATATCGGAACATATTGAGCACATTTAGAGGCCTACATACATGTACATTACGTCACCTAACTGATATAGTGATCATGTATCAAAATTATGCATACCTTTTTTTGCATTCTTGCAGCACGTTTCTTACGTGCTCGATCTTTTTTGTAGGACAATCTCACACGACGAGGCATCTCTGCATAAATAGTATTAAAACAAATAAATGCTTTCAGTCCACATATCTACCAAGTACACATCATGGATAATGATTTCAAACCCTCTAGCATGCATACTGCTTCAGTTATAGGGACAAGAAGAAGCACTAGTTATTTCATATAACGAGTTTCATCGGAGCAATACATAACGTATGACCAACAGTACTGGTCCATGCAAAAGGTGATTATGACCTTCGTAAACCATAAAAAAAAGCGTTTATCGGTTACTTGCGCAAAGCTAGGGGGGTAAATATCCATTAATACGCAAGCGCACACTCACCTACTTAGTAGAACGTCAAAGTAAGGAGATCAAGACAAGTTTGTGTTGCGCTTTCTATTTAGAGCAACCATGAATCAGCAAACACAGAGCAAAGTCTTCAATTAACTAGCGCTGATAAATTTCCGGTATCGCAGGAAGCAAATACCAGCGCGGAATGCGAAACGTGGAGATCAAAGGGATGCCGACAACTATACAGAAACACCATAGAAAAATCACGTGATCTACATCCGTTTCCAATCCCCCCCCTTTCCTTTATCTATGGTAGAACACAGGAGAACTAGGAGGAAGAAGAGCCATATAGGTGTCTAGAAGCTTGATAATACATCGATTGCTTCCAGGTTGAGCGTGTGCACGCACAGATTTATTTGTAGAGAATTGGTATCCTTAAACCGATGCTGATTATTCTTGGAAATAAACTGTGTATTGATAATACACAGACTCATCATACACGGTAACGTCTGGTACACATACCAACTGAGAAGGGGGAAGATCATGCTGCCCCTGGATTCCTCGCAGCACAAAGTTCATGCCAATGTAAAAGAAGAGAGTGTATTGGAGTACCTTGGGTGAAGAGTTTCCATCACATATCGACAAAGCCACTTGCACACGAGCGCTGCATCGTGGGTTTTTAGTAAATCTGGTGGAACAAAATCATCTTGGTTGACAGAAGCACAGCGATTGAGCGCCCAAGCGTTGAAATTTTTATAGCCTATCAAGTGCTGGCCTCCATTTTAGTACGGATTACGCCTTTTGCCGCTTTCACCCTCTCTGGCGAGGTTACAGGAGTTGTGAATCTGGTGTTTGTTATCTCCTTCAATGGCTTTGTGACCGCGGTGAGTGCTAGCAGCTGACGAACACCCAAACTTGCTTCGGCGATTCAACGATAGCTTAGATCGCTTTGGCGGTGGTGACTCAGGAGCGGCAGAACTAACAAGCAACGGGTGCCTCATCGTAGTCATCCAAGAGGACGCTTTCATCTGGTATCCAGTCCAGGCACTCCTTGATGTACTCATCATACTCAGGACGACGAGAAAAGGCTGGGTTGAATTTAAATCGAGACGGTCGCTCCACTCGGGCTTCATCAGTGAAGGACTCACGACAGGATAAAATTGGTCGCTAGGATCGGGGTTGAATGTCGGATCCATAGCTATGTAGCCTCCAGTTGCTGATCTAGCTACGTTGCTGATTTGAATTTTCAACAATAAACCAGTTAATGTACCACTTTTTCTCATGTAATACGGGATTTATTGCACGAGAGGCGGGGCGAGAGGGCGAATACGGCACGAGGGGAACTAGTATGTACATACATTAGGTTATGCATGATTAATCCTATTATTACCCTTACATGTGCACTGTTTGCCAAGCATAATAAATTATTTGATTCCAGTTCCTATAGTATTATTATGTAAATACATATTTGCGATTATTGTATGCTTTGAACTGTTGCATCCAAAACTGTACAATTCCGACGAAGATGTGCTCACCACGCTTCTATTCGCTAATACCGTAGAAACTGGTTGTTAAGCGCATGCGCTTATAACATGGCAGCAAGAAAATATGCATTGAACAAAAAATATACGCTTAACAGGAAGCCTGCTCTTAATTAAAAGTGCTACAACACGGTAGGTAGGTAGGTAGGTAGAGGTGGGGCATGCGTAAAGAAAGTGTTGAGGGTAGAAAGGGGACAGCCTTACAATAGGATGGATCAGGACATCCTGGTCCATCCTAGGAACTGCAGGGACATTAAGGACCTAGGATAGTGATGGTTTTATCTTTAGGTAGGATGGATCAGGACATCCTGGGATATCCTAGCAAGTCCAAGGACATCTAAGACCTGGGACGGAGATGGTAGTGTCCAAACGTGGAATGGATCAGGAAATCCTGAGATATCCTAGGAAGTCCAGGGAGGGGATGATACAATTAAGGTAGGATGGAGGTATATTTTCTGTCGGTTGAATGCAATGAATGAGATGGAAATAGGCTTGTTGATATTGCACATGCACACAGGGGTGGGGCTGGCGATTGCTGCATGGCATGGCATGTGTCAGACGTGGTTTGTACTGGCTGGTTTGAAGGTTTTGGCGTAGGACGCAGGATTTAAGGCAAGAGCCTGGAGGACTGTGACATTCTATCTGGCAACTGCTCCTGCTGCCACTGGTCAAGAAAAAATTCTTTTCTCCGTGTTATCTTTTTTTGAATCACTATATCGACGTCGCAAGAAGGGTCTAAATGCCGTACCCACGACCAAGCTCGGTTTTCTCACGGAAATGATGACGGGCTTACAGAAGCAAATGAGTTCTATAAAGCATTGAGCTTTCAGATGAGCAAGAGGCTGCCAACGAGCGGCTAGTGAAGAGGATCAAGTTGGATAAAGGGCCGACGTTTAAGAAGAGCAATGAGAAACAGTTCCACTTTAATGAAGAGGTCCGGGAGAAGCTGGCCACAGCGTCTGCAGCAATCAGCACCATGCCATCATCAACCTCCGTGGACAAGGCCAAGGAGGCGCTAAAGGAAGGTAAAGACCTTATTTGTGCATGACAGATGGTGATAATAGCAGTAATACAGCCAAGAATAAGAAAAAAGATGGCTTTCGGAAGGAATGGAGGCCTAAATATCAACAGGATAGCCTAAATACTAGTAGTCAGTCTACTCAGCAATCCTCCGCCTCAACGACATCTGCAATACCTACTGTTCAGAGTCTTGGACCATGTTTTGTGGGAAGATGATGTTTTAGAATAACTTGCCCTCAGGTACAAGGCAATATTTCCAGTGCCAAGCTGGCATATCATGCAGACTGTCTAACATGTTTGTTGATCACGATAATGTTTACGTTAATTTGTTAATACTATACCGTAGAAACTGGTTGTTAAGCGCCACTCGCTGTTGAGCGCATACATTTTATTAAGCATATAGTTTTGTGCGAGCTTTATCACTCTTTGTTAGGCGCATATGCCCAGCAAGCCACCTGAACAACGAGCGATCAATTACATGAGCCCAGAAAGGCTAGAAGTAGGTTGGAGAAGAAAATGTCAAGAATTACGCTCTCTGGTGGCTTCTTTGCCGCCGTTGTAGGCCTTTCTACCCTCGACATGTTCTTTACGCACGTCCCACCTATCGTGTTTTAGCACTTTTAATAAAGCGCATGCTTCCTGTCAAGCGCATACCTTTTGTTAAGCACATAATTATTTTCTTGCTGCCGCGTATTATAAGCACATGCGCTTAACAATCAGTTAATATATACAAGTATAAAAAACAATTGAATAAAACTGAAGGATGAAGTAGGGATGGCAGTGCCAAAAAATACACAAACAAGATTTGTAGGGATAACGTATCACACATCCCTACGCTTGCTTTTCTCGATAATTAATATCATACACTTCTGATTCAGTATGTAAAGTATTGCTATCCATGGGTTTACGGTATTGATTTCCATTCCATTCCTGCATGTGCCCCATATTATATCATAATAATATTATGTGTGTGCACAGCTACTCAAAAAGCAAGCGTAGGGATGTATAGAGGGTGTGATACGTTATCCCTACAAATCTTGTTTGTGTATTTTTTGGCACTGCCATCCCTACTTCATCCTTCAATTTTATTCAATTACTTGTTACTGTTCTTCTTTTAGAGCCCTTGGGGTAGCTCATGATTGTCATTAATTTCATCAATGCCACCTAGCTGACTAATTTCATGGGGACAGAGGCCGGGCATGAAACTACATACACTCTACATAGTAACCTGATATTATGGTTTGCGTACACCTGGACCACTGATTCAGCATGTTTGTGCGATCCTAGCGTTTGTGTCAGGCCTGAGCTATGGTACCGCAACACACAGTGATTTCCAACTTGAATATTCCTGTAAGTGCAAATCTCAGGCAGTCGTTTGATAGCTAGATAGGACGTCTTCTTTTACATCACACACTATT